>JAEIFM010000302.1:0-20755 GCA_018901885.1 Zaprionus kolodkinae | reverse complement strand
AAATGGAAAAAGTTGAAAATATGACTTTTATTTGTAGAAAATTATTTTTTGTTTAAAATGCAAAAATGAGTGTGTAGTAAAGAAATTGTTTAAAATTTTAAAGAAAATTCAATAATTTTTTATTTGTTAAATATTTCAATGTGGTGGTGTTCTAATTTCCAATTGTATGCTTGTATTTGTTTATCAATAAATTTTTCATATTTTCATTAGGTACTAATCAAAATATGTGAATATTTTTTGTTTTAAATATTGTCTTAAACCATCAAGTTTGCTTTCAAATCGTTCTTTGATTTGCGTGTTCTTTCAAGTTCAATAATCATTTCTTTATCTTCATAGTGAACTAGTAAGTCGGGGTATCCTTTTTCTCTTGGATTTTCTGATTTAAGTTCTTTTTTCTGTTTGATAGGAAATTATGTCATTTTGCTGTGCTAATCATTTGATTAGTAAATCTTGATGTTGTAATTCATTATAATTAATTCTTATTGATGTGCTTGCTTTGCCTAGTTTTCGGTTACCTAGGCTTGATAATGTGTATATATTTTTTCTGGTTAATTGATCTACTCGAATTAATTTTTTAGTCATTAAATCTCGTAATAAAGTATCAACTGCTCTAATATGTTTATTTAAAAGCAATGCTATTTGTTCTGTATTTAAGTAACCTCATCTATCAATCATTTGCATAATTTTAATCATTTCCATTTATGATTTGTCCTTTCTTTATCCCTTAGCGTAAGGGGAAATAGAGGTTTTATTTTCTTTTCTTAGCGTAACGGTGGTGGTCTTTTTCTTTTAAAAAGAAAAAGACTAAATCTTCACAACCCAAACAGATGACCCCGCGTACTCATAAGTTTACGTTGTGTGGGCGGGGTCATCTGTTTGGGTTGCGGGTTATTATCAATGAGAATTAAGAAATTATTTTCTTGTTTTTTTCTTGCTATAATTATAGCAAATATTATAATATTTGCTTCATTAATAATATTCATTTCTATTCTTTATACTTCATTAATAGTATAAGTTAGACCAAACCCCAAGTATAAGTTAGACCAAACCCCAAGTATAAGTTAGACCAAACCCCAAGTATAAGTTAGACCAAACCCCAAGTATAAGTTTATTTTTATTATATTTTATACTTTATGTTATAATAAATTTATTAATTAAGGATAGAGGTATATAAATGTGGAATTTATGATAAAAAATCAATATGATGATTTAACTGTATATTATGCAAATGAACTAGCTAGAATGTGTAGTAAATTTACACTTGAAGAAGAAAAAGTAGTACATTTTATTTTTAGTCAAATTAAACCTTATGAAAAAAATGATACTACTATAAAAATAAATAAATTAGATTTTTTTAATAAATTAGAATTAGAAAGTAAAGACAGATATCCAAGATATCGTAAACTTGTTCATGGATTGATTAATAAAACTTATTTAGAACTTAAAGAAAAAAATGGAAAAGAATTAATTGGAGTAGTGATAACTGCTTCAAGATGAAATCCAAAAGAATCTTTTTTGAAATTAATTTGAATAATTGATTCATGCCATTTTTAGAACAATTAGTAAAAAATTATACAAAATTACAGTTAGATAGTATTTTAAAATTAAAATCAAAATATGCTTTAACTTTATATAAATATATTTGTTCTTGAAATGATGAAAGTAAAAAAAATAAATCAAAGATATATAACAACCAAAGACTTAAAAGAATTAATTGGTTTGTCTATTGATGATTATGTTTATAATGGTAAGTTTCAAAGAAAACTTTTTGAAAATTATACAATTAAAAAAGCAATTCTTGAAATAAATGAAAAGACAAACTTAATTTTAAGTTTTAAGAAAAATAAAAAAGGAAATAAGATTCAAAATTATGAATTTACTTGAATGCAAAAAGAAAAGTCACTAACTACTAATAAAACGTCCAAAAAACAAGTTTCTCTTTTTGATGTAGAAAAAGAAAATCAAAAACAGCAAAATATAATATCAAACGAATTTAAACAGATATTAAATAATATTGATAAAGATAATGAAGTTGTTTTCGATAATTAATTTTTAATTATGATTAAGAAAAAAAAATATTATTTATAGTTCACTAACTAGTATATTTATTGTACAATTATTTAGTTACTGGTGTGGCTTTAGTCGGTTGGCACTAGTAACGATTTTTTTATTTTTATTGCAATTTAAAATAAATGTGATAAATTTAAATTATAAAAATTGAATAACTAAATATAGGTACAACCGACTAAAATAAGCCTATCTATAAAGATATATTTTTATCTTTCTTTTAAATAAGAAGTTTGAAAATAAGTGTGTTGCAACCTATTACTTTGGTTGTAATTTTTATTTTTGAAAATTATATTTGAAAGGAAGATATTTTTTATGAATAAAGAATATTTAAAACTTATTAAAGTAGATTTTATGCATGGTGTTGAAGAACCTTGATGTAAGAACCTGTTTAGGATCTTTTTTGATTAATTTTTAATAAAATTTATATTATAATGGTTATTTTATAATAAAAAATAGATTTTTAGTCGATAAGTTTTCAAATGATAAAATCTTTTTAACAAAAAAATGAAAAAGAAAATAAATTATTGGTTAAGTACCTATTTATAAATGATTATTTCTTGTTTTAGTTAAATTCTATTAAAAATTAATCAAAAAAGATCCTAAACAGGTTCTAATAACAAAGGTGTTGCTATATTACCCTATGTTTTAAAAGATAATGAATATCATTATTTACTAACTCAAGAATATAACCCATTATTTAAAAATAAACAAATAAGTCAGTATAGTACTATCACTGGCGGAATCGAAAATAATGATAATTTACAAACTGTTATTAATGAAATGCTTGAAGAAACAGGTATAGATGTTAAAAATGAAAAAGTAAAAATTCATTATTTAGGTAAACATTATGCAAATAAATCAAGTACAAAATTATGATATTTTTATGGCATTGATTTAACTAAATTAGATTTAACTATAACCTATAAAGGTACTACTGATGGTTCACTTGGTGAAAAAGAAATTAGTGCAAGATTTATTAGTTCAAAGCAGTTAAATAAATCAAATGATTCTTTGAGTTTGGCTACACATAGCAAATTAACTTTAAAAAATTTGATTAATTTTGCCGATAATAACATAAATCAAAAATTAGATATGATTTTACAAATTTTAAATGAACAAAAAAACAATAGTAATAAATCTAAAGACATATTCCGTAATTAAAATAGTTTATTTGTCAATCAAAATCTTAATATTTTTATAACACTGATTTTATTATTTATTTGAAAAAAAATAATAATTTATTAAAAATAATTTAAAAATATTTTCATAAAATTATTAAAAATTAAAATTTTAAACATTTTTAATGTTAATTTTTATTTAAAAAATGACTTGACTTTTTTAAAATTTAATTACGGAATATGTCTTAATAACAATTCATGAAAAGATTAGAGGTGTTATTATGAAGTGCAATTATTGTTGACGGAAAGCAAGTTGAAGTATGAAGTCTATTTTTTATGGCAATACATTTTATAAATTTATTTGTAATTATCATTTTATTGAAGAAACATTATCATTATTAAAAATTAAGGAAAAACTAAAAGAAAAATTAGGTGGTGAAAATAATGCAATTATCAAATAAAGAACAAGAACTTCTATCAACTTATCAAATTTGATTAAAGGAAAATAAATTAAATGGTAAGTGCAATGCTTATTTTATTTCTAAAATTTCGATGTTGGTTTTTCAAGTATGAGAATTAGAAAAATTGATAAGTGAAACAGTTTGACTCAAAAATGAAAACCAAGATTGAAAGTTTTATATCAAAACTTTGGGTAAAAGATTTAATAATTCTTTTTCATTAGAAAAAAATTTGAAAGTTGAAAAGGAATTTGTTATAAAAACTTTTCAAATAAAGAATGCTAGTAATAATACCTAAAAAGGGTATTATTACTTTGTATTTAATAAAATAAAAGGTGAAAATTATGAAAGATATTTACAACGATTGACATAAAAGTGGTATTAACGAAACAAAAGTGATGTTTAGAAGAATTTTTATATTTGTAAAATTCTTTTCAATAATTTGTTTTTTGTTGATAACAAGCATACTAGTTTTTTTACCAACGTTGATGATTTTTTGATTATTTCCAAGTTTATTGGTAGTTCAAGGGGTGTATTTAAGTATATTTGCTTTTAGAAATAAAAAACATATTTTAAAAATTCTAATAATAATTTTTCTCATTTCATTATTAATATTTTTTATGTGATTTGGTATTTCCACAAATCAGACTTTAAATTATTCATTTAATGGATTTAGTAATGTTTTAAGTTCAATGTATTTAATTGAACTTAAATTTTTACCAATGTTTGTAATTTTATATCTTGGCTTTGATTGAAGTATTTATTTACTTTTTTATAAAGTAAGTAAGTGATATGAATATAGAAAAGCAAATTATATTTTTGTAAATCGCTTTATTGAAGTTTGAATATGATTATTAATTATTTTAAAAACATGTTCGATGCTTGATTATTTGATGAATACAAGAAAAAGTGTATTAGAAGAAAAGATACAATGACAAAAAGAAAATGTGCTTTTAAATGATGATGTTGTTTTAAATAAAGAAAAATTAAATCAACATACTTTACTAATTGGAGCAACTGGTTCGGGTAAAACTACAACAGCATTATCAATAATAAATCAACTTGTATATAAATTAAACCAAACTGTGATCATAATTGATGGAAAAGGTGACAGTGACTTAATAAACAAAGTTAAAGCTATTGATAATAATGCTTTTATTTGAACAATAAATGGTAATAATCAATATAATCCTTTAGCTTCAAAAAGTCATATTGTTTTAGCAGATAAAATAATGTCACTATTTGATTTCACAGAGCCGCATTATCAAGCGGTGGCACATAGTTATTTACTAATACTTTTAGAAACTTTGATAAATAATAAAATTGAAATAACTTTATCAAATATTCTTAAGTATTTTGCAATTAATGATTTAAAGAATTTAATTGATAAGCAAAATTCAAAGTATGATTATGTTATAGGTTTTAATTCTCAGCAAATTAATGGCCTATTAAGTAGATTAACTGTTTATAATGAACAATTAAACAACAGTGTTGGTTTAAAAAATGATTTATTAAAAATTACAAAAAACCATAAGGTTATTTTGTTTTCTTTAAATTCTTTAGATTATCCGCAGTTAGCTAGTAATATGGGTAAATTATTAATTCAAGATTTAAAAGAATTTGCTTCTATAAAACCACGAAATCAACATATTAATTTAGTGTTAGATGAGTTTAACGTTTTTGCAAGTGATAGTATTATCAATTTAATTAATAAAACTCGAAGCTTTAACTATCAATGCTTTTTATGTTTTCAAACAATAAATGATTTAAAAACAGCAACCAAGGATTTAACAGATACTATTTTTGGAAACACAGCTAATATTATTGCTCATAATGTCAAAGATCCAAATAGTGCTGAATACCTTGCAAAAGTTTTTGGAACAATAAAAACAGTAAAACTTACACGACAGTTAGATTTTTTAAATCGTACTAGAAACATGGGTAGTATAAGAGAAACCGAAGAATTTGTTTTTCATCCAAATGAATTTAAAAATCTAGGTCTTGGAGTAGTAAATATCAAAATTGTAAATCAAAACGTTTCAAATCAGCCATTTACAACTTTAAAAATTATAATAAAAGATTATAATAAAGAGTATAAAGAAATAAGGCAATCAAAAGAGTAGTAAGATATACTTTACTATTCAAAATCAAAACATCGCTAAAAACAGCAAATATGAGCCAAATAAAGGTATATCAGTATTATGGAGATGAAAGTATGAAAAAATTAATAAATTTATTAGCACTAGCAACACTAGCTTCAACCAGTGTATCAAATGTTAGTGTGGTTATAAACGCAAATTTAAATCAACAATCAACAAATAAAGTAAATGATGTACTATTACCAAATAGTAGTGAAATAACTGGATATACTGGTGATATTAAAAATTACAAGATTGATTTATTTGGTAATGCTTTTTTTACTACTGATAATGCAATTTATAAGGTGAATTTAGGAACTACAAATGCAATTGAAATAAATAAATTTAATATTGGAGAAGTTTCTGATTTATTATTAGATGGTAAAAGTAATTTTTACTTTACTATTAAAACTAGTGATGAAGAAAATCAATTTTATAAAGTAAATGTTGGAACTACAAATGCAATTGAAATAACTGGATATACTGGTGCTGCATATTCTTTTTTCTTTGATAGTAAAAATAATTTATATTTTTATAGTGAATATAAAAATGGTTCAAGTTTAAATAATCAATTTTATAAAGTAAATGTTGGAACTACAAATGCAATTGAGATTACTGGTTTTAATAATAATTTTAATCCACAAAAATTCATAAAAGACAGAGAAGATAATTTATATTTTATCGATAATATTAGTCAAAATTTAGGGATATTAGAAAGTGATAAAACTGAAATTGAAAATTTAAATGTCATTGGAATAGATATAAAAGATTACTATAATATACAGTCATTAAATATTGATAGTACCGATAATATTTGATTTAATGTTTGAACTAATAAAGATAATAAAATTTATAAAATTAATAGTAGTACAAATAATGCAATTAAAATTACTGATATTGGCAATGGAAAATTTAATAATTTCAAATTTGATAATAAAGATAATTTATATTTCACTAATAAAAGTAATTTGTTTATTTTTGATAGTGAAAAACATCATTATCAATTAACTGATTTTAAAGGAAATACAGAATATGTCTTCTTTACATTTGATAGTAAAAATAATTTATATTTTGGTATTAAAAATAGTGAGGATACAATTGATTTATATAAACAATTATATGATGAACAAAAATTAATTAAAATTGATGATTATGTACAAAATTATGAATTTACTTGAAAAGAACAAGATAATATAAATTTTGATAATGAAAATAATTTATATTATGTTAAAAAAAATAATAATGAACAGTTAAGTATTTTTTATTTGAAAAACAATGAATGAAAATCTCAACTCATTTTTACTTTTAATAAGGCAATTACAAAATTTAATTTTAAAATTAAAAATAATATTATTTTTGTAATCATTGATAACAAAATTTATAAGGTAGATAAATTTAATTTACCAACTCCACCAACAGCAGTAAATGTTGCTACTTTAATTTTGATTACTTCTAGTATTGGTTGTCTAATTATTGGTGGGGGTTTACTGGTTTATTTCATATATCATGATAGAAAACATCATGTAATTAAGAAGTGATGAGAAAAAAAGAAAAGGTGTTAAATAAAAATAAAAAACACCTAGCTATTTCTAACTAGGAGATGGCGAGAGCTATACTCCCTTGCAAGATTAAATATCTTACTATGCTATAAATATAACATAATTTATAATAATTATCAAATTGTAAAGGAAAATATTATGTCACAAATTGAATGATGAAAATTAAAAAAAGGAATAGGTATTAAGGTTCAAATTCCTAATGATATTGATAAAGATACTGGTAAGCAAAAATATCGTCCAGCAATAGTAATTAAATCTTATCCAAGTCATGTAAAGATACAATTATTATCAACTCAGCCTAATAAAGATGATTATTATAAAATAATTATAAATAATAAAATTGGATATGTGCGACCTATATATCATGTTACTATTTCTTTAAAACAAATCAAATCTTTTTGATTTGAAAAAGGAAAAATAGTAAAGATTAAATATGATAGTGTTTTCTTTCATAAGGTAATTGAAATGGAATATAAAGAAATTTTTGATAAAAATTTAGAATTAGAAGTAATTCAACAGCAAGTTAAAGAAATTCAACAACTGAAAAATGAAATTGAATTATTAAAAAATTCTAAATCAAAAACTCGTAATCATGGTTAATTATTTTATTAAATAATAAAAATAAAAAAAGATTGCAATTGCAATCTTTTAAAATATTAATAATTAAATATTTGGTATATCACAGTCAATTCTAGAAGAAAATATTTTACATTATCATCTTTTAAACAGGTTCTAAGAATTAACTGTTAATTCTTCCCGTGGAAATTTAACTTCACCAAATCTCAATTGGATTTCAATTTTATCATTATCTGTAAAATTACCTGTTGATTTATCATTTTTAAATACTAATATTTTGAAATTTATTTTAATTAGTTTTTGAACACCTCTAATCTTTTTTGCATTATCAGTTGTTCCTAATTTTGATGCCAAATCAATTCCAACTTGAAATTTATTCACAGGTTGTCCTACTTTAAATTCATTTTGAAAAGTAGAATTAAAATCTATATTTGTTAACATATTTCGAATTATATTGTAAATCAAACCACTTGTATTATCGTCTGTACTTAATTTTGTAACTATTTTATATTTATCAGTTTTTGCAGTACCATTTGTAAACATAATATTATATGAACCATTTGCGATATAAAAATCACTATTTGTTTTTATTGGTTTTAAATCAACATTAATATCTGAAACTGTGATAGTAGCAGATTTTAATTCTGCATCGTTAAATATAGTATCTTCTAATTTTGTACCACTATCAATTTTTATTTTTAAAATATTTTTTAAAAAATCAAAACTTTCTTTATCTTTAGCTTTTTTATCAGCTTGTACTAAACTTTCTATTTTTATAGAACTTAAATCAATTTTTCAAGTCACTTTAGATTTATCAGTAGCATCAACATTAATGTTAGGTGATATTAATCCTTTACCTTGATTATCAATTAATTTTAAATTTTGTGCTACTTTAGCATCTAAAATTTTTGCTTTATCTCCACCACATGCAACAACTGAACTTGCTGCAACTGTAGTTAAACTAACTGCACCTAGTAGTCTTAATAAAGTTTTCATACTTCTCATAATTTGTTCCTCCTCTTAAATCTAAAAAAATACAATTATTTTTAATGACCTTAAAACACTAAAAATAATTTTCTAATGTTAATTATATCAATTTTATGGATTGTAGTTGTTTGATTAATTTTTAATCAAACAACTAACACTTATAAAATAGTTTATTCTTTCCTATCACAATAAAATTTTAAAAATGATAAAATTTAATTGTTCAATATTGAACATTTTCATATTTCTTATATTATGTTTACTCTACAGTATACTTTCAAGATTATTGAGTAATATAATTAAAAACCCGAAAAAAATTTTTTTCGGGTTTTTAATATAAATAAATAATTTTATATACGTATAGTATTTACTTATTGATTGTACATAAGTAAGTAACTATTTATTTATTTTAATTGGTCAATAATTTGTTCAATTAAATTACTTACCGATATACCATTTTTTCTAGCAATAATTTTTAATTTTTCTATTTTTTCATGGTTTATAGATAATGATAATTGCACTTTTCTTGCTTTTAACTGATTAGTATTAATTTTAAAACCACCTATGTTTTTTACATCACTATTGGTGATTTCGTTAGCAACTTCTTTACCAACAGTTTTTAATTTACTATTATTAAAAATATTATTATTTTCCATGTTATAAAGCTCCTTTTTCTTCTAGTTCATTTACAATATTAAAATATGGATTTTCTAACTTTGATATTAATTTTATTGCTGGTTTTCCAGTTATTTCACTTTTTTTAAATTTTTGCTTTTTTCTTATCTCTTGTTTTAAAACAAAATTTTTAAAATTACTATATTCTAAATGTTTTTTAAAATCTTTTGAAATTTTATAATGATCAAAATTAGATAAAACAATCGCTTTTATATTATTTTTAATTTCCATTTTTTGACATAGATTAGTTCATACATCAAATACCATATCTATTGCTCTTAGTGAATGTATAGAATTATCACATAACAATATTATGCTATTAGCAATAGCATAAGCATTAGTGTTAGTTATGTTTAAACTAGGATTGGTATCAATTAAAATATAATCATAATTATTTTTTAAATATTCATAATTTTCTCTAAAATAAGATAATAATATTTTTTCTCTGGAAATTTCATTATTTAATTGTATTTCTAATTTTATAGCTTCTATATTAACTGGAATAATTGATAAATTATTTATATGAGTTTCAAAAATAATATTTTTTAGTAATGTATTTTTTTGAAATAAAAACATTGAAAATGGTTTTTCTGGATTTAATTGACAACATTGAGTTAAGTTACCTTGTGGGTCTAAATCAATAAGTAAAACTCGTTTTTCTTTTTCTATGCTTAAAAAAGCACCAAGATTAAAAGTAAAATTAGTCTTACCAACCCCACCCTTTAATGCTCCAACAGTAATAATCTTCATAATTAACTCCTTATTTAATTTATTTATATTAATTAATTATAACATTCTTTAATTAAAATAAATAAAAAAATATTTATTTTACGTATGTATTATACGTATTTATTTGATTTTTTAAAATATTTATTTAAAACAAAGATATAAGCAAAATGTTATAATTAAATTATCATTTGGTGAGGGGTTAAGGAGGAGTTTATGGCTATGCGTACATGTAAAAATTGTAAACAAATGGAAAAAGTTGAAAATATGACTTTTATTTGTGAAAATTATTTTTGTTTAAAATGCAAAAATGAGTGTGTAGTAAAGAAATTGTTTAAAATTTTAAAGAAAATTCAATAATTTTTTATTTGTTAAATATTTCAATGTGGTGGTGTTCTAATTTCCAATTGTATGCTTGTATTTGTTTATCAATAAATTTTTTCATATTTTCATTAGGTACTAATCAAAATATGTGAATATTTTGTTTTAAATATTGTCTTAAACCATCAAGTTTGCTTTCAAATCGTTCTTTTGATTTGCGTGTTCTTTCAAGTTCAATAATCATTTCTTTATCTTCATAGTGAACTAGTAAGTCGGGGTATCCTTTTTCTCTTGGATTTTCTGATTTAAGTTCTTTTTCTGTTTGATAGGAAATTATGTCATTTTGCTGTGCTAATCATTTGATTAGTAAATCTTGATGTTGTAATTCATTATAATTAATTCTTATTGATGTGCTTGCTTTGCCTAGTTTTCGGTTACCTAGGCTTGATAATGTGTATATATTTTTTCTGGTTAATTGATCTACTCGAATTAATTTTTTAGTCATTAAATCTCGTAATAAAGTATCAACTGCTCTAATATGTTTATTTAAAAGCAATGCTATTTGTTCTGTATTTAAGTAACCTCATCTATCAATCATTTGCATAATTTTAATCATTTCCATTTATGATTTGTCCTTTCTTTATCCCTTAGCGTAAGGGGAAATAGAGGTTTTATTTTCTTTTTTAGCAACGAAGTTGCGGTCTTTTTCTTTTTAAAAAGAAAAAGACTAACTCTCCGCAACCCAAACAGATGACCCCGCGTACTCATAAGTTTACGTTGTGTGGGCGGGGTCATCTGTTTGGGTTGCGGGTTATTATCAATGAGAATTAAGAAATTATTTTCTTGTTTTTTTCTTGCTATAATTATAGCAAATATTATAATATTTGCTTCATTAATAATATTCATTTCTATTCTTTATACTTCATTAATAGTATAAGTTAGACCAAACCCCAAGTATAAGTTAGACCAAACCCCAAGTATAAGTTAGACCAAACCCCAAGTATAAGTTAGACCAAACCCCAAGTATAAGTTTATTTTTATTATATTTTATACTTTATGTTATAATAAATTTATTAATTAAGGATAGAGGTATATAAATGTGGAATTTATGATAAAAAATCAATATGATGATTTAACTGTATATTATGCAAATGAACTAGCTAGAATGTGTAGTAAATTTACACTTGAAGAAGAAAAAGTAGTACATTTTATTTTTAGTCAAATTAAACCTTATGAAAAAAATGATACTACTATAAAAATAAATAAATTAGATTTTTTTAATAAATTAGAATTAGAAAGTAAAGACAGATATCCAAGATATCGTAAACTTGTTCATGGATTGATTAATAAAACTTATTTAGAACTTAAAGAAAAAAATGGAAAAGAATTAATTGGAGTAGTGATAACTGCTTCAAGATGAAATCCAAAAGAATCTTTTTTTGAAATTAATTTGAATAATTGATTCATGCCATTTTTAGAACAATTAGTAAAAAATTATACAAAATTACAGTTAGATAGTATTTTAAAATTAAAATCAAAATATGCTTTAACTTTATATAAATATATTTGTTCTTGAAATGATGAAAGTAAAAAAATAAATCAAAGATATATAACAACCAAAGACTTAAAAGAATTAATTGGTTTGTCTATTGATGATTATGTTTATAATGGTAAGTTTCAAAGAAAACTTTTTGAAAATTATACAATTAAAAAAGCAATTCTTGAAATAAATGAAAAGACAAACTTAATTTTAAGTTTTAAGAAAAATAAAAAAGGAAATAAGATTCAAAATTATGAATTTACTTGAATGCAAAAAGAAAAGTCACTAACTACTAATAAAACGTCCAAAAAACAAGTTTCTCTTTTTGATGTAGAAAAAGAAAATCAAAAACAGCAAAATATAATATCAAACGAATTTAAACAGATATTAAATAATATTGATAAAGATAATGAAGTTGTTTTCGATAATTAATTTTTAATTATGATTAAGAAAAAAAATATTATTTATAGTTCACTAACTAGTATATTTATTGTACAATTATTTAGTTACTGGTGTGGCTTTAGTCGGTTGGCACTAGTAACGATTTTTTTTATTTTTATTGCAATTTAAAATAAATGTGATAAATTTAAATTATAAAAATTGAATAACTAAATATAGGTACAACCGACTAAAATAAGCCTATCTATAAAGATATATTTTTATCTTTCTTTTAAATAAGAAGTTTGAAAATAAGTGTGTTGCAACCTATTACTTTGGTTGTAATTTTTATTTTTGAAAATTATATTTGAAAGGAAGATATTTTTTATGAATAAAGAATATTTAAAACTTATTAAAGTAGATTTTATGCATGGTGTTGAAGAACCTTGATGTAAGAACCTGTTTAGGATCTTTTTTGATTAATTTTTAATAAAATTTATATTATAATGGTTATTTTATAATAAAAAATAGATTTTTAGTCGATAAGTTTTCAAATGATAAAATCTTTTTAACAAAAAAATGAAAAAGAAAATAAATTATTGGTTAAGTACCTATTTATAAATGATTATTTCTTGTTTTAGTTAAATTCTATTAAAAATTAATCAAAAAAGATCCTAAACAGGTTCTAATAACAAAGGTGTTGCTATATTACCCTATGTTTTAAAAGATAATGAATATCATTATTTACTAACTCAAGAATATAACCCATTATTTAAAAATAAACAAATAAGTCAGTATAGTACTATCACTGGCGGAATCGAAAATAATGATAATTTACAAACTGTTATTAATGAAATGCTTGAAGAAACAGGTATAGATGTTAAAAATGAAA
The DNA here is from genome assembly GCA_018901885.1 of Zaprionus kolodkinae. Taxonomy (NCBI): domain Eukaryota; kingdom Metazoa; phylum Arthropoda; class Insecta; order Diptera; family Drosophilidae; genus Zaprionus; species Zaprionus kolodkinae. The sequence goes on along the minus strand of JAEIFM010000302.1, from coordinate 7,320 downwards.
AAGTAAAAATTCATTATTTAGGTAAACATTATGCAAATAAATCAAGTACAAAATTATGATATTTTTATGGCATTGATTTAACTAAATTAGATTTAACTATAACCTATAAAGGTACTACTGATGGTTCACTTGGTGAAAAAGAAATTAGTGCAAGATTTATTAGTTCAAAGCAGTTAAATAAATCAAATGATTCTTTGAGTTTGGCTACACATAGCAAATTAACTTTAAAAAATTTGATTAATTTTGCCGATAATAACATAAATCAAAAATTAGATATGATTTTACAAATTTTAAATGAACAAAAAAACAATAGTAATAAATCTAAAGACATATTCCGTAATTAAAATAGTTTATTTGTCAATCAAAATCTTAATATTTTTATAACACTGATTTTATTATTTATTTGAAAAAAAATAATAATTTATTAAAAATAATTTAAAAATATTTTCATAAAATTATTAAAAATTAAAATTTTAAACATTTTTAATGTTAATTTTTATTTAAAAAATGACTTGACTTTTTTAAAATTTAATTACGGAATATGTCTTAATAACAATTCATGAAAAGATTAGAGGTGTTATTATGAAGTGCAATTATTGTTGACGGAAAGCAAGTTGAAGTATGAAGTCTATTTTTTATGGCAATACATTTTATAAATTTATTTGTAATTATCATTTTATTGAAGAAACATTATCATTATTAAAAATTAAGGAAAAACTAAAAGAAAAATTAGGTGGTGAAAATAATGCAATTATCAAATAAAGAACAAGAACTTCTATCAACTTATCAAATTTGATTAAAGGAAAATAAATTAAATGGTAAGTGCAATGCTTATTTTATTTCTAAAATTTCGATGTTGGTTTTTCAAGTATGAGAATTAGAAAAATTGATAAGTGAAACAGTTTGACTCAAAAATGAAAACCAAGATTGAAAGTTTTATATCAAAACTTTGGGTAAAAGATTTAATAATTCTTTTTCATTAGAAAAAAATTTGAAAGTTGAAAAGGAATTTGTTATAAAAACTTTTCAAATAAAGAATGCTAGTAATAATACCTAAAAAGGGTATTATTACTTTGTATTTAATAAAATAAAAGGTGAAAATTATGAAAGATATTTACAACGATTGACATAAAAGTGGTATTAACGAAACAAAAGTGATGTTTAGAAGAATTTTTATATTTGTAAAATTCTTTTCAATAATTTGTTTTTTGTTGATAACAAGCATACTAGTTTTTTTACCAACGTTGATGATTTTTTGATTATTTCCAAGTTTATTGGTAGTTCAAGGGGTGTATTTAAGTATATTTGCTTTTAGAAATAAAAAACATATTTTAAAAATTCTAATAATAATTTTTCTCATTTCATTATTAATATTTTTTATGTGATTTGGTATTTCCACAAATCAGACTTTAAATTATTCATTTAATGGATTTAGTAATGTTTTAAGTTCAATGTATTTAATTGAACTTAAATTTTTACCAATGTTTGTAATTTTATATCTTGGCTTTGATTGAAGTATTTATTTACTTTTTTATAAAGTAAGTAAGTGATATGAATATAGAAAAGCAAATTATATTTTTGTAAATCGCTTTATTGAAGTTTGAATATGATTATTAATTATTTTAAAAACATGTTCGATGCTTGATTATTTGATGAATACAAGAAAAAGTGTATTAGAAGAAAAGATACAATGACAAAAAGAAAATGTGCTTTTAAATGATGATGTTGTTTTAAATAAAGAAAAATTAAATCAACATACTTTACTAATTGGAGCAACTGGTTCGGGTAAAACTACAACAGCATTATCAATAATAAATCAACTTGTATATAAATTAAACCAAACTGTGATCATAATTGATGGAAAAGGTGACAGTGACTTAATAAACAAAGTTAAAGCTATTGATAATAATGCTTTTATTTGAACAATAAATGGTAATAATCAATATAATCCTTTAGCTTCAAAAAGTCATATTGTTTTAGCAGATAAAATAATGTCACTATTTGATTTCACAGAGCCGCATTATCAAGCGGTGGCACATAGTTATTTACTAATACTTTTAGAAACTTTGATAAATAATAAAATTGAAATAACTTTATCAAATATTCTTAAGTATTTTGCAATTAATGATTTAAAGAATTTAATTGATAAGCAAAATTCAAAGTATGATTATGTTATAGGTTTTAATTCTCAGCAAATTAATGGCCTATTAAGTAGATTAACTGTTTATAATGAACAATTAAACAACAGTGTTGGTTTAAAAAATGATTTATTAAAAATTACAAAAAACCATAAGGTTATTTTGTTTTCTTTAAATTCTTTAGATTATCCGCAGTTAGCTAGTAATATGGGTAAATTATTAATTCAAGATTTAAAAGAATTTGCTTCTATAAAACCACGAAATCAACATATTAATTTAGTGTTAGATGAGTTTAACGTTTTTGCAAGTGATAGTATTATCAATTTAATTAATAAAACTCGAAGCTTTAACTATCAATGCTTTTTATGTTTTCAAACAATAAATGATTTAAAAACAGCAACCAAGGATTTAACAGATACTATTTTTGGAAACACAGCTAATATTATTGCTCATAATGTCAAAGATCCAAATAGTGCTGAATACCTTGCAAAAGTTTTTGGAACAATAAAAACAGTAAAACTTACACGACAGTTAGATTTTTTAAATCGTACTAGAAACATGGGTAGTATAAGAGAAACCGAAGAATTTGTTTTTCATCCAAATGAATTTAAAAATCTAGGTCTTGGAGTAGTAAATATCAAAATTGTAAATCAAAACGTTTCAAATCAGCCATTTACAACTTTAAAAATTATAATAAAAGATTATAATAAAGAGTATAAAGAAATAAGGCAATCAAAAGAGTAGTAAGATATACTTTACTATTCAAAATCAAAACATCGCTAAAAACAGCAAATATGAGCCAAATAAAGGTATATCAGTATTATGGAGATGAAAGTATGAAAAAATTAATAAATTTATTAGCACTAGCAACACTAGCTTCAACCAGTGTATCAAATGTTAGTGTGGTTATAAACGCAAATTTAAATCAACAATCAACAAATAAAGTAAATGATGTACTATTACCAAATAGTAGTGAAATAACTGGATATACTGGTGATATTAAAAATTACAAGATTGATTTATTTGGTAATGCTTTTTTACTACTGATAATGCAATTTATAAGGTGAATTTAGGAACTACAAATGCAATTGAAATAAATAAATTTAATATTGGAGAAGTTTCTGATTTATTATTAGATGGTAAAAGTAATTTTTACTTTACTATTAAAACTAGTGATGAAGAAAATCAATTTTATAAAGTAAATGTTGGAACTACAAATGCAATTGAAATAACTGGATATACTGGTGCTGCATATTCTTTTTTCTTTGATAGTAAAAATAATTTATATTTTTATAGTGAATATAAAAATGGTTCAAGTTTAAATAATCAATTTTATAAAGTAAATGTTGGAACTACAAATGCAATTGAGATTACTGGTTTTAATAATAATTTTAATCCACAAAAATTCATAAAAGACAGAGAAGATAATTTATATTTTATCGATAATATTAGTCAAAATTTAGGGATATTAGAAAGTGATAAAACTGAAATTGAAAATTTAAATGTCATTGGAATAGATATAAAAGATTACTATAATATACAGTCATTAAATATTGATAGTACCGATAATATTTGATTTAATGTTTGAACTAATAAAGATAATAAAATTTATAAAATTAATAGTAGTACAAATAATGCAATTAAAATTACTGATATTGGCAATGGAAAATTTAATAATTTCAAATTTGATAATAAAGATAATTTATATTTCACTAATAAAAGTAATTTGTTTATTTTTGATAGTGAAAAACATCATTATCAATTAACTGATTTTAAAGGAAATACAGAATATGTCTTCTTTACATTTGATAGTAAAAATAATTTATATTTTGGTATTAAAAATAGTGAGGATACAATTGATTTATATAAACAATTATATGATGAACAAAAATTAATTAAAATTGATGATTATGTACAAAATTATGAATTTACTTGAAAAGAACAAGATAATATAAATTTTGATAATGAAAATAATTTATATTATGTTAAAAAAAATAATAATGAACAGTTAAGTATTTTTTATTTGAAAAACAATGAATGAAAATCTCAACTCATTTTTACTTTTAATAAGGCAATTACAAAATTTAATTTTAAAATTAAAAATAATATTATTTTTGTAATCATTGATAACAAAATTTATAAGGTAGATAAATTTAATTTACCAACTCCACCAACAGCAGTAAATGTTGCTACTTTAATTTTGATTACTTCTAGTATTGGTTGTCTAATTATTGGTGGGGGTTTACTGGTTTATTTCATATATCATGATAGAAAACATCATGTAATTAAGAAGTGATGAGAAAAAAAGAAAAGGTGTTAAATAAAAATAAAAAACACCTAGCTATTTCTAACTAGGAGATGGCGAGAGCTATACTCCCTTGCAAGATTAAATATCTTACTATGCTATAAATATAACATAATTTATAATAATTATCAAATTGTAAAGGAAAATATTATGTCACAAATTGAATGATGAAAATTAAAAAAAGGAATAGGTATTAAGGTTCAAATTCCTAATGATATTGATAAAGATACTGGTAAGCAAAAATATCGTCCAGCAATAGTAATTAAATCTTATCCAAGTCATGTAAAGATACAATTATTATCAACTCAGCCTAATAAAGATGATTATTATAAAATAATTATAAATAATAAAATTGGATATGTGCGACCTATATATCATGTTACTATTTCTTTAAAACAAATCAAATCTTTTTGATTTGAAAAAGGAAAAATAGTAAAGATTAAATATGATAGTGTTTTCTTTCATAAGGTAATTGAAATGGAATATAAAGAAATTTTTGATAAAAATTTAGAATTAGAAGTAATTCAACAGCAAGTTAAAGAAATTCAACAACTGAAAAATGAAATTGAATTATTAAAAAATTCTAAATCAAAAACTCGTAATCATGGTTAATTATTTTATTAAATAATAAAAATAAAAAAAGATTGCAATTGCAATCTTTTAAAATATTAATAATTAAATATTTGGTATATCACAGTCAATTCTAGAAGAAAATATTTTACATTATCATCTTTTAAACAGGTTCTAAGAATTAACTGTTAATTCTTCCCGTGGAAATTTAACTTCACCAAATCTCAATTGGATTTCAATTTTATCATTATCTGTAAAATTACCTGTTGATTTATCATTTTTAAATACTAATATTTTGAAATTTATTTTAATTAGTTTTTGAACACCTCTAATCTTTTTTGCATTATCAGTTGTTCCTAATTTTGATGCCAAATCAATTCCAACTTGAAATTTATTCACAGGTTGTCCTACTTTAAATTCATTTTGAAAAGTAGAATTAAAATCTATATTTGTTAACATATTTCGAATTATATTGTAAATCAAACCACTTGTATTATCGTCTGTACTTAATTTTGTAACTATTTTATATTTATCAGTTTTTGCAGTACCATTTGTAAACATAATATTATATGAACCATTTGCGATATAAAAATCACTATTTGTTTTTATTGGTTTTAAATCAACATTAATATCTGAAACTGTGATAGTAGCAGATTTTAATTCTGCATCGTTAAATATAGTATCTTCTAATTTTGTACCACTATCAATTTTTATTTTTAAAATATTTTTTAAAAAAATCAAAACTTTCTTTATCTTTAGCTTTTTTTATCAGCTTGTACTAAACTTTCTATTTTTATAGAACTTAAATCAATTTTTCAAGTCACTTTAGATTTATCAGTAGCATCAACATTAATGTTAGGTGATATTAATCCTTTACCTTGATTATCAATTAATTTTAAATTTTGTGCTACTTTAGCATCTAAAATTTTTGCTTTATCTCCACCACATGCAACAACTGAACTTGCTGCAACTGTAGTTAAACTAACTGCACCTAGTAGTCTTAATAAAGTTTTCATACTTCTCATAATTTGTTCCTCCTCTTAAATCTAAAAAAATACAATTATTTTTAATGACCTTAAAACACTAAAAATAATTTTCTAATGTTAATTATATCAATTTTATGGATTGTAGTTGTTTGATTAATTTTTAATCAAACAACTAACACTTATAAAATAGTTTATTCTTTCCTATCACAATAAAATTTTAAAAATGATAAAATTTAATTGTTCAATATTGAACATTTTCATATTTCTTATATTATGTTTACTCTACAGTATACTTTCAAGATTATTGAGTAATATAATTAAAAACCCGAAAAAAATTTTTTTCGGGTTTTTAATATAAATAAATAATTTTATATACGTATAGTATTTACTTATTGATTGTACATAAGTAAGTAACTATTTATTTATTTTAATTGGTCAATAATTTGTTCAATTAAATTACTTACCGATATACCATTTTTTTCTAGCAATAATTTTTAATTTTTCTATTTTTTCATGGTTTATAGATAATGATAATTGCACTTTTCTTGCTTTTAACTGATTAGTATTAATTTTAAAACCACCTATGTTTTTTACATCACTATTGGTGATTTCGTTAGCAACTTCTTTACCAACAGTTTTTAATTTACTATTATTAAAAATATTATTATTTTCCATGTTATAAAGCTCCTTTTTCTTCTAGTTCATTTACAATATTAAAATATGGATTTTCTAACTTTGATATTAATTTTATTGCTGGTTTTCCAGTTATTTCACTTTTTTAAATTTTTGCTTTTTTCTTATCTCTTGTTTTAAAACAAAATTTTTAAAATTACTATATTCTAAATGTTTTTTAAAATCTTTTGAAATTTTATAATGATCAAAATTAGATAAAACAATCGCTTTTATATTATTTTTAATTTCCATTTTTTGACATAGATTAGTTCATACATCAAATACCATATCTATTGCTCTTAGTGAATGTATAGAATTATCACATAACAATATTATGCTATTAGCAATAGCATAAGCATTAGTGTTAGTTATGTTTAAACTAGGATTGGTATCAATTAAAATATAATCATAATTATTTTTTAAATATTCATAATTTTCTCTAAAATAAGATAATAATATTTTTTCTCTGGAAATTTCATTATTTAATTGTATTTCTAATTTTATAGCTTCTATATTAACTGGAATAATTGATAAATTATTTATATGAGTTTCAAAAATATTTTTTTAGTAATGTATTTTTTTGAAATAAAAACATTGAAAATGGTTTTTCTGGATTTAATTGACAACATTGAGTTAAGTTACCTTGTGG
>JAEIFM010000300.1:0-13458 GCA_018901885.1 Zaprionus kolodkinae | reverse complement strand
ATGTTTAAAAGGAGACATTAAAATGGCAAACAAAACTAAATTACAAACATATAATTTTCTATCAGAAAATAAATCCATAGAAGATATTAAAAAGCAAGCAAACATTGAGATTAAAGAAAAAAGAAGACATGGTGGAAAAACATTTAAATTAATTATAATTAATAATACTAATAATCAAATAATTAATGACGACTTATCAGAAAACGAAATATTTTATGATACTTATGATACTGTAGATGATTTAAATGATATTTTAGCAGAAAAAATATTAAAATTACAAACAATAATTCAAAAACAAACTCAGAAAATTCAACAACTTAAAAAAGAAAATGAAAAATTAAAACAAAGCAATATTAATTTTGATAAGTTTAAATATAATGCTGTAACAATTTATGATGAAAAACAAAGTAAAAAAACAGATATTAAGGTAATGTTTAGTAATCTGTGTAACTTACAAAAATAAATATGTTTAATTAATTCTAGTAAATATAATTAAATTACTAGAAAGAGTGAGTTACAAATGGCTAAAAATGAAAATATTAATAATAATGATCCAATATCAAAAGCAGTAGATTTATTACTAGAAAATACTGAGGATTTAACAACAGTATTTAAACCTGGCGGTTTATATAAAGAATTAACAAAAAGATTAGTAGAAAAAATGTTAAATTCTGAAATGCAAAATTATTTAGGGTATGAAAAAAATCAACATAGTAATAGTGAAAATGCTCGTAATGGTATAAGTTCAAAAAAATTAATAACTCAACAAGGTAAAATTGAAATTGATGTACCAAGAGATCGTAATAGTAATTTTACTCCTGTAATAGTTGCAAAAAGACAGCGAAGATTTGATGGTTTTGATCAACAAGTTCTTTCACTATATGCCAAAGGAATGACAATATCTGACATTAGAATGCAGTTGCAAGAGTTATATCATGGTGCAGATATTAGTGAAAGTGTTATTAGTCACAAATTACTGATGATATTATTGATGATGTCAAAGCATGGCAAAATCGACCATTAGAAGGCATTTATCCCATTGTTTATTTTGATTGTATAGTAGTTAAAGTACGACAAGATAAACGCATTATTAACAAATCCGTTTATATAGCATTAGGAGTTGATTTAGAAGGCAAAAAAGATGTTTTAGGCTTATGAATTAGTGAAAATGAAGGTTCTAAGTTTTGATTATCTAATTTCACAGAAATGAAAAATCGTGGTTTAAATGACATTTTCATTGCTTGTAGTAATAATTTAACAGGCATGTCAGAAGCAATACAATCAGTTTATCCTAAAACTGAACATCAATTATGCATTGTTCATCAAATTAGAAATAGTTTAAAATATGTTTCATACAAACATCGAAAAACTCTAGTTGCAGATTTAAAGCCAATTTATAGTGCATGTAGTGAAGAACAAGCAATGCAAGCTTTAGAATCATTTGAAAGTAAATGAAATAAACAATATCCGCACATTGCTAAATCTTGATATAAAAATTGAGATAATTTAATGGTTTTTATTAGTTATCCTACAGAAATTAAAAGACTAATTTATACAACAAATGCTATTGAATCTGTTAATAGTCAATTACGAAAAGTTATTAGAAATAAAAAAGTTTTTCCTAAAGATATGTCAGTTTTCAAAATATTTTACTTAGCAATTGAAAATATGACAAAAAAATGAACACTGCCTATTCAAAATTGAAACACAGCAATTCCTCATTTTATGATAAAATTTGAAGACAGAATTAATCTAAACTAGTATTTTGTAAAACAAAGATACACAGATTACATAAAAGCCTCTTAATAAATTTTTATATACTCGTGAAGATACTAGAAAATTAATTAATAAACTTAATTTTCAATTTTGTAATGGTTTTGACTGAAATATTTTTAATAATTTAGTTGAAAATTATTAAAAATATACAAAATTAAAGTAAAAAATATATATTTTTTATTATTAAATTATTTTTAATGTTTTTGTTAACTCCACTATATAATTTAAAAATTAACATCAGTATTTCTCGTAATTAACATTGGATATTTTTAATAGTTAAAAATAATTTTATTAAAAATAAATAGTATTTTTAATAGTTTTAGTGTTTAATGATATTTTTTTAATATTAAAATTTTATATTTCTTATCATACTTATTATATTTATTATACTTATTACATATAAAAATAACCATATACAATATAGAAATACTGATGTTAATTACGAGAAATACTGATGTTAATTACGAGAAATACTGATGTTAATATGTTATAATGATTTCATATTTAATAAATAATTTAAATGGGGTTAGATTATGAAAAACAGTTTGGGAAAGAAAATAGAAAATAAATTTATTAAAAAGTCAAATGTGATTGTTCGTGCAGTTACTAATCAAAGTGCTGGAATTATGACACAAAGATTATTTAATTTTTTAATAAAAACAGTACAAGAAGAAAAAACATATGAAATTAAAGGTAATAAAAATAAAATACATTTTTTTGCTTCTGATTTTTGTAAGTATTTTTCTATAAATCAAAATGCTTTATATAATCCTATAATTTATAAAGAAAAAGAAACCATTGTTTTAAAAAAAGAAATAGATGAATTAACAAGTTTAAAATTTGAGTTTTTAGATGAAACAAATAATAAATATGACCTAATTAACTTATTTAATTCAGGTGGTTATCATAATGGTATAATATATGTAGAACCTAATACGAATATTTTTAAAAAACATTGTATTGATTTAAAAAGAGATTATATAAATATTTTTTTACCTTATACAAAAATTGTAACAAGTAAATATTCATTACGTTTATATGAATATTTACGTAGTTATTTGTATATGAATGCTAAAACAAAAAAATCACCGAATTTTAATCATGAATGAGATTTAGAAAAATTAGCAAAAATTTTAAATTTAAGTTTAAATCATTCTTATTTTAAAAGAATTAATGATTTAAAAAGATATGTTTTGGAACCAGTAAAAAAAGATTTAGAAAAAACAGATATTATTTTTACTTATGAATTGATAAGAGTTGGACGAAAATATAGCAAAATTATTTTAAATACGCATTTAGATTTAGAAAAATTTAATGCTCAAAATCCTGAACTTGAAAAAGTACCAACTAAAAAAGAATATAAAAAGTATGTGAATAAATCAAAGTTAATAGCAAATGATTTTAAAAACAAAAAAAATAAAATTATTGAGCAACCAATTTTAAATGATAAAGAAGTTCAACAGATTTTAGATAATATTGAAAATTTTTAATAGTTATTAAAAATAATTCTGTAAGAATTTTAATTTCATTTTTTTTAAAATTAAATATATTAATAATTTTTAATTTATTTATATAATATTAATTATGCACTTATATTTGCATTTATAAATCAAAATACATTTGCACGCGCAAATTTAAATGTAAGGAGTTGTTATATGAAAATTATTACTGTTGGTGCATTAAAAGGTGGTGTTGGAAAAACTAATTTTGTTTTTAATCTTTCATGTTTTTTAGCAATTGAAAAGAAAAAACGTATTCTTGTTATAGATTTAGATCCTCAAAGTAATTTGACTCAATGTTTTAAATTATCTATTGATACTGCTTGGGCTATGCAATTATTTGATAATACTAATCAAAAAATAAATACTATTATTTTCAAAACTAGTTTTGAAAATATCAACATAGTTCCTACTGATATTGAAATGTCAGAGTTAGAAATTAAATTATCTAGTCAATTTGGTAGAGAACAAAAATTAAAAAAATATATTTTTAATAATATGATTTTTTTACAAAATAATTATGATTATATAATAATTGATACAAATCCTAGTTTAAATATAACTAATGTAAATGCTTATTTATGTGCTGATAGTATAGTATTAATTTCTGATAATTCTATACATTCTTTAAGAGCAATAGAAACTATAAATAAACAATGACAAAATATAATTGATTATATAAATTATGAAAATAGAATTAAAGCTATTGTTTTAAATAATTTTGATCATTATACAATCTCTAAAGATTTTATAAACAATTTAAATGATAGTAATTTAAATCAATTTTTGATAAAACAAGAAATTCGTAAAAAACAAGTATTTAAAACAAGTGAAATAACTGGAATTCCAGTTATTAAAACTTTATCTAAAAGACAAAATCCATATTTTAATATTGTAAATGAATTAGAACAAAAAGGAGTTTTATAAAATGAGTGAAAAAAATAATCTTTTCAAAATGAATAAAAATTTAAATAAAACGGAAAAAATTGCACAAAGTCTTATTGGAAATATTGAAAACAAAAATCTTGAAAATTTAATTAATATTAATAATATTAAAATTAAATCTGAAATAAAAAAACAAAATAAAAAATATATGAATTTGTCAATTAGGCCAGAATTAATAGAAAAAGTTAAAAATTATGCTAAACAAAATAATCTTTCTGTTTCTGCCTTATTTGAACAAATAATTGAACAACTTTAATTTTTTATTTATATTTGCATTTATGATTATAAATGCATTTGCACACGTAAAAATTAATTCTTTATTTTAAATAGTAAATCCTGAAAAAAAATAAAAATTAAAGAAATAGAAAGATTAAAAATCATGGAACGAAAAAATAATTTGAAAAAGAAAATTGAAATTATAAAGTGAAATGTTTATTATGCAAATTTATCATTTATTGATAAAAATGAGACAAAAGAAAGACCAGTTATCATTATTGGGAAAATGGGTTCTGCTTTAACAATAATTCCATTGACTACAAATTTGAATAAACAAACTGAGTTTGATATTGAAATCATTTTTAAAACTAAAAAATCTTTAATAAAAGTCGCTAATATACAAAGGATACATTATTCAAAAATAGTACGACCATTATATATTAATAAAGTAATTGTAAAGATTAAAGGTTCAATGAGAAAAGATATTGCTTATAAAATTTATTTATATTTAATTGAAAAAAATAATATAGATATTTTAGATAAAATTAAAAATAACAAAAAACCTATATTTTTATAATATAGGCTATACCATACGGTTAATACATCATTTAATTGAAGCATTAATTTGACCTTATAATTTTAAAATTATAAGGTATAGTCAAAATTGACTTATCAGTAGAGTAAGACTTACTGATTATTATTAATTATATCATAAATATTTTAAAAATAAAGGGTATAACTTACTAAGCATTACCCTTTATTTGTGCATTTATAATTATAAATGCATTTGCACATGCAAAATTAATAATAAATTTTAATTATTAATTTACATTTTTTGTCATTTACTAGTCGAACTTTGATTTTTACTTGTTGAAGTTTCACTGTTTACTTTTGATTTATCTTTTTCAAATCCAAGAGCATTGGCAACTTTTTCTCGTCTTTCTTTTTCTTTACTTTCTCCTCATGCTTTGTTTGTTTCTTCAGCTCTTTTTTTTCATGAATCTTTTTCTGCTTGACTTCATTTGTTATATGGTTCTCATGGCATAATTCATTTTCCCTCTCTTTATTATTTTTTGAATATTTTTTTCTACCTTTAAAATATCCAAGAAAAGTATATATTTTTAAAACAAAAAATGTGCAATAAGCATTTTACTTTATTTCAAGTATTAGTTGAAATTGTTGAAGGTTGTGAGACTTGATTATTTACTGTATTTTTTATAGATGAATCAAAATTGTGATTATTTTCTGATTCAATAGTTGAATTTTCTAAAATACTATTTGAGTTATGATTTATTGTGTTGTTACTTATTAGTTTGTCTGGATTTTCTTCTTTTCTATTGTCAAGTTCTTGCTTTAAAATATCATATTGTGTTTCTAATATAGTTTCTAGTTTATCACTAGTTAAATTTTTAATTATTGATTGACGTTCTTTTTTATTTTTTTCTTTTGTTTCTTCATTTTTACATATTTTGTTAGAAATTCATGATCAAACTTTTTTTGATTTTGGTGAAAATACTTCTGCCCCTCCTCTAAGGACTATAGCAATACCACCAATTACAAGACTCATTATTAATAATGGAGGATGAATAAGATTAATAGCCACTACACCTAAGGGTATTATTAACCAACTAATTATTCATATACCTATTTCTTTTTTAGTTGGTTTTAGTTTGAAATTTTGTTGTTTTTTTAAAAAGTCTTTTACTATTATTTTATTTAAATTTTGATTTTGTTCATCAATTAAAAAAATATTACTTTTATATTCATTTATATTTTTGTAGTATTTGGTTTGTTTTATTATTTTTAAATTATCATTATTAATATTATGAAAAGTTAATATTTCTTCAGTTATAGATTTATTTGTATTAACAAAAGTTGTAATAAAGTATAGTTCATTATTAATAGGTAAAATTTCTTCATAAATTTTATCAATACTTGTTTTTTTTCTTTGTTTTTCATTATAAATTGTTATAGCATTATATTTAAATTTATCGAAATTCACATTGCTTTGTTTTAGTTTTAATTTTTCAGTTTCTGATAAGTTATCATTAACTGGTTGATTATTACTATTATTAACTTCAATCAATTTAAAAGTTTTTCCACCATGTCTATTTTTTTCTATAACCTCAAAATTCAACACTTACAAACACTATTTTATAAAAAATAATAAAAGGTTACTTTAATTGTCCGCTTTTCTTGACAAGTTCAAAATGTAATGTTTATTTTAATAGACTTGGTGCAAAACCTTTAATATTAATAATTTAACGGTTATTATTAATATTAAAGGTTTTGCACCAAGTCTATTGAAGAAAATTCTATACTAGTTTTTCAAACATGAGATTTACAAGAAATGATTAGTGAAACGGTTTGATTAAAGACTAACAATCAAGAATGACAGTTTTATATTAAAACTTTAAGTGAAAAAATAAATAAATTATTTTTATTAAGTGAAGTTATAGAAATTGAGAAAAAATTTGTTATTAAAACTTTTAAAGAAAGGTACTATTTGTAAACAACATATAACAAGGTATAATTAATTTGCTTATGTGTGGTATTCAATGAAAATGAATTAGGGAGTAACATTATGAAAAAAATTTTAAATTTAATAACAATTTCAACTTTAACTACAGTTATTCCAACTCCTTTGTTTTCTAACATATCATTGATAGAAAATGTAAAACAAGATATTAGAATAACTAATTCAAATAATGAATATGTACTGCTAAAAGAGATTAGTGGTTTTGGGAAAGCTGTACAAGAAGTTATTGTTGATAGTAAAGATAACATTTATTTTTGCATAGAAGGTATTTCAGATTTAAAAAATGGGTTGTATAAGTTATCAGTTAGTTCAGATACTACAACCAAAATAAATAATAGTTCTTCCATAATATCAATTGCAATTGATAATAATATTTATTTTGGTAAAAGTGATTTTCTATTGCCATCTAATAATGGCTTATATAAACTTTCTTCTGGTTCAGATACTCCAACCAAAATAAATGGAGTGAGTGATAGTATTTTGTCAAATGTAATTGATAACTCAAATAATTTATATTTTGCAAAAATAAATGGACTTTATATTTTACAAACTGCTTTGTCGTGAACCAAAAAACAAAGTCAGTTTAATTTAATTGATAGCACTAAAAAGAAAACTTGAACAAGAAATGACTTGCTTACTGTTGATGGAGAGTTAAATATTGAAATTAAAAATAACAATATTGATAAGGTTTTATTTGATAATGTTTTGCAACCACAAACTGCTAAACAATGAAACATCAATATCAAACCCGAAACTAGCGAAAAAGACCATAATTTAAAAGTTATTTTTACTTTGGATGGAAAACAATACACTAGTAAAATTATTGTCTCAATGCAAGCCAAAATAGATCCACCAATTCCTCCAAAACCAGAAAATTTAAATGATTTAATTAAAACTACTAATTTAGGTAATATCATTGATAACAACGATAAGACTATTTTTTCGGCGGTTAATCAAAAAAACGCCAATGTCATTGATGATTTTTTACAAATTGAAATTACTGACAAGAAAGATACCGAAGCAACATTAACTGCCAAAAAAGATAGTAAAAGTTATCAAGGTTCAGTTGTGGTTAAATACAATATTGTACCAGCAACAGTTGTTGATTTACAAATTGATTTACAACCAACATCACCTACCTAATACAATAGTAGTGAAAAATTATGTTGGACAAATTGATAAAACTAAAATTACAAGTCAAGTTAATTCATTCTACTATGCAAATAGTGAAAGTAAAATCACAATGATTAAACCAACTGCAAGCAGTGTCATAACTGGATTTGTATATGGTGTTGATAATAAATGAATTAAAACATCACAAAAAATAACAATTGATGAAACAAATGGTATTGTTTTAGATGGTTCACAATTATCAACAAACAACGGAAAATATATTATTGAATTGCAAGATAATTTAGGAAATCAAAACAATATTTATTTACAAATAAATAAAGAAAAAACAATTCCGAATTATTTTGATACAGATAATGGCAAACAATTTGAAAAGTGAGCAAAAGCAAATGGACACGATAACATTCGTGGATATTCTGTTCGTCAACTAAATAAATTGTTTGAAGAAAGTATGTCATGAATTAAACAAGCAAATGATAATCAACTAGCTAATGCTATTGCTGATTTATTTAAAACCAAAGGTAAAGTGGCTTCAAAAAAAACAATTTCAAAAGAACAAATTGTTGAACAATTAAAACAACAAATACCAATGACTATCACAATTGATAAATTTGATACAAGCAATTATGATTTAAATAAAGTTTCTTTTTAAATTAAAGGCATGAAATTTCAACCAAATGAGAAAGTTGAAATGGTTATTAAATATGGTTCAGAAAAATCAAGTAGTTTTATATTACAAATTCAAAATAATACCCCACCAAACAATGACAAAAAAGGATTAACGGTCTTAGCTATTATTGGTATTGTTGTTGGTAGTTTAGTAGGATTGCTACTTCTTGGTTGATTATTAAAAAAATTTGTTATTACACCATTTATTTTAGAACCAATGCATAAAAAAAATCGGAAGCTTTCCAAAGTCAAACTGAAAAAGACATTGCCCAAATGAAAGCTTATGAAGCCGAAGAAGAAACAAAAAGAAAAGAAAAAAAATAAAAATGCCAAATTTAAATTTTAAAACAAATAAATTAAATAGTCAAATATTGAATAAAAACTTTAGAAATAGTTGAATTGAATTATATCGTTTTTTTGCAATTACTTTTGTTATTTTAATTCATGTTTTACAGCATACTTATAACTCACCTTCTAATTTAATGGAATTAAAAAATTCATATTGACAAATATTATTACCATTTCTTAAAACTAGTGTAGCATTTTTCTTTCTAGTGACAATATACTATCAACACTTTTCTAAATTTATTGTTAATAACAAAATTATAAAATAAATTTTAAAATTATTAATTGACTTTTGAAAAATTTAATTACGGAATATGTCTTATCAAGCAATGGCTCATAATTATCTATTAATTTTAATTGAAGCTTTAATGATAAAAAAAATTAAAATCAATTTATCAAACATCATTAAATATTTTCCGACTACTGAATTAAAACAACTTATTGACAAAAATAATCCAAAATATATTTTTGTTGCTGAGTGTAAACAAGCAGAAGTAAATGGGTTATTAAACCGTTTGAGTGTTTATGCTGAACAATTAAATAACAGTATTGGATTAAAAAATGATCTAACAAAAATATCTAAAAATTACAAAATTATTTTATTTTCTTTAAATTCATTAGATTATCCCCAGTTGGCTAGTAACATAGGTAAATTACTTATCCAAGATTTAAAAGAATTTGCTAGTATCAAACCACGAAATAAACACATAAATGTTGTTCTTGATGAATTTAATGTTTTTGCAAGTGATAGCATTATCAATTTGATTAATAAAACTCGAAGCTTTAATTATCAATGCTTTTTATGTTTTCAAACAATAGACATATTCCGTAATTAAATTTTTCAAAAGTCAAGTACTTTTTTATTTAAAAAAGTAATATTAAAAGTGTTTAAAATTTTATTTTTGAAAAATGTTATAAAAATATTTTTAAATTATTTTCAGCAAATTATTATTTTTTACAAATAAATAATAAAATTAGTGTTATAAAAATATTTAAATTTTTCTTGACAAATCAATTATTTTAATTATGGAATAAGTCTAATAAATGATTTAAAAACAGCAAGTAAAGATTTAACAGACACCATTTTTGGAAACACAGCTAACATTATTGCTCATAATGTCAAAGATCCAAATAATGCTGAATACCTTGCCAAAATTTTTGGAACTAAAACTTCTCAAAAAATTACTAAACAATATGACAATAAAAATAAATCAAGTAGTAAGTGTTCAATAAGAGAAGTCGAAGAATATATTGTTCACCCAAATGATTTGAAACGTTTGAAAGTTGGACAAGCATATGTAAAAATATTGTTACCTAGTTCAGAACAATATGTAGATAAAATTGCCATTGAAAACGATATTGATGAATAGAAAAGTATTCAAAAATAAAAAGTCGCTAAAAATAGCAAATATGATCGTTTTATAAGTATATAGTTAAAAAATTATGAAATTACAAAATAAATTTTGTTAATAAACAAATTTAAATTGTATTATTTTATAATGTTTGTTAGTATTTTATTAGCAAATTATTAAAAAGGATTAAAATTAAAACTTATGCAAAATATAGAAAATTTATTAAATCAAACATTTGTATATAATGATATTGAAGACTTAGAAGAAAAAAATAAATATTTATTAGAAAAAATTGAAATGTTTAAAAAAAGTATCAAAAATATTTTGAACGATTTATATCAATCAAATTATGAATTAAAATTAAAAAATAAAGTTATTGAATCAGTATTAAATTTAGAAAGTTTATTACTAGAAAATGATAATAAATATGAAGAATTGGAAAATTTATTAAATCAAACATTTGTATATGATGATATTGAAGACTTAGAAGAAAAAAATAAATATTTATTAGAAAAAATTGAAATGTTTAAAAAAAGTATCAAAAAAAATTTGAATGATTTATATCAATCAAATTATGATTTAGAAATGAAAAATAAATTCATTCAAGTCTTTGAATCATTAGAAAAATTAGAATCATTTTTAGAAAATAATAATGCTAATGATAATAAATATGAAGAATTGGAAAATTTAAAGCAAAAAAATCATGAACTAAATCAAAAATTAATACTTAAAGAAAAACAATTAGAAGATTTTAAAATTGATAATAAAAATTATGAAAAACAAATTAATGATTTAAATAAAGCAAAACAAGTTTTAACAAATGAACTAGCTTTATCACAACAACAGTTAGATACAGTTACTCAAGAAAAAGAAACTTTAACTGATGAAATTCAATCTTTAAAAGAAACTGAAACAAGTAATGAAAAACAAATTAATGATTTAAATAAAGCAAAACAAGTTTTAACAAATGAACTAGCTTTATCACAACAACAGTTAGATACAGTTACTCAAGAAAAAGAAACTTTAACTGATGAAATTCAATCTTTAAAAGAAACTGAAACAAGTAATGAAAAACAAATTAATGATTTAAATAAAGCAAAACAAGTTTTAACAAATGAACTAGCTTTATCACAACAACAGTTAGATACAGTTACTCAAGAAAAAGAAACTTTAACTGATGAAATTCAATCTTTAAAAGAAACTGAAACAAGTAATGAAAAACAAATTAATGATTTAAATAAAGCAAAACAAGTTTTAACAAATGAACTAGCTTTATCACAACAACAGTTAGATACAGTTACTCAAGAAAAAGAAACTTTAACTGATGAAATTCAATCTTTAAAAGAAACTGAAACAAGTAATGAAAAACAAATTAATGATTTAAATAAAGCAAAACAAGTTTTAACAAATGAACTAGCTTTATCACAACAACAGTTAGATACAGTTACTCAAGAAAAAGAAACTTTAACTGATGAAATTCAATCTTTAAAAGAAACTGAAACAAGTAATGAAAAACAAATTAATGATTTAAATAAAGCAAAACAAGTTTTAACAAATGAACTAGCTTTATCACAACAACAGTTAGATACAGTTACTCAAGAAAAAGAAACTTTAACTGATGAAATTCAATCTTTAAAAGAAACTGAAACAAGTAATGAAAAACAAATTAATGATTTAAATAAAGCAAAACAAGTTTTAACAAATGAACTAGCTTTATCACAACAACAGTTAGATACAGTTACTCAAGAAAAAGAAACTTTAACTGATGAAATTCAATCTTTAAAAGAAACTGAAACAAGTAATGAAAAACAAATTAATGATTTAAATAAAGCAAAACAAGTTTTAACAAATGAACTAGCTTTATCAAAACAACAGTTAGATACAGTTACTCAAGAAAAAGAAACTTTAACTGATACACTAGAAGAATCACTTTTGATTAAAAATTCAGACTATTATCAAAAATTAAAATATATTTCAGAACCAATTATTATTTCAAAACATAAAGATAACAATTGAAATATTGAAACATTACCTAATATTAAAGATGAAAAAATAGAAAAAACAATATTATTAAATATTGAAGAAAATAAAATTTTAAATAATCTTATTGAACAAAAAAATAACATTACGATCATTTTTTGCAAAAAAACTAAAAAATTTCAAGAAGCTTTTTTTATTGATAAATATCAAAATAAAATAATCATCAATATTGAAAATGAACAGCAAAAAATCTTAGAAAAATTAAATTATAAAATAAGAACCGAAATGACAAATTCATTAACTCAAAGTGATATTAATAAAATCAATAATTTTAATAATCAAAAAGAACCAAAAAAATCACCTTGTTTAACTAAAGAAGAATTAAAAAAATATCAAAATCAAGGAGCATTTCCTAAACACTATAAACTTGTTTCATAATGAGGCTTTTTAATAATCTGTGTAACTTATAAAAATAACTATGTTTAATTAATTCTAGTAAATATAATTAAATAACTAGAAAGAGTGAGTTACAAATGGTACTTTATGAATTAATGAATAAAACTTTTCTTTTATTCATGATTTAACTTTTATTGATACTGGTGAAAATAGTTCTGTAGTTTCTTTAAGAACTAAACTAACAATACTAAGTACTATGGTAGTTACAAGTAGTGGAGGATGGATAAGACCAATACTCATAAGAGTTATAGGTATTAACCAACTAACAAATCATATTCATTTTTCGGCTGCTGTTGGTTTTAGTTTAAAATCTTGTTGATGTTTTAAAAAGTCTTTAATTGGTACAAATTGAAAATTATTAATGTTATGGTTTGAAATTTCATTAATTAGTAAAATATCTTTTTTATAATCATTGATATTTTTATAATTTTTTGTTTGATTAATAACTTGTAAATTATTATTATTTTTATAATAATCAAAATATAATATTTTTTCAGTAATAGAATTATCAATATGTACAAGAGTAGTTATAAAATAAACTTTGTTATTA
>JAEIFM010000030.1:332500-392122 GCA_018901885.1 Zaprionus kolodkinae | reverse complement strand
TTATGCTTATTACGAATATCTTATTTGATTTTAAGCAAAATTAATATGTCAAATTTTTGAAAATTTTCGAAATTTTGTAAGGTCGAGGATGGAAAAAAGTCGAAAAAATCGAAGTTCCCAAATCGATAAAATTGAAATGTAGAATCAATTAAGGTTCAATACCGAGATCAAAAAGTCTTCTCAGAGTAAAAACAAATGATTTTTGGCCATATTAGAGTTAAAAAACGATCAAAAATATCCATATTTTTCACTAATATCAATGTGAGAGTGGCGAGACAGCCCTGGAAAATCGAAAAAGTTGCCTATTATCCACGTTTTTTATCCGAATCAGCCGCGGATTGGATTTTTATGCTAATTACGAATATCTTATTTGATTTTAAGCAAAAAATTAATATGTCAAATTTTTGAAAATTTTCGAAATTTTTGTAAGGTCGAGGATGGAAAAAGTCGAAAAAAATCGAAGTTCCCAAATCGATAAAATTGAAATGTAGAATCAATTAAGGTTCAATACCGAGATCAAAAAGTCTTCTCAGAGTAAAAACAAATGATTTTTGGCCATATTAGAGTTAAAAAACGATCAAAAATATCCATATTTTTCACTAATATCAATGTGAGAGTGGCGAGACAGCCCTGGAAAATCGAAAAAGTTGCATATTATCCACGTTTTTTATCCGAATCAGCCGCGGATTGGATTTTTATGCTTATTACGAATATCTTATTTGATTTTAAGCAAAAATTAATATGTCAAATTTTTGAAAATTTTCGAAATTTTTGTAAGGTCGAGGATGGAAAAAGTCGAAAAAATCGAAGTTCCCAAATCGATAAAATTGAAATGTAGAATCAATTAAGGTTCAATACCGAGATCAAAAAGTCTTCTCAGAGTAAAAACAAATGATTTTTGGCCATATTAGAGTTAAAAAACGATCAAAAATATCCATATTTTTCACTAATATCAATGTGAGAGTGGCGAGACAGCCCTGGAAAATCGAAAAAGTTGCATATTATCCACGTTTTATATCCGAATCAGCCGCGGATTGGATTTTTATGCTAATTACTAATATCTTATTTGATTTTAAGCAAAAAATTAATATGTCAAATTTTTGAAAATTTTCGAAATTTTTGTAAGGTCGAGGATGGAAAAAGTCGAAAAAATTCGAAGTTCCCAAATCGATAAAATTGAAATGTAGAATCAATTAAGGTTCAATACCGAGATCAAAAAGTCTTCTCAGAGTAAAAACAAATGATTTTTGGCCATATTAGAGTTAAAAAACGATCAAAAATATCCATATTTTTCACTAATATCAATGTGAGAGTGGCGAGACAGCCCTGGAAAATCGAAAAAGTTGCATATTATCCACGTTTTTTATCCGAATCAGCCGCGGATTGGATTTTTATGCTAATTACGAATATCTTATTTGATTTTAAGCAAAAAAATTAATATGTCAAATTTTTGAAAATTTTCGAAATTTTTGTAAGGTCGAGGATGGAAAAAGTCGAAAAAATTCGAAGTTCCCAAATCGATAAAATTGAAATGTAGAATCAATTAAGGTTCAATACCGAGATCAAAAAGTCTTCTCAGAGTAAAAACAAATGATTTTTGGCCATATTAGAGTTAAAAAACGATCAAAAATATCCATATTTTTCACTAATATCAATGTGAGAGTGGCGAGACAGCCCTGGAAAATCGAAAAAGTTGCATATTATCCACGTTTTTTATCCGAATCAGCCGCGGATTGGATTTTTATGCTAATTACGAATATCTTATTTGATTTTAAGCAAAAAATTAATATGTCAAATTTTTGAAAATTTTCGAAATTTTTGTAAGGTCGAGGATGGAAAAAGTCGAAAAAAATCGAAGTTCCCAAATCGATAAAATTGAAATGTAGAATCAATTAAGGTTCAATACCGAGATCAAAAAGTCTTCTCAGAGTAAAAACAAATGATTTTTGGCCATATTAGAGTTAAAAAACGATCAAAAATATCCATATTTTTCACTAATATCAATGTGAGAGTGGCGAGACAGCCCTGGAAAATCGAAAAAGTTGCATATTATCCACGTTTTTTATCCGAATCAGCCGCGGATTGGATTTTTATGCTAATTACTAATATCTTATTTGATTTTAAGCAAAAATTAATATGTCAAATTTTTGAAAATTTTCGAAATTTTTGTAAGGTCGAGGATGGAAAAAGTCGAAAAAAATCGAAGTTCCCAAATCGATAAAATTGAAATGTAGAATCAATTAAGGTTCAATACCGAGATCAAAAAGTCTTCTCAGAGTAAAAACAAATGATTTTTGGCCATATTAGAGTTAAAAAACGATCAAAAATATCCATATTTTTCACTAATATCAATGTGAGAGTGGCGAGACAGCCCTGGAAAATCGAAAAAGTTGCATATTATCCACGTTTTTTATCCGAATCAGCCGCGGATTGGATTTTTATGCTAATTACGAATATCTTATTTGATTTTAAGCAAAAAATTAATATGTCAAATTTTTGAAAATTTTCGAAATTTTTGTAAGGTCGAGGATGGAAAAAGTCGAAAAAATTCGAAGTTCCCAAATCGATAAAATTGAAATGTAGAATCAATTAAGGTTCAATACCGAGATCAAAAAGTCTTCTCAGAGTAAAAACAAATGATTTTTGGCCATATTAGAGTTAAAAAACGATCAAAAATATCCATATTTTTCACTAATATCAATGTGAGAGTGGCGAGACAGCCCTGGAAAATCGAAAAAGTTGCATATTATCCACGTTTTTTATCCGAATCAGCCGCGGATTGGATTTTTATGCTAATTACTAATATCTTATTTGATTTTAAGCAAAAAATTAATATGTCAAATTTTTGAAAATTTTCGAAATTTTTGTAAGGTCGAGGATGGAAAAAGTCGAAAAAAATTCGAAGTTCCCAAATCGATAAAATTGAAATGTAGAATCAATTAAGGTTCAATACCGAGATCAAAAAAGTCTTCTCAGAGTAAAAACAAATGATTTTTGGCCATATTAGAGTTAAAAAACGATCAAAAATATCCATATTTTTCACTAATATCAATGTGAGAGTGGCGAGACAGCCCTGGAAAATCGAAAAAGTTGCATATTATCCACGTTTTTTATCCGAATCAGCCGCGGATTGGATTTTTATGCTAATTACTAATATCTTATTTGATTTTAAGCAAAAAATTAATATGTCAAATTTTTGAAAATTTTCGAAATTTTTGTAAGGTCGAGGATGGAAAAAGTCGAAAAAATTCGAAGTTCCCAAATCGATAAAATTGAAATGTAGAATCAATTAAGGTTCAATACCGAGATCAAAAAGTCTTCTCAGAGTAAAAACAAATGATTTTTGGCCATATTAGAGTTAAAAAACGATCAAAAATATCCATATTTTTCACTAATATCAATGTGAGAGTGGCGAGACAGCCCTGGAAAATCGAAAAAGTTGCATATTATCCACGTTTTTTATCCGAATCAGCCGCGGATTGGATTTTTATGCTAATTACGAATATCTTATTTGATTTTAAGCAAAAAATTAATATGTCAAATTTTTGAAAATTTTCGAAATTTTTGTAAGGTCGAGGATGGAAAAAGTCGAAAAAATTCGAAGTTCCCAAATCGATAAAATTGAAATGTAGAATCAATTAAGGTTCAATACCGAGATCAAAAAGTCTTCTCAGAGTAAAAACAAATGATTTTTGGCCATATTAGAGTTAAAAAACGATCAAAAATATCCATATTTTTCACTAATATCAATGTGAGAGTGGCGAGACAGCCCTGGAAAATCGAAAAAGTTGCATATTATCCACGTTTTTTATCCGAATCAGCCGCGGATTGGATTTTTTATGCTAATTACTAATATCTTATTTGATTTTAAGCAAAAAATTAATATGTCAAATTTTTGAAAATTTTCGAAATTTTTGTAAGGTCGAGGATGGAAAAAGTCGAAAAAAATTCGAAGTTCCCAAATCGATAAAATTGAAATGTAGAATCAATTAAGGTTCAATACCGAGATCAAAAAGTCTTCTCAGAGTAAAAACAAATGATTTTTGGCCATATTAGAGTTAAAAAACGATCAAAAATATCCATATTTTTCACTAATATCAATGTGAGAGTGGCGAGACAGCCCTGGAAAATCGAAAAAGTTGCATATTATCCACGTTTTTTATCCGAATCAGCCGCGGATTGGATTTTTATGCTAATTACTAATATCTTATTTGATTTTAAGCAAAAAATTAATATGTCAAATTTTTGAAAATTTTCGAAATTTTTGTAAGGTCGAGGATGGAAAAAAGTCGAAAAAAATCGAAGTTCCCAAATCGATAAAATTGAAATGTAGAATCAATTAAGGTTCAATACCGAGATCAAAAAGTCTTCTCAGAGTAAAAACAAATGATTTTTGGCCATATTAGAGTTAAAAAACGATCAAAAATATCCATATTTTTCACTAATATCAATGTGAGAGTGGCGAGACAGCCCTGGAAAATCGAAAAAGTTGCATATTATCCACGTTTTTTATCCGAATCAGCCGCGGATTGGATTTTTATGCTAATTACTAATATCTTATTTGATTTTAAGCAAAAAATTAATATGTCAAATTTTTGAAAATTTTCGAAATTTTTGTAAGGTCGAGGATGGAAAAAGTCGAAAAAAATTCGAAGTTCCCAAATCGATAAAATTGAAATGTAGAATCAATTAAGGTTCAATACCGAGATCAAAAAGTCTTCTCAGAGTAAAAACAAATGATTTTTGGCCATATTAGAGTTAAAAAACGATCAAAAATATCCATATTTTTCACTAATATCAATGTGAGAGTGGCGAGACAGCCCTGGAAAATCGAAAAAGTTGCATATTATCCACGTTTTTTATCCGAATCAGCCGCGGATTGGATTTTTATGCTAATTACTAATATCTTATTTGATTTTAAGCAAAAAATTAATATGTCAAATTTTTGAAAATTTTCGAAATTTTTGTAAGGTCGAGGATGGAAAAAGTCGAAAAAAATTGAAGTTCCCAAATCGATAAAATTGAAATGTAGAATCAATTAAGGTTCAATACCGAGATCAAAAAGTCTTCTCAGAGTAAAAACAAATGATTTTTGGCCATATTAGAGTTAAAAAACGATCAAAAATATCCATATTTTTCACTAATATCAATGTGAGAGTGGCGAGACAGCCCTGGAAAATCGAAAAAGTTGCATATTATCCACGTTTTTTATCCGAATCAGCCGCGGATTGGATTTTTATGCTAATTACGAATATCTTATTTGATTTTAAGCAAAAAATTAATATGTCAAATTTTTGAAAATTTTCGAAATTTTTGTAAGGTCGAGGATGGAAAAAGTCGAAAAAATTCGAAGTTCCCAAATCGATAAAATTGAAATGTAGAATCAATTAAGGTTCAATACCGAGATCAAAAAGTCTTCTCAGAGTAAAAACAAATGATTTTTGGCCATATTAGAGTTAAAAAACGATCAAAAATATCCATATTTTTCACTAATATCAATGTGAGAGTGGCGAGACAGCCCTGGAAAATCGAAAAAGTTGCATATTATCCACGTTTTTTTATCCGAATCAGCCGCGGATTGGATTTTTATGCTAATTACTAATATCTTATTTGATTTTAAGCAAAAAATTAATATGTCAAATTTTTGAAAATTTTCGAAATTTTTGTAAGGTCGAGGATGGAAAAAGTCGAAAAAATTCGAAGTTCCCAAATCGATAAAATTGAAATGTAGAATCAATTAAGGTTCAATACCGAGATCAAAAAGTCTTCTCAGAGTAAAAACAAATGATTTTTGGCCATATTAGAGTTAAAAAACGATCAAAAATATCCATATTTTTCACTAATATCAATGTGAGAGTGGCGAGACAGCCCTGGAAAATCGAAAAAGTTGCATATTATCCACGTTTTTTATCCGAATCAGCCGCGGATTGGATTTTTATGCTAATTACTAATATCTTATTTGATTTTAAGCAAAAAATTAATATGTCAAATTTTTGAAAATTTTCGAAATTTTTGTAAGGTCGAGGATGGAAAAAGTCGAAAAAATTCGAAGTTCCCAAATCGATAAAATTGAAATGTAGAATCAATTAAGGTTCAATACCGAGATCAAAAAGTCTTCTCAGAGTAAAAACAAATGATTTTTGGCCATATTAGAGTTAAAAAACGATCAAAAATATCCATATTTTTCACTAATATCAATGTGAGAGTGGCGAGACAGCCCTGGAAAATCGAAAAAGTTGCATATTATCCACGTTTTTTATCCGAATCAGCCGCGGATTGGATTTTTATGCTAATTACTAATATCTTATTTGATTTTAAGCAAAAAATTAATATGTCAAATTTTTTGAAAATTTTCGAAATTTTTGTAAGGTCGAGGATGGAAAAAGTCGAAAAAAATTCGAAGTTCCCAAATCGATAAAATTGAAATGTAGAATCAATTAAGGTTCAATACCGAGATCAAAAAGTCTTCTCAGAGTAAAAACAAATGATTTTTGGCCATATTAGAGTTAAAAAACGATCAAAAATATCCATATTTTTCACTAATATCAATGTGAGAGTGGCGAGACAGCCCTGGAAAATCGAAAAAGTTGCATATTATCCACGTTTTTTATCCGAATCAGCCGCGGATTGGATTTTTATGCTAATTACGAATATCTTATTTGATTTTAAGCAAAAAATTAATATGTCAAATTTTTGAAAATTTTCGAAATTTTTGTAAGGTCGAGGATGGAAAAAGTCGAAAAAATTCGAAGTTCCCAAATCGATAAAATTGAAATGTAGAATCAATTAAGGTTCAATACCGAGATCAAAAAGTCTTCTCAGAGTAAAAAACAAATGATTTTTGGCCATATTAGAGTTAAAAAACGATCAAAAATATCCATATTTTTCACTAATATCAATGTGAGAGTGGCGAGACAGCCCTGGAAAATCGAAAAAGTTGCATATTATCCACGTTTTTTATCCGAATCAGCCGCGGATTGGATTTTTATGCTAATTACGAATATCTTATTTGATTTTAAGCAAAAAATTAATATGTCAAATTTTTGAAAATTTTCGAAATTTTTGTAAGGTCGAGGATGGAAAAAGTCGAAAAAAATCGAAGTTCCCAAATCGATAAAATTGAAATGTAGAATCAATTAAGGTTCAATACCGAGATCAAAAAGTCTTCTCAGAGTAAAAACAAATGATTTTTGGCCATATTAGAGTTAAAAAACGATCAAAAATATCCATATTTTTCACTAATATCAATGTGAGAGTGGCGAGACAGCCCTGGAAAATCGAAAAAGTTGCATATTATCCACGTTTTTTATCCGAATCAGCCGCGGATTGGATTTTTATGCTAATTACTAATATCTTATTTGATTTTAAGCAAAAAAATTAATATGTCAAATTTTTGAAAATTTTCGAAATTTTTGTAAGGTCGAGGATGGAAAAAGTCGAAAAAATTCGAAGTTCCCAAATCGATAAAATTGAAATGTAGAATCAATTAAGGTTCAATACCGAGATCAAAAAGTCTTCTCAGAGTAAAAACAAATGATTTTTGGCCATATTAGAGTTAAAAAACGATCAAAAATATCCATATTTTTCACTAATATCAATGTGAGAGTGGCGAGACAGCCCTGGAAAATCGAAAAAGTTGCATATTATCCACGTTTTTATCCGAATCAGCCGCGGATTGGATTTTTATGCTAATTACGAATATCTTATTTGATTTTAAGCAAAAAATTAATATGTCAAATTTTTTGAAAATTTTCGAAATTTTTGTAAGGTCGAGGATGGAAAAAGTCGAAAAAAATCGAAGTTCCCAAATCGATAAAATTGAAATGTAGAATCAATTAAGGTTCAATACCGAGATCAAAAAGTCTTCTCAGAGTAAAAACAAATGATTTTTGGCCATATTAGAGTTAAAAAACGATCAAAAATATCCATATTTTTCACTAATATCAATGTGAGAGTGGCGAGACAGCCCTGGAAAATCGAAAAAGTTGCATATTATCCACGTTTTTATCCGAATCAGCCGCGGATTGGATTTTTATGCTAATTACGAATATCTTATTTGATTTTAAGCAAAAAATTAATATGTCAAATTTTTGAAAATTTTCGAAATTTTTGTAAGGTCGAGGATGGAAAAAAGTCGAAAAAAATCGAAGTTCCCAAATCGATAAAATTGAAATGTAGAATCAATTAAGGTTCAATACCGAGATCAAAAAGTCTTCTCAGAGTAAAAACAAATGATTTTTGGCCATATTAGAGTTAAAAAACGATCAAAAATATCCATATTTTTCACTAATATCAATGTGAGAGTGGCGAGACAGCCCTGGAAAATCGAAAAAGTTGCATATTATCCACGTTTTTTATCCGAATCAGCCACGGATTGGATTTTTATGCTAATTACTAATATCTTATTTGATTTTAAGCAAAAAATTAATATGTCAAATTTTTGAAAATTTTCGAAATTTTTGTAAGGTCGAGGATGGAAAAAGTCGAAAAAATTCGAAGTTCCCAAATCGATAAAATTGAAATGTAGAATCAATTAAGGTTCAATACCGAGATCAAAAAGTCTTCTCAGAGTAAAAACAAATGATTTTTGGCCATATTAGAGTTAAAAAACGATCAAAAATATCCATATTTTTCACTAATATCAATGTAGAGTGGCGAGACAGCCCTGGAAAATCGAAAAAGTTGCATATTATCCACGTTTTTTATCCGAATCAGCCGCGGATTGGATTTTTATGCTAATTACGAATATCTTATTTGATTTTAAGCAAAAAATTAATATGTCAAATTTTTGAAAATTTTCGAAATTTTTGTAAGGTCGAGGATGGAAAAAGTCGAAAAAAATCGAAGTTCCCAAATCGATAAAATTGAAATGTAGAATCAATTAAGGTTCAATACCGAGATCAAAAAGTCTTCTCAGAGTAAAAACAAATGATTTTTGGCCATATTAGAGTTAAAAAACGATCAAAAATATCCATATTTTTCACTAATATCAATGTGAGAGTGGCGAGACAGCCCTGGAAAATCGAAAAAGTTGCATATTATCCACGTTTTTTATCCGAATCAGCCGCGGATTGGATTTTTATGCTAATTACTAATATCTTATTTGATTTTAAGCAAAAAATGAATATGTCAAATTTTTGAAAATTTTCGAAATTTTTGTAAGGTCGAGGATGGAAAAAGTCGAAAAAATTCGAAGTTCCCAAATCGATAAAATTGAAATGTAGAATCAATTAAGGTTCAATACCGAGATCAAAAAGTCTTCTCAGAGTAAAAACAAATGATTTTTGGCCATATTAGAGTTAAAAAACGATCAAAAATATCCATATTTTTCACTAATATCAATGTAAGAGTGGCGAGACAGCCCTGGAAAATCGAAAAAAGTTGCATATTATCCACGTTTTTTATCCGAATCAGCCGCGGATTGGATTTTTATGCTAATTACGAATATCTTATTTGATTTTAAAGCAAAAAATTAATATGTCAAATTTTTGAAAATTTTCGAAATTTTTGAAGGGGGGGGGGGGAAAAAGTCGAAAAAAATCGAAGTTCCCAAATCGATAAAATTGAAATGTAGAATCAATTAAGGTTCAATACCGAGATCAATAAGTCTTCTCAGAGTAAAAACAAATGATTTTTGGCCATATTAGAGTTAAAAAACGATCAAAAATATCCATATTTTTCACTAATATCAATGTGAGAGTGGCGAGACAGCCCTGGAAAATCGAAAAAGTTGCATATTATCCACGTTTTTTATCCGAATCAGCCGCGGATTGGATTTTTATGCTAATTACGAATATCTTATTTGATTTTTAAGCAAAAAATGAATATGTCAAATTTTTGAAAATTTTCGAAATTTTTGTAAGGTCGAGGATGGAAAAAGTCGAAAAAAATCGAAGTTCCCAAATCGATAAAATTGAAATGTAGAATCAATTAAGGTTCAATACCGAGATCAATAAGTCTTCTCAGAGTAAAAACAAATAATTTTTGGCCATATTAGAGTTAAAAAACGATCAAAAATATCCATATTTTTTCACTAATATCAATGTGAGAGTGGCGAGACAGCCCTGGAAAATCGAAAAAGTTGCATATTATCCACGTTTTTTATCCGAATCAGCCGCGGATTGGATTTTTATGCTAATTACTAATATCTTATTTGATTTTAAGCAAAAAATTAATATGTCAAATTTTTGAAAATTTTCGAAATTTTTGTAAGGTCGAGGATGGAAAAAGTCGAAAAAATTCGAAGTTCCCAAATCGATAAAATTGAAATGTAGAATCAATTAAGGTTCAATACCGAGATCAAAAAGTCTTCTCAGAGTAAAAACAAATGATTTTTGGCCATATTAGAGTTAAAAAACGATCAAAAATATCCATATTTTTCACTAATATCAATGTGAGAGTGGCGAGACAGCCCTGGAAAATCGAAAAAGTTGCATATTATACACGTTTTTTATCCGAATCAGCCGCGGATTGGATTTTTATGCTAATTACGAATATCTTATTTGATTTTAAGCAAAAAATTAATATGCCAAATTTTTGAAAATTTTCGAAATTTTTGTAAGGTCGAGGATGGAAAAAGTCGAAAAAAATCGAAGTTCCCAAATCGATAAAATTGAAATGTAGAATCAATTAAGGGTCAATACCGAGATCAAAAAGTCTTCTCAGAGTAAAAACAAATGATTTTTGGCCATATTAGAGTTAAAAAACGATCAAAAATATCCATATTTTTCACTAATATCAATGTGAGAGTGGCGAGACAGCCCTGGAAAATCGAAAAAGTTGCATATTATCCACGTTTTTTATCCGAATCAGCCGCGGATTGGATTTTTATGCTAATTACGAATATCTTATTTGATTTTAAGCAAAAAATTAATATGCCAAATTTTTGAAAATTTTCGAAATTTTTGTAAGGTCGAGGATGGAAAAAGTCGAAAAAATTCGAAGTTCCCAAATCGATAAAATTGAAATGTAGAATCAATTAAGGTTCAATACCGAGATCAAAAAGTCTTCTCAGAGTAAAAACAAATGATTTTTGGCCATATTAGAGTTAAAAAACGATCAAAAATATCCATATTTTTCACTAATATCAATGTAAGAGTGGCGAGACAGCCCTGGAAAATCGAAAAAGTTGCATATTATCCACGTTTTTTTATCCGAATCAGCCGCGGATTGGATTTTTTATGCTAATTA
This sequence comes from Zaprionus kolodkinae, assembly GCA_018901885.1. Lineage (NCBI taxonomy): Eukaryota > Metazoa > Arthropoda > Insecta > Diptera > Drosophilidae > Zaprionus > Zaprionus kolodkinae. Next base: position 380,932 of record JAEIFM010000030.1, on the reverse strand, counting down.
CGAATATCTTATTTGATTTTAAGCAAAAAATTAATATGTCAAATTTTTGAAAATTTTCGAAATTTTTGTAAGGTCGAGGATGGAAAAAGTCGAAAAAAATCGAAGTTCCCAAATCGATAAAATTGAAATGTAGAATCAATTAAGGTTCAATACCGAGATCAATAAGTCTTCTCAGAGTAAAAACAAATGATTTTTGGCCATATTAGAGTTAAAAAACGATCAAAAATATCCATATATTTCACTAATATCAATGTAAGAGTGGCGAGACAGCCCTGGAAAATCGAAAAAGTTGCATATTATCCACGTTTTTTATCCGAATCAGCCGCGGATTGGATTTTTTATGCTAATTACTAATATCTTATTTGATTTTAAGCAAAAAATTAATATGTCAAATTTTTGAAAATTTTCGAAATTTTTGTAAGGTCGAGGATGGAAAAAGTCGAAAAAAATCGAAGTTCCCAAATCGATAAAATTGAAATGTAGAATCAATTAAGGGGCAATACCGAGATCAAAAAGTCTTCTCAGAGTAAAAACAAATGATTTTTGGCCATATTAGAGTTAAAAAACGATCAAAAATATCCATATTTCTTCACTAATATCAATGTGAGAGGTGGCGAGACAGACCCTGGAAAGATCGAAATTCTTGCTCAGGTCACTAGCAGTATTGATCCATGTCCGCTTTCTGTCCGATCTGTCCGTCGGATTTGTTTGAGACAACAGATCTCAGCTATTAAAAAGCGAGACACCAAATTGGTATGAAGGTTCCTATATATTCGGGGCAGGTGAAGTTTATGTCAAATGTTTGATGCCCCGCCCCCCGCCCCGCAAATCGGTAATTTACGATTATTAGGCTAAGTATTGAACTTATAAAGTTCTGCTTCGGTATGTATAAAGCAAATGCAATGTGAACATATGCTCAAATTACCAATAACACGAAGTTATTCAAGTCAACGTTTTGAGTACAAATTTTCGGTACGAGCAGCAGCTTTGCGCTGCTTTGAGCAATTTTTGTAAGGTCGAGGATGGAAAAAGTCGAAAAAATCGAAGTTCCCAAATCGATAAAATTGAAATGTAGAGATCAATTACAGGTTGAATACCGAGATCAAAAAGTCTTCTAGAGTAAAAACAAATGATTTTTGGGGCCATATTAGAGTTAAAAACGATCAAAAATATCCATATGTTTTCACTAATATCAATGTGAGAGTGGCGAGACAGCCCTGGAAAATCGAAAAAGTTGCATATTATCCACGTTTTTTATCCGAATCAGCCGCGGATTGGATTTTTATGCTAATTACTAATATCTTATTTGATTTTAAGCAAAAAATGAATATGTCAAATTTTTGAAAATTTTCGAAATTTTTGTAAGGTCGAGGATGGAAAAAGTCGAAAAAAATCGAAGTTCCCAAATCGATAAAATTGAAATGTAGAATCAATTAAGGTTCAATACCGAGATCAAAAAGTCTTCTCAGAGTAAAAACAAATGATTTTTGGCCATATTAGAGTTAAAAAACGATCAAAAATATCCATATTTTTCACTAATATCAATGTGAGAGTGGCGAGACAGCCCTGGAAAATCGAAAAAGTTGCATATTATCCACGTTTTTTATCCGAATCAGCCGCGGATTGGATTTTTATGCTAATTACTAATATCTTATTTGATTTTAAGCAAAAAATTAATATGTCAAATTTTTGAAAATTTTCGAAATTTTTGTAAGGTCGAGGATGGAAAAAGTCGAAAAAATTCGAAGTTCCCAAATCGATAAAATTGAAATGTAGAATCAATTAAGGTTCAATACCGAGATCAAAAAGTCTTCTCAGAGTAAAAACAAATGATTTTTGGCCATATTAGAGTTAAAAAACGATCAAAAATATCCATATTTTTCACTAATATCAATGTGAGAGTGGCGAGACAGCCCTGGAAAATCGAAAAAGTTGCATATTATCCACGTTTTTTTATCCGAATCAGCCGCGGATTGGATTTTTATGCTAATTACGAATATCTTATTTGATTTTAAGCAAAAAATTAATATGTCAAATTTTTGAAAATTTTCGAAATTTTTGTAAGGTCGAGGATGGAAAAAGTCGAAAAAAATCGAAGTTCCCAAATCGATAAAATTGAAATGTAGAATCAATTAAGGGTCAATACCGAGATCAAAAAGTCTTCTCAGAGTAAAAACAAATGATTTTTGGCCATATTAGAGTTAAAAAACGATCAAAAATATCCATATTTTTCACTAATATCAATGTGAGAGTGGCGAGACAGCCCTGGAAAATCGAAAAAGTTGCATATTATCCACGTTTTTTATCCGAATCAGCCGCGGATTGGATTTTTATGCTAATTACTAATATCTTATTTGATTTTAAGCAAAAAATTAATATGTCAAATTTTTGAAAATTTTCGAAATTTTTGTAAGGTCGAGGATGGAAAAAGTCGAAAAAAATCGAAGTTCCCAAATCGATAAAATTGAAATGTAGAATCAATTAAGGTTCAATACCGAGATCAAAAAGTCTTCTCAGAGTAAAAACAAATGATTTTTGGCCATATTAGAGTTAAAAAACGATCAAAAATATCCATATTTTTCACTAATATCAATGTGAGAGTGGCGAGACAGCCCTGGAAAATCGAAAAAGTTGCATATTATCCACGTTTTTTATCCGAATCAGCCGCGGATTGGATTTTTATGCTAATTACTAATATCTTATTTGATTTTAAGCAAAAAATTAATATGTCAAATTTTTGAAAATTTTCGAAATTTTTGTAAGGTCGAGGATGGAAAAAGTCGAAAAAATTCGAAGTTCCCAAATCGATAAAATTGAAATGTAGAATCAATTAAGGTTCAATACCGAGATCAAAAAGTCTTCTCAGAGTAAAAACAAATGATTTTTGGCCATATTAGAGTTAAAAAACGATCAAAAATATCTATATTTTTCACTAATATCAATGTGAGAGTGGCGAGACAGCCCTGGAAAATCGAAAAAGTTGCATATTATCCATGTTTTTTATCCGAATCAGCCGCGGATTGGATTTTTATGCTAATTACTAATATCTTATTTGATTTTAAGCAAAAAATTAATATGTCAAATTTTTGAAAATTTTCGAAATTTTTGTAAGGTCGAGGATGGAAAAAGTCGAAAAAATTCGAAGTTCCCAAATCGATAAAATTGAAATGTAGAATCAATTAAGGTTCAATACCGAGATCAAAAAGTCTTCTCAGAGTAAAAACAAATGATTTTTGGCCATATTAGAGTTAAAAAACGATCAAAAATATCCATATTTTTCACTAATATCAATGTGAGAGTGGCGAGACAGCCCTGGAAAATCGAAAAAGTTGCATATTATCCACGTTTTTTATCCGAATCAGCCGCGGATTGGATTTTTATGCTAATTACGAATATCTTATTTGATTTTAAGCAAAAAATTAATATGTCAAATTTTTGAAAATTTTCGAAATTTTTGTAAGGTCGAGGATGGAAAAAGTCGAAAAAATTCGAAGTTCCCAAATCGATAAAATTGAAATGTAGAATCAATTAAGGTTCAATACCGAGATCAAAAAGTCTTCTCAGAGTAAAAACAAATGATTTTTGGCCATATTAGAGTTAAAAAACGATCAAAAATATCCATATTTTTCACTAATATCAATGTGAGAGTGGCGAGACAGCCCTGGAAAATCGAAAAAGTTGCATATTATCCACGTTTTTTATCCGAATCAGCCGCGGATTGGATTTTTATGCTAATTACGAATATCTTATTTGATTTTAAGCAAAAAATTAATATGTCAAATTTTTGAAAATTTTCGAAATTTTTGTAAGGTCGAGGATGGAAAAAGTCGAAAAAAATTGAAGTTCCCAAATCGATAAAATTGAAATGTAGAATCAATTAAGGTTCAATACCGAGATCAAAAAGTCTTCTCAGAGTAAAAACAAATGATTTTTGGCCATATTAGAGTTAAAAAACGATCAAAAATATCCATATTTTTCACTAATATCAATGTGAGAGTGGCGAGACAGCCCTGGAAAATCGAAAAAGTTGCATATTATCCACGTTTTTTATCCGAATCAGCCGCGGATTGGATTTTTATGCTAATTACGAATATCTTATTTGATTTTAAGCAAAAAATTAATATGTCAAATTTTTGAAAATTTTCGAAATTTTTGTAAGGTCGAGGATGGAAAAAGTCGAAAAAAATTGAAGTTCCCAAATCGATAAAATTGAAATGTAGAATCAATTAAGGTTCAATACCGAGATCAAAAAGTCTTCTCAGAGTAAAAACAAATGATTTTTGGCCATATTAGAGTTAAAAAACGATCAAAAATATCCATATTTTTCACTAATATCAATGTGAGAGTGGCGAGACAGCCCTGGAAAATCGAAAAAGTTGCATATTATCCACGTTTTTTATCCGAATCAGCCGCGGATTGGATTTTTATGCTAATTACGAATATCTTATTTGATTTTAAGCAAAAAATTAATATGTCAAATTTTTGAAAATTTTCGAAATTTTTGTAAGGTCGAGGATGGAAAAAGTCGAAAAAATTCGAAGTTCCCAAATCGATAAAATTGAAATGTAGAATCAATTAAGGTTCAATACCGAGATCAAAAAGTCTTCTCAGAGTAAAAACAAATGATTTTTGGCCATATTAGAGTTAAAAAACGATCAAAAATATCCATATTTTTCACTAATAACAATGTGAGAGTGGCGAGACAGCCCTGGAAAATCGAAAAAGTTGCATATTATCCACGTTTTTTATCCGAATCAGCCGCGGATTGGATTTTTATGCTAATTACTAACATCTTATTTGATTTTAATCAAAAAATGAATATGTCAAATTTTTGAAAATTTTCGAAATTTTTGTAAGGTCGAGGATGGAAAAAGTCGAAAAAATTCGAAGTTCCCAAATCGATAAAATTGAAATGTAGAATCAATTAAGGTTCAATACCGAGATCAAAAAGTCTTCTCAGAGTAAAAACAAATGATTTTTGGCCATATTAGAGTTAAAAAACGATCAAAAATATCCATATTTTTCACTAATATCAATGTGAGAGTGGCGAGACAGCCCTGGAAAATCGAAAAAGTTGCATATTATCCACGTTTTTTATCCGAATCAGCCGCGGATTGGATTTTTATGCTAATTACGAATATCTTATTTGATTTTAAGCAAAAAATGAATATGTCAAATTTTTGAAAATTTTCGAAATTTTTGTAAGGTCGAGGATGGAAAAAGTCGAAAAAATTCGAAGTTCCCAAATCGATAAAATTGAAATGTAGAATCAATTAAGGTTCAATACCGAGATCAAAAAGTCTTCTCAGAGTAAAAACAAATGATTTTTGGCCATATTAGAGTTAAAAAACGATCAAAAATATCCATATTTTTCACTAATATCAATGTGAGAGAGCCCTGGAAAATCGAAAAAGTTGCATATTATCCACGTTTTTTATCCGAATCAGCCGCGGATTGGATTTTTATGCTAATTACGAATATCTTATTTGATTTTAAGCAAAAAATGAATATGTCAAATTTTTGAAAATTTTCGAAATTTTTGTAAGGTCGAGGATGGAAAAAGTCGAAAAAATTCGAAGTTCCCAAATCGATAAAATTGAAATGTAGAATCAATTAAGGTTCAATACCGAGATCAAAAAGTCTTCTCAGAGTAAAAACAAATGATTTTTGGCCATATTAGAGTTAAAAAACGATCAAAAATATCCATATTTTTCACTAATATCAATGTGAGAGTGGCGAGACAGCCCTGGAAAATCGAAAAAGTTGCATATTATCTACGTTTTTTATCCGAATCAGCCGCGGATTGGATTTTTATGCTAATTACGAATATCTTATTTGATTTTAAGCAAAAAATTAATATGTCAAATTTTTGAAAATTTTCGAAATTTTTGTAAGGTCGAGGATGGAAAAAGTCGAAAAAAATCGAAGTTCCCAAATCGATAAAATTGAAATGTAGAATCAATTAAGGTTCAATACCGAGATCAAAAAGTCTTCTCAGAGTAAAAACAAATGATTTTTGGCCATATTAGAGTTAAAAAACGATCAAAAATATCCATATTTTTCACTAATATCAATGTGAGAGTCGAGACAGCCCTGGAAAATCGAAAAAGTTGCATATTATCCACGTTTTTTATCCGAATCAGCCGCGGATTGGATTTTTATGCTAATTACTAATATCTTATTTGATTTTAAGCAAAAAATGAATATGTCAAATTTTTGAAAATTTTCGAAATTTTTGTAAGGTCGAGGATGGAAAAAGTCGAAAAAAATCGAAGTTCCCAAATCGATAAAATTGAAATGTAGAATCAATTAAGGTTCAATACCGAGATCAAAAAGTCTTCTCAGAGTAAAAACAAATGATTTTTGGCCATATTAGAGTTAAAAAACGATCAAAAATATCCATATTTTTCACTAATATCAATGTGAGAGTGGCGAGACAGCCCTGGAAAATCGAAAAAGTTGCATATTATCCACGTTTTTTATCCGAATCAGCCGCGGATTGGATTTTTATGCTAATTACGAATATCTTATTTGATTTTAAGCAAAAAATTAATATGTCAAATTTTTGAAAATTTTCGAAATTTTTGTAAGGTCGAGGATGGAAAAAGTCGAAAAAAATCGAAGTTCCCAAATCGATAAAATTGAAATGTAGAATCAATTAAGGTTCAATACCGAGATCAATAAGTCTTCTCAGAGTAAAAACAAATGATTTTTGGCCATATTAGAGTTAAAAAACGATCAAAAAATATCCATATTTTTCACTAATATCAATGTAAGAGTGGCGAGACAGCCCTGGAAAATCGAAAAAGTTGCATATTATCCACGTTTTTTATCCGAATCAGCCGCGGATTGGATTTTTATGCTAATTACTAATATCTTATTTGATTTTAAGCATAAAATGAATATGTCAAATTTTTGAAAATTTTCGAAATTTTTGTAAGGTCGAGGATGGAAAAAGTCGAAAAAAATCGAAGTTCCCAAATCGATAAAATTGAAATGTAGAATCAATTAAGGTTCAATACCGAGATCAAAAAGTCTTCTCAGAGTAAAAACAAATGATTTTTGGCCATATTAGAGTTAAAAAACGATCAAAAATATCCATATTTTTCACTAATATCAATGTGAGAGTGGCGAGACAGCCCTGGAAAATCGAAAAAGTTGCATATTATCCACGTTTTTTATCCGAATCAGCCGCGGATTGGATTTTTATGCTAATTACGAATATCTTATTTGATTTTAAGCAAAAAATTAATATGTCAAATTTTTGAAAATTTTCGAAATTTTTGTAAGGTCGAGGATGGAAAAAGTCGAAAAAATCGAAGTTCCCAAATCGATAAAATTGAAATGTAGAATCAATTAAGGTTCAATACCGAGATCAAAAAGTCTTCTCAGAGTAAAAACAAATGATTTTTGGCCATATTAGAGTTAAAAAACGATCAAAAATATCCATATTTTTCACTAATATCAATGTAAGAGTGGCGAGACAGCCCTGGAAAATCGAAAAAGTTGCATATTATCCACGTTTTTTATCCGAATCAGCCGCGGATTGGATTTTTATGCTAATTACTAATATCTTATTTGATTTTAAGCAAAAAATGAATATGTCAAATTTTTGAAAATTTTCGAAATTTTTGTAAGGTCGAGGATGGAAAAAGTCGAAAAAAATTCGAAGTTCCCAAATCGATAAAATTGAAATGTAGAATCAATTAAGGTTCAATACCGAGATCAAAAAGTCTTCTCAGAGTAAAAACAAATGATTTTTGGCCATATTAGAGTTAAAAAACGATCAAAAATATCCATATTTTTCACTAATATCAATGTGAGAGTGGCGAGACAGCCCTGGAAAATCGAAAAAGTTGCATATTATCCACGTTTTTTATCCGAATCAGCCGCGGATTGGATTTTTATGCTAATTACGAATATCTTATTTGATTTTAAGCAAAAAATTAATATGTCAAATTTTTGAAAATTTTCGAAATTTTTGTAAAGGGGGGGGGGGGAAAAAAGGGAAAAAAATCGAAGTTCCCAAATCGATAAAATTGAAATGTAGAATCAATTAAGGTTCAATACCGAGATCAATAAGTCTTCTCAGAGTAAAACAAATATTTTGGCCATTAAGTTAAAAAACATCAAAAATATCCATATTTTATATATCAATGTAGAGTGGCAGACAGCCCTGGAAAATCGAAAAAGTTGCATATTATCCACGTTTTTATCCGAATCAGCCGCGATTGGATTTTTATGCTAATACAATATCTTATTTGATTTTTTTTTTATTTAAAAAAAAATAACCCAACAAAAATAAAAACATAAGGTTCAATACCGAGATCAAAAAGTCTTCTCAGAGTAAAAACAAATGATTTTTGGCCATATTAGAGTTAAAAAACGATCAAAAATATCCATATTTTTCACTAATATCAATGTGAGAGTGGCGAGACAGCCCTGGAAAATCGAAAAAGTTGCATATTATCCACGTTTTTTATCCGAATCAGCCGCGGATTGGATTTTTATGCTAATTACGAATATCTTATTTGATTTTAAGCAAAAAATTAATATGTCAAATTTTTGAAAATTTTCGAAATTTTTGTAAGGTCGAGGATGGAAAAAGTCGAAAAAAATCGAAGTTCCCAAATCGATAAAATTGAAATGTAGAATCAATTAAGGTTCAATACCGAGATCAAAAAGTCTTCTCAGAGTAAAAACAAATGATTTTTGGCCATATTAGAGTTAAAAAACGATCAAAAATATCCATATTTTTCACTAATATCAATGTGAGAGTGGCGAGACAGCCCTGGAAAATCGAAAAAGTTGCATATTATCCACGTTTTTTATCCGAATCAGCCGCGGATTGGATTTTTATGCTAATTACGAATATCTTATTTGATTTTAAGCAAAAAATTAATATGTCAAATTTTTGAAAATTTTCGAAATTTTTGTAAGGTCGAGGATGGAAAAAGTCGAAAAAAATCGAAGTTCCCAAATCGATAAAATTGAAATGTAGAATCAATTAAGGTTCAATACCGAGATCAAAAAGTCTTCTCAGAGTAAAAACAAATGATTTTTGGCCATATTAGAGTTAAAAAACGATCAAAAATATCCATATTTTTCACTAATATCAATGTGAGAGTGGCGAGACAGCCCTGGAAAATCGAAAAAGTTGCATATTATCCACGTTTTTTATCCGAATCAGCCGCGGATTGGATTTTTATGCTAATTACGAATATCTTATTTGATTTTAAGCAAAAAATTAATATGTCAAATTTTTGAAAATTTTCGAAATTTTTGTAAGGTCGAGGATGGAAAAAGTCGAAAAAAATCGAAGTTCCCAAATCGATAAAATTGAAATGTAGAATCAATTAAGGTTCAATACCGAGATCAAAAAGTCTTCTCAGAGTAAAAACAAATGATTTTTGGCCATATTAGAGTTAAAAAACGATCAAAAATATCCATATTTTTCACTAATATCAATGTGAGAGTGGCGAGACAGCCCTGGAAAATCGAAAAAGTTGCATATTATCCACGTTTTTTATCCGAATCAGCCGCGGATTGGATTTTTATGCTAATTACGAATATCTTATTTGATTTTAAGCAAAAAATTAATATGTCAAATTTTTGAAAATTTTCGAAATTTTTGTAAGGTCGAGGATGGAAAAAGTCGAAAAAAAATCGAAGTTCCCAAATCGATAAAATTGAAATGTAGAATCAATTAAGGTTCAATACCGAGATCAAAAAGTCTTCTCAGAGTAAAAACAAATGATTTTTGGCCATATTAGAGTTAAAAAACGATCAAAAATATCCATATTTTTCACTAATATCAATGTGAGAGTGGCGAGACAGCCCTGGAAAATCGAAAAAGTTTAGCATATTACCCCTTTTTTTTTTCGAATCAGCCCCGGGTTTGATTTTTATGCTAATTACGAATATCTTATTTGATTTTAAGCAAAAAATTAATATGTCAAATTTTTGAAAATTTTCGAAATTTTTGTAAGGTCGAGGATGGAAAAAGTCGAAAAAATTCGAAGTTCCCAAATCGATAAAATTGAAATGTAGAATCAATTAAGGTTCAATACCGAGATCAAAAAGTCTTCTCAGAGTAAAAACAAATGATTTTTGGCCATATTAGAGTTAAAAAACGATCAAAAATATCCATATTTTTCACTAATATCAATGTGAGAGTGGCGAGACAGCCCTGGAAAATCGAAAAAGTTGCATATTATCCACGTTTTTTATCCGAATCAGCCGCGGATTGGATTTTTATGCTAATTACGAATATCTTATTTGATTTTAAGCAAAAAATTAATATGTCAAATTTTTGAAAATTTTCGAAATTTTTGTAAGGTCGAGGATGGAAAAAGTCGAAAAAAATCGAAGTTCCCAAATCGATAAAATTGAAATGTAGAATCAATTAAGGTTCAATACCGAGATCAAAAAGTCTTCTCAGAGTAAAAACAAATGATTTTTGGCCATATTAGAGTTAAAAAACGATCAAAAATATCCATATTTTTCACTAATATCAATGTGAGAGTGGCGAGACAGCCCTGGAAAATCGAAAAAGTTGCATATTATCCACGTTTTTTATCCGAATCAGCCGCGGATTGGATTTTTATGCTAATTACGAATATCTTATTTGATTTTAAGCAAAAAATTAATATGTCAAATTTTTGAAAATTTTCGAAATTTTTGTAAGGTCGAGGATGGAAAAAGTCGAAAAAAATCGAAGTTCCCAAATCGATAAAATTGAAATGTAGAATCAATTAAGGTTCAATACCGAGATCAAAAAGTCTTCTCAGAGTAAAAACAAATGATTTTTGGCCATATTAGAGTTAAAAAACGATCAAAAATATCCATATTTTTCACTAATATCAATGTGAGAGTGGCGAGACAGCCCTGGAAAATCGAAAAAGTTGCATATTATCCACGTTTTTTATCCGAATCAGCCGCGGATTGGATTTTTATGCTAATTACGAATATCTTATTTGATTTTAAGCAAAAAATTAATATGTCAAAATTTTTGAAAATTTTCGAAATTTTTGTAAGGTCGAGGATGGAAAAAGTCGAAAAAATTCGAAGTTCCCAAATCGATAAAATTGAAATGTAGAATCAATTAAGGTTCAATACCGAGATCAAAAAGTCTTCTCAGAGTAAAAACAAATGATTTTTGGCCATATTAGAGTTAAAAAACGATCAAAAATATCCATATTTTTCACTAATATCAATGTGAGAGTGGCGAGACAGCCCTGGAAAATCGAAAAAGTTGCATATTATCCACGTTTTTTATCCGAATCAGCCGCGGATTGGATTTTTATGCTAATTACGAATATCTTATTTGATTTTAAGCAAAAAATTAATATGTCAAATTTTTGAAAATTTTCGAAATTTTTGTAAGGTCGAGGATGGAAAAAGTCGAAAAAAACGAAGTTCCCAAATCGATAAAATTGAAATGTAGAATCAATTAAGGTTCAATACCGAGATCAAAAAGTCTTCTCAGAGTAAAAACAAATGATTTTTGGCCATATTAGAGTTAAAAAACGATCAAAAAATATCCATATTTTTCACTAATATCAATGTGAGAGTGGCGAGACAGCCCTGGAAAATCGAAAAAGTTGCATATTATCCACGTTTTTTATCCGAATCAGCCGATTGGATTGGATTTTTATGCTAATTACGAATATCTTATTTGATTTTAAGCAAAAAATTAATATGTCAAATTTTTGAAAATTTTCGAAATTTTTGTAAGGTCGAGGATGGAAAAAGTCGAAAAAAATTCGAAGTTCCCAAATCGATAAAATTGAAATGTAGAATCAATTAAGGTTCAATACCGAGATCAAAAAGTCTTCTCAGAGTAAAAACAAATGATTTTTGGCCATATTAGAGTTAAAAAACGATCAAAAATATCCATATTTTTCACTAATATCAATGTGAGAGTGGCGAGACAGCCCTGGAAAATCGAAAAAGTTGCATATTATCCACGTTTTTCGAATATCCGAATCAGCCGCGGATTGGATTTTTATGCTAATTACGAATATCTTATTTGATTTTAAGCAAAAAATTAATATGTCAAATTTTTGAAAATTTTCGAAATTTTTGTAAGGTCGAGGATGGAAAAAGTCGAAAAAATTCGAAGTTCCCAAATCGATAAAATTGAAATGTAGAATCAATTAAGGTTCAATACCGAGATCAAAAAGTCTTCTCAGAGTAAAAACAAATGATTTTTGGCCATATTAGAGTTAAAAAACGATCAAAAATATCCATATTTTTCACTAATATCAATGTGAGAGTGGCGAGACAGCCCTGGAAAATCGAAAAAGTTGCATATTATCCACGTTTTTTATCCGAATCAGCCGCGGATTGGATTTTTATGCTAATTACGAATATCTTATTTGATTTTAAGCAAAAAATTAATATGTCAAATTTTTGAAAATTTTCGAAATTTTTGTAAGGTCGAGGATGGAAAAAGTCGAAAAAAATCGAAGTTCCCAAATCGATAAAATTGAAATGTAGAATCAATTAAGGTTCAATACCGAGATCAAAAAGTCTTCTCAGAGTAAAAACAAATGATTTTTGGCCATATTAAGAGTTAACAAAACGATCAAAAATATCCATATTTTTCACTAATATCAATGTGAGAGTGGCGAGACAGCCCTGGAAAATCGAAAAAGTTGCATATTATCCACGTTTTTTATCCGAATCAGCCGCGGATTGGATTTTTATGCTAATTACGAATATCTTATTTGATTTTAAGCAAAAAATTAATATGTCAAATTTTTGAAAATTTTCGAAATTTTTGTAAGGTCGAGGATGGAAAAAGTCGAAAAAAATCGAAGTTCCCAAATCGATAAAATTGAAATGTAGAATCAATTAAGGTTCAATACCGAGATCAAAAAGTCTTCTCAGAGTAAAAACAAATGATTTTTGGCCATATTAGAGTTAAAAAACGATCAAAAATATCCATATTTTTCACTAATATCAATGTGAGAGTGGCGAGACAGCCCTGGAAAATCGAAAAAGTTGCATATTATCCACGTTTTTTATCCGAATCAGCCGCGGATTGGATTTTTATGCTAATTACGAATATCTTATTTGATTTTAAGCAAAAAATTAATATGTCAAATTTTTGAAAATTTTCGAAATTTTTGTAAGGTCGAGGATGGAAAAAGTCGAAAAAAATCGAAGTTCCCAAATCGATAAAATTGAAATGTAGAATCAATTAAGGTTCAATACCGAGATCAAAAAGTCTTCTCAGAGTAAAAACAAATGATTTTTGGCCATATTAGAGTTAAAAAACGATAAAAAAAAATATCCATATTTTTCACTAATATCAATGTGAGAGTGGCGAGACAGCCCTGGAAAATCGAAAAAGTTGCATATTATCCACGTTTTTTATCCGAATCAGCCGCGGATTGGATTTTTATGCTAATTACGAATATCTTATTTGATTTTAAGCAAAAAATTAATATGTCAAATTTTTGAAAATTTTCGAAATTTTTGTAAGGTCGAGGATGGAAAAAGTCGAAAAAATTCGAAGTTCCCAAATCGATAAAATTGAAATGTAGAATCAATTAAGGTTCAATACCGAGATCAAAAAGTCTTCTCAGAGTAAAAACAAATGATTTTTGGCCATATTAGAGTTAAAAAACGATAAAAAAATATCCATATTTTTCACTAATATCAATGTGAGAGTGGCGAGACAGCCCTGGAAAATCGAAAAAGTTGCATATTATCCACGTTTTTTATCCGAATCAGCCGCGGATTGGATTTTTATGCTAATTACGAATATCTTATTTGATTTTAAGCAAAAAATTAATATGTCAAATTTTTGAAAATTTTCGAAATTTTTGTAAGGTCGAGGATGGAAAAAGTCGAAAAAAATTCGAAGTTCCCAAATCGATAAAATTGAAATGTAGAATCAATTAAGGTTCAATACCGAGATCAAAAAGTCTTCTCAGAGTAAAAACAAATGATTTTTGGCCATATTAGAGTTAAAAAACGATAAAAAAATATCCATATTTTTCACTAATATCAATGTGAGAGTGGCGAGACAGCCCTGGAAAATCGAAAAAGTTGCATATTATCCACGTCCCTTTTTATCCGAATCAGCCGCGGATTGGATTTTTATGCTAATTACGAATATCTTATTTGATTTTAAGCAAAAAATTTAATATGTCAAATTTTTGAAAATTTTCGAAATTTTTGTAAGGTCGAGGATGGAAAAAGTCGAAAAAAATCGAAGTTCCCAAATCGATAAAATTGAAATGTAAAAAAACGAGAAAAAAAATTTCCATAAATTAAAAAACATCAAAAAAATATTCACTAATATCAATAACAAACCCAAAAAAAAAGTAGAATCAATTAAGGTTCAATACCGAGATCAAAAAGTCTTCTCAGAGTAAAAACAAATGATTTTTGGCCATATTAGAGTTAAAAAACGATCAAAAAATATCCATATTTTTCACTAATATCAATGTGAGAGTGGCGAGACAGCCCTGGAAAATCGAAAAAGTTGCATATTATCCACGTTTTTTATCCGAATCAGCCGCGGATTGGATTTTTATGCTTATTACGAATATCTTATTTGATTTTAAGCAAAAAATTAATATGTCAAATTTTTGAAAATTTTCGAAATTTTTGTAAGGTCGAGGATGGAAAAAGTCGAAAAAAATCGAAGTTCCCAAATCGATAAAATTGAAATGTAGAATCAATTAAGGTTCAATACCGAGATCAAAAAGTCTTCTCAGAGTAAAAAACAAATGATTTTTGGCCATATTAGAGTTAAAAAACGATCAAAAATATCCATATTTTTCACTAATATCAATGTGAGAGTGGCGAGACAGCCCTGGAAAATCGAAAAAGTTGCATATTATCCACGTTTTTTATCCGAATCAGCCGCGGATTGGATTTTTATGCTAATTACTAATATCTTATTTGATTTTAAGCAAAAAATTAATATGTCAAATTTTTGAAAATTTTCGAAATTTTTGTAAGGTCGAGGATGGAAAAAGTCGAAAAAAATTCGAAGTTCCCAAATCGATAAAATTGAAATGTAGAATCAATTAAGGTTCAATACCGAGATCAAAAAGTCTTCTCAGAGTAAAAACAAATGATTTTTGGCCATATTAGAGTTAAAAAACGATCAAAAATATCCATATTTTTCACTAATATCAATGTGAGAGTGGCGAGACAGCCCTGGAAAATCGAAAAAGTTGCATATTATCCACGTTTTTTATCCGAATCAGCCGCGGATTGGATTTTTATGCTTATTACGAATATCTTATTTGATTTTAAGCAAAAAATTAATATGTCAAATTTTTGAAAATTTTCGAAATTTTTGTAAGGTCGAGGATGGAAAAAGTCGAAAAAATTCGAAGTTCCCAAATCGATAAAATTGAAATGTAGAATCAATTAAGGTTCAATACCGAGATCAAAAAGTCTTCTCAGAGTAAAAACAAATGATTTTTGGCCATATTAGAGTTAAAAAACGATCAAAAATATCCATATTTTTCACTAATATCAATGTGAGAGTGGCGAGACAGCCCTGGAAAATCGAAAAAGTTGCATATTATCCACGTTTTTTATCCGAATCAGCCGCGGATTGGATTTTTATGCTAATTACTAATATCTTATTTGATTTTAAGCAAAAAATTAATATGTCAAATTTTTGAAAATTTTCGAAATTTTTGTAAGGTCGAGGATGGAAAAAGTCGAAAAAATTCGAAGTTCCCAAATCGATAAAATTGAAATGTAGAATCAATTAAGGTTCAATACCGAGATCAAAAAGTCTTCTCAGAGTAAAAACAAATGATTTTTGGCCATATTAGAGTTAAAAAACGATCAAAAATATCCATATTTTTCACTAATATCAATGTGAGAGTGGCGAGACAGCCCTGGAAAATCGAAAAAGTTGCATATTATCCACGTTTTTTATCCGAATCAGCCGCGGATTGGATTTTTATGCTTATTACGAATATCTTATTTGATTTTAAGCAAAAAATTAATATGTCAAATTTTTGAAAATTTTCGAAATTTTTGTAAGGTCGAGGATGGAAAAAGTCGAAAAAAATCGAAGTTCCCAAATCGATAAAATTGAAATGTAGAATCAATTAAGGTTCAATACCGAGATCAAAAAGTCTTCTCAGAGTAAAAACAAATGATTTTTGGCCATATTAGAGTTAAAAAACGATAAAAAATATCCATATTTTTCACTAATATCAATGTGAGAGTGGCGAGACAGCCCTGGAAAATCGAAAAAGTTGCATATTATCCACGTTTTTTATCCGAATCAGCCGCGGATTGGATTTTTATGCTAATTACGAATATCTTATTTGATTTTAAGCAAAAAATTAATATGTCAAATTTTTGAAAATTTTCGAAATTTTTGTAAGGTCGAGGATGGAAAAAGTCGAAAAAAATTCGAAGTTCCCAAATCGATAAAATTGAAATGTAGAATCAATTAAGGTTCAATACCGAGATCAAAAAGTCTTCTCAGAGTAAAAACAAATGATTTTTGGCCATATTAGAGTTAAAAAACGATCAAAAATATCCATATTTTTCACTAATATCAATGTGAGAGTGGCGAGACAGCCCTGGAAAATCGAAAAAGTTGCATATTATCCACGTTTTTTATCCGAATCAGCCGCGGATTGGATTTTTATGCTAATTACGAATATCTTATTTGATTTTAAGCAAAAAATTAATATGTCAAATTTTTGAAAATTTTCGAAATTTTTGTAAGGTCGAGGATGGAAAAAGTCGAAAAAATTCGAAGTTCCCAAATCGATAAAATTGAAATGTAGAATCAATTAAGGTTCAATACCGAGATCAAAAAGTCTTCTCAGAGTAAAAACAAATGATTTTTGGCCATATTAGAGTTAAAAAACGATCAAAAAATATCCATATTTTTCACTAATGTCAATGTGAGAGTGGCGAGACAGCCCTGGAAAATCGAAAAAGTTGCATATTATCCACGTTTTTTATCCGAATCAGCCGCGGATTGGATTTTTATGCTAATTACGAATATCTTATTTGATTTTAAGCAAAAAATTAATATGTCAAATTTTTGAAAATTTTCGAAATTTTTGTAAGGTCGAGGATGGAAAAAGTCGAAAAAAATCGAAGTTCCCAAATCGATAAAATTGAAATGTAGAATCAATTAAGGTTCAATACCGAGATCAAAAAGTCTTCTCAGAGTAAAAACAAATGATTTTTGGCCATATTAGAGTTAAAAAACGATCAAAAATATCCATATTTTTCACTAATATCAATGTGAGAGTGGCGAGACAGCCCTGGAAAATCGAAAAAGTTGCATATTATCCACGTACTTTTTATCCGAATCAGCCGCGGAGTGGATTTTTTATGCTAATTACTAATATCTTATTTGATTTTAAGCAAAAAATTAATATGTCAAATTTTTGAAAATTTTCGAAATTTTTGTAAGGTCGAGGATGGAAAAAGTCGAAAAAATTCGAAGTTCCCAAATCGATAAAATTGAAATGTAGAATCAATTAAGGTTCAATACCGAGATCAAAAAGTCTTCTCAGAGTAAAAACAAATGATTTTTGGCCATATTAGAGTTAAAAAACGATAAAAAAATATCCATATTTTTCACTAATATCAATGTGAGAGTGGCGAGACAGCCCTGGAAAATCGAAAAAGTTGCATATTATCCACGTTTTTTATCCGAATCAGCCGCGGATTGGATTTTTATGCTTATTACGAATATCTTATTTGATTTTAAGCAAAAAATTAATATGTCAAATTTTTGAAAATTTTCGAAATTTTTGTAAGGTCGAGGATGGAAAAAGTCGAAAAAATTCGAAGTTCCCAAATCGATAAAATTGAAATGTAGAATCAATTAAGGTTCAATACCGAGATCAAAAAGTCTTCTCAGAGTAAAAACAAATGATTTTTGGCCATATTAGAGTTAAAAAACGATCAAAAATATCCATATTTTTCACTAATATCAATGTGAGAGTGGCGAGACAGCCCTGGAAAATCGAAAAAGTTGCATATTATCCACGTTTTTTATCCGAATCAGCCGCGGATTGGATTTTTATGCTAATTACTAATATCTTATTTGATTTTAAGCAAAAAATTAATATGTCAAATTTTTGAAAATTTTCGAAATTTTTGTAAGGTCGAGGATGGAAAAAGTCGAAAAAATTCGAAGTTCCCAAATCGATAAAATTGAAATGTAGAATCAATTAAGGTTCAATACCGAGATCAAAAAGTCTTCTCAGAGTAAAAACAAATGATTTTTGGCCATATTAGAGTTAAAAAACGATCAAAAATATCCATATTTTTCACTAATATCAATGTGAGAGTGGCGAGACAGCCCTGGAAAATCGAAAAAGTTGCATATTATCCACGTTTTTTATCCGAATCAGCCGCGGATTGGATTTTTATGCTTATTACGAATATCTTATTTGATTTTAAGCAAAAAATTAATATGTCAAATTTTTGAAAATTTTCGAAATTTTTGTAAGGTCGAGGATGGAAAAAGTCGAAAAAAATCGAAGTTCCCAAATCGATAAAATTGAAATGTAGAATCAATTAAGGTTCAATACCGAGATCAAAAAGTCTTCTCAGAGTAAAAACAAATGATTTTTGGCCATATTAGAGTTAAAAAACGATAAAAAAATATCCATATTTTTCACTAATATCAATGTGAGAGTGGCGAGACAGCCCTGGAAAATCGAAAAAGTTGCATATTATCCACGTTTTTTATCCGAATCAGCCGCGGATTGGATTTTTATGCTTATTACGAATATCTTATTTGATTTTAAGCAAAAAATTAATATGTCAAATTTTTGAAAATTTTCGAAATTTTTGTAAGGTCGAGGATGGAAAAAGTCGAAAAAAATCGAAGTTCCCAAATCGATAAAATTGAAATGTAGAATCAATTAAGGTTCAATACCGAGATCAAAAAGTCTTCTCAGAGTAAAAACAAATGATTTTTGGCCATATTAGAGTTAAAAAACGATCAAAAATATCCATATTTTTCACTAATATCAATGTGAGAGTGGCGAGACAGCCCTGGAAAATCGAAAAAGTTGCATATTATCCACGTTTTTTATCCGAATCAGCCGCGGATTGGATTTTTATGCTTATTACGAATATCTTATTTGATTTTAAGCAAAAAATTAATATGTCAAATTTTTGAAAATTTTCGAAATTTTTGTAAGGTCGAGGATGGAAAAAGTCGAAAAAATTCGAAGTTCCCAAATCGATAAAATTGAAATGTAGAATCAATTAAGGTTCAATACCGAGATCAAAAAGTCTTCTCAGAGTAAAAACAAATGATTTTTGGCCATATTAGAGTTAAAAAACGATCAAAAATATCCATATTTTTCACTAATATCAATGTGAGAGTGGCGAGACAGCCCTGGAAAATCGAAAAAGTTGCATATTATCCACGTTTTTTATCCGAATCAGCCGCGGATTGGATTTTTATGCTAATTACGAATATCTTATTTGATTTTAAGCAAAAAATTAATATGTCAAATTTTTGAAAATTTTCGAAATTTTTGTAAGGTCGAGGATGGAAAAAGTCGAAAAAATTCGAAGTTCCCAAATCGATAAAATTGAAATGTAGAATCAATTAAGGTTCAATACCGAGATCAAAAAGTCTTCTCAGAGTAAAAACAAATGATTTTTGGCCATATTAGAGTTAAAAAACGATCAAAAATATCCATATTTTTCACTAATATCAATGTGAGAGTGGCGAGACAGCCCTGGAAAATCGAAAAAGTTGCATATTATCCACGTTTTTTATCCGAATCAGCCGCGGATTGGATTTTTATGCTTATTACGAATATCTTATTTGATTTTAAGCAAAAAATTAATATGTCAAATTTTTGAAAATTTTCGAAATTTTTGTAAGGTCGAGGATGGAAAAAGTCGAAAAAATTCGAAGTTCCCAAATCGATAAAATTGAAATGTAGAATCAATTAAGGTTCAATACCGAGATCAAAAAGTCTTCTCAGAGTAAAAACAAATGATTTTTGGCCATATTAGAGTTAAAAAACGATCAAAAATATCCATATTTTTCACTAATATCAATGTGAGAGTGGCGAGACAGCCCTGGAAAATCGAAAAAGTTGCATATTATCCACGTTTTTTATCCGAATCAGCCGCGGATTGGATTTTTATGCTAATTACGAATATCTTATTTGATTTTAAGCAAAAAATTAATATGTCAAATTTTTGAAAATTTTCGAAATTTTTGTAAGGTCGAGGATGGAAAAAGTCGAAAAAAATCGAAGTTCCCAAATCGATAAAATTGAAATGTAGAATCAATTAAGGTTCAATACCGAGATCAAAAAGTCTTCTCAGAGTAAAAACAAATGATTTTTGGCCATATTAGAGTTAAAAAACGATCAAAAATATCCATATTTTTCACTAATATCAATGTGAGAGTGGCGAGACAGCCCTGGAAAATCGAAAAAGTTGCATATTATCCACGTTTTTTATCCGAATCAGCCGCGGATTGGATTTTTATGCTTATTACGAATATCTTATTTGATTTTAAGCAAAAAATTAATATGTCAAATTTTTGAAAATTTTCGAAATTTTTGTAAGGTCGAGGATGGAAAAAGTCGAAAAAAATTGAAGTTCCCAAATCGATAAAATTGAAATGTAGAATCAATTAAGGTTCAATACCGAGATCAAAAAGTCTTCTCAGAGTAAAAACAAATGATTTTTGGCCATATTAGAGTTAAAAAACGATCAAAAATATCCATATTTTTCACTAATATCAATGTGAGAGTGGCGAGACAGCCCTGGAAAATCGAAAAAGTTGCATATTATCCACGTTTTTTATCCGAATCAGCCGCGGATTGGATTTTTATGCTAATTACGAATATCTTATTTGATTTTAAGCAAAAAATTAATATGTCAAATTTTTGAAAATTTTCGAAATTTTTGTAAGGTCGAGGATGGAAAAAGTCGAAAAAATTCGAAGTTCCCAAATCGATAAAATTGAAATGTAGAATCAATTAAGGTTCAATACCGAGATCAAAAAGTCTTCTCAGAGTAAAAACAAATGATTTTTGGCCATATTAGAGTTAAAAAACGATCAAAAATATCCATATTTTTCACTAATATCAATGTGAGAGTGGCGAGACAGCCCTGGAAAATCGAAAAAGTTGCATATTATCCACGTTTTTTATCCGAATCAGCCGCGGATTGGATTTTTATGCTAATTACGAATATCTTATTTGATTTTAAGCAAAAAATTAATATGTCAAATTTTTGAAAATTTTCGAAATTTTTGTAAGGTCGAGGATGGAAAAAGTCGAAAAAATCGAAGTTCCCAAATCGATAAAATTGAAATTAAAAATAAGAAAAATCGAAAAAATCGAAGTTCCCAAATCGATAAAATTGAAATGTAGAATCAATTAAGGTTCAATACCGAGATCAAAAAGTCTTCTCAGAGTAAAAACAAATGATTTTTGGCCATATTAGAGTTAAAAAACGATCAAAAATATCCATATTTTTCACTAATATCAATGTGAGAGTGGCGAGACAGCCCTGGAAAATCGAAAAAGTTGCATATTATCCACGTTTTTTATCCGAATCAGCCGCGGATTGGATTTTTATGCTAATTACGAATATCTTATTTGATTTTAAGCAAAAAATTAATATGTCAAATTTTTGAAAATTTTCGAAATTTTTGTAAGGTCGAGGATGGAAAAAGTCGAAAAAAATCGAAGTTCCCAAATCGATAAAATTGAAATGTAGAATCAATTAAGGTTCAATACCGAGATCAAAAAGTCTTCTCAGAGTAAAAACAAATGATTTTTGGCCATATTAGAGTTAAAAAACGATCAAAAATATCCATATTTTTCACTAATATCAATGTGAGAGTGGCGAGACAGCCCTGGAAAATCGAAAAAGTTGCATATTATCCACGTTTTTTATCCGAATCAGCCGCGGATTGGATTTTTATGCTTATTACGAATATCTTATTTGATTTTAAGCAAAAAATTAATATGTCAAATTTTTGAAAATTTTCGAAATTTTTGTAAGGTCGAGGATGGAAAAAGTCGAAAAAATTCGAAGTTCCCAAATCGATAAAATTGAAATGTAGAATCAATTAAGGTTCAATACCGAGATCAAAAAGTCTTCTCAGAGTAAAAACAAATGATTTTTGGCCATATTAGAGTTAAAAAACGATCAAAAATATCCATATTTTTCACTAATATCAATGTGAGAGTGGCGAGACAGCCCTGGAAAATCGAAAAAGTTGCATATTATCCACGTTTTTTATCCGAATCAGCCGCGGATTGGATTTTTATGCTAATTACGAATATCTTATTTGATTTTAAGCAAAAAATTAATATGTCAAATTTTTGAAAATTTTCGAAATTTTTGTAAGGTCGAGGATGGAAAAAGTCGAAAAAAATCGAAGTTCCCAAATCGATAAAATTGAAATGTAGAATCAATTAAGGTTCAATACCGAGATCAAAAAGTCTTCTCAAAAAATTAATATGTAAAATTTTTGAAAATTTTCGAAATTTTTGTAAGGTCGAGGATGGAAAAAAGTCGAAAAAAATTCGAAGTTCCCAAATCGATAAAATTGAAATGTAGAATCAATTAAGGTTCAATACCGAGATCAAAAAGTCTTCTCAGAGTAAAAACAAATGATTTTTGGCCATATTAGAGTTAAAAAACGATCAAAAATATCCATATTTTTCACTAATATTAATGTGAGAGTGGCGAGACAGCCCTGGAAAATCGAAAAAGTTGCATATTATCCACGTTTTTTATCCGAATCAGCCGCGGATTGGATTTTTATGCTAATTACGAATATCTTATTTGATTTTAAGCAAAAAATTAATATGTCAAATTTTTGAAAATTTTCGAAATTTTTGTAAGGTCGAGGATGGAAAAAGTCGAAAAAATTCGAAGTTCCCAAATCGATAAAATTGAAATGTAGAATCAATTAAGGTTCAATACCGAGATCAAAAAGTCTTCTCATAGTAAAAACAAATGATTTTTGGCCATATTAGAGTTAAAAAACGATCAAAAATATCCATATTTTTCACTAATATTAATGTGAGAGTGGCGAGACAGCCCTGGAAAATCGAAAAAGTTGCATATTATCCACGTTTTTTATCCGAATCAGCCGCGGATTGGATTTTTATGCTAATTACGAATATCTTATTTGATTTTAAGCAAAAAATTAATATGTCAAATTTTAGAAAATTTTCGAAATTTTTGTAAGGTCGAGGATGGAAAAAGTCGAAAAAAATCGAAGTTCCCAAATCGATAAAATTGAAATGTAGAATCAATTAAGGTCGAGGATGGAAAAAGTCGAAAAAAAATCGAAGTTCCCAAATCGATAAAATTGAAATGTAGAATCAATTAAGGTTCAATACCGAGATCAAAAAGTCTTCTCAGAGTAAAAACAAATGATTTTTGGCCATATTAGAGTTAAAAAACGATCAAAAATATCCATATTTTTCACTAATATCAATGTGAGAGTGGGGGAAGCCCTGGAAAATCGAAAAAGTTGCATATTATCTACGTTTTTTATCCGAATCAGCCGCGGATTGGATTTTTATGCTAATTACGAATATCTTATTTGATTTTAAGCAAAAATTAATATGTCAAATTTTTGAAAATTTTCGAAATTTTTGTAAGGTCGAGGATGGAAAAAGTCGAAAAAAATCGAAGTTCCCAAATCGATAAAATTGAAATGTAGAATCAATTAAGGTTCAATACCGAGATCAAAAAGTCTTCTCAGAGTAAAAACAAATGATTTTTGGCCATATTAGAGTTAAAAAACGATCAAAAATATCCATATTTTTCACTAATATCAATGTGAGAGTGGCGAGACAGCCCTGGAAAATCGAAAAAAGTTGCATATTATCCACGTTTTTTATCCAGAATCAGCCGCGGATTGGATTTTTATGCTTATTACGAATATCTTATTTGATTTTAAGCAAAAAATTAATATGTCAAATTTTTGAAAATTTTCGAAATTTTTGTAAGGTCGAGGATGGAAAAAGTCGAAAAAATTCGAAGTTCCCAAATCGATAAAATTGAAATGTAGAATCAATTAAGGTTCAATACCGAGATCAAAAAGTCTTCTCAGAGTAAAAACAAATGATTTTTGGCCATATTAGAGTTAAAAAACGATCAAAAATATCCATATTTTTCACTAATATCAATGTGAGAGTGGCGAGACAGCCCTGGAAAATCGAAAAAGTTGCATATTATCCACGTTTTTTATCCGAATCAGCCGCGGATTGGATTTTTATGCTAATTACGAATATCTTATTTGATTTTAAGCAAAAAATTAATATGTCAAATTTTTGAAAATTTTCGAAATTTTTGTAAGGTCGAGGATGGAAAAAGTCGAAAAAAATCGAAGTTCCCAAATCGATAAAATTGAAATGTAGAATCAATTAAGGTTCAATACCGAGATCAAAAAGTCTTCTCAAAAAATTAATATGTAAAATTTTTGAAAATTTTCGAAATTTTTGTAAGGTCGAGGATGGAAAAAGTCGAAAAAATTCGAAGTTCCCAAATCGATAAAATTGAAATGTAGAATCAATTAAGGTTCAATACCGAGATCAAAAAGTCTTCTCAGAGTAAAAACAAATGATTTTTGGCCATATTAGACTTAAAAAACGATCAAAAATATCCATATTTTTCACTAATATCAATGTGAGAGTGGCGAGACAGCCCTGGAAAATCGAAAAAGTTGCATATTATCCACGTTTTTTATCCGAATCAGCCGCGGATTGGATTTTTATGCTAATTACGAATATCTTATTTGATTTTAAGCAAAAAATTAATATGTCAAGTTTTTGAAAATTTTCGAAATTTTTGTAAGGTCGAGGATGGAAAAAGTCGAAAAAATTCGAAGTTCCCAAATCGATAAAATTGAAATGTAGAATCAATTAAGGTTCAATACCGAGATCAAAAAGTCTTCTCATAGTAAAAACAAATGATTTTTGGCCATATTAGAGTTAAAAAACGATAAAAAATATCCATATTTTTCACTAATATCAATGTGAGAGTGGCGAGACAGCCCTGGAAAATCGAAAAAGTTGCATATTATCCACGTTTTTTATCCGAATCAGCCGCGGATTGGATTTTTATGCTAATTACGAATATCTTATTTGATTTTAAGCAAAAAATTAATATGTCAAATTTTTGAAAATTTTCGAAATTTTTGTAAGGTCGAGGATGGAAAAAGTCGAAAAAAAATCGAAGTTCCCAAATCGATAAAATTGAAATGTAGAATCAATTAAGGTCGAGGATGGAAAAAATCGAAAAAAATCGAAGTTCCCAAATCGATAAAATTGAAATGTAGAATCAATTAAGGTTCAATACCGGGATCAAAAAGTCTTCTCAGGGTAAAAACAAATGATTTTTGGCCATATTAGAGTTAAAAAACGATCAAAAATATCCATATTTTTCACTAATATCAATGTGAGAGTGGCGAGACAGCCCTGGAAAATCGAAAAAGTTGCATATTATCCACGTTTTTTATCCGAATCAGCCGCGGATTGGATTTTTATGCTAATTACGAATATCTTATTTGATTTTAAGCAAAAAATTAATATGTCAAATTTTTGAAAATTTTCGAAATTTTTGTAAGGTAGTGCACATGCTGCGAAGAACGCGACCTAGAAGAAGACACTGCAGTCCGCCGCGACGCGGGATATAGGATAAAGAGAAGAGAAATTTTGAGGCTCAAGCTTTCTTGATAGCTGAGAATCAGGCGTTCATACAGACGGACAGACAGACAGACATATGTATAAACGATTATTGACTGCAGCTACCTAGTATTGATTCACTTTCTTTGCTCATATTGACCTAAAACAATATATTTATCGATTGCCTAAAGCTCTATCGGACTTATCGATTGCTACTCATATCGCATTTTTATCGAATCGCAGCTGATTGCAGCACCAGGCAGCACATCCTAACCTGCACTTGCTTAACATCGATAAGTTATGCCAGCAATCGATATATGTATTGCATGTAAATTGCATTCAACTTTCTCGATTATTATTATTATCACACACTGACATAACCTCAATGCCAGCACATTAGTTAGCCATGCTTGACTATGTTTTGTAGCCATAAATATAAATATATATGCAGTGTGCATCCCTGTGCATCTGGTCAGAGCTGTCGTCCAAGTTTCCCTCGATGCGAAACAAATCCCGAACGGATATCGAGAAAAACAGTTTGCAGTTCCCTGTCGTCCATTTGTTTAGACTTGCGGGCAATGCAGGGGAGGGGGATAGAGAAAGTTACCTAGATAGATGCAACTGAAATGGAGCTAGGAATGGAACTGGTATTGGGTTTGGCATCGGGTGCTTAGCGTCAACGTTAAGAGATAAACAAAAGTTTTGCAGCCATTGAACGTTCAGCGGGGACACAAGGCAATAGGTGGCACAAACAGACTGGGAGACAGGGAGACATTCAGGGAGACGGTATGCGGATTGCGGATTGCCGCACAACAAAAAGACGCTCGAAGAATGCAGCTAAAGTTGAAATTGTGTGTCCGCGTCATGGCAACAAGGACAACCTGCCGGATTGTCCGGATACGAATGGGCAGCCAGCACGGCAGTCCAGCAAGTGCACAGTGGAGCAAGTCGAGTGCCAGACTTGCTGCAAGTGTTGCTTAACGCACTTGAAAAAGTGTTGAAGAAGCCTTCGGCAGGTTAAGCAATCGATGTATCGATAAAGTGCCTAAATTATCGATGCCATCGATTGCAAACTGGGCTAATCCAATTTAGTCATCTATGGTGCATGGCCCATTGTTGGCGACTGGTTGGGTTGTTTTGGGGCGGGTGTAGGGCTGCCAACTTGTTTTGTGGGGGGTGGAACCACACGATTTCCGCTAAATACCAGCTAGAAAATCGACGCAAAATGCATGCAATGACGCCCACGCGCCCACGCCCAACCCAATCTGGGTTAGTTCCTTGCAGTAGGGTGTCCTAGCTCCACTCCCAGATCCGGGTGCCATCAAAACAAACAAAAGCAAAATCTAGTTAATTGGGTAAAATGCTCTGCGGAAATTGAAAGCAAAAGCGGTGACTGGCGGTGAAGGAGAATGGATGAATGTGCAAGGGAAGAGAGAGGGGGAGGGAAGAGGGTACTGGACAGGGGGATGGGTGTGGGTGTTATTGTTGTTGTTGTTAGCAGCGGCAAATGTTGCAAGCAGATGCAGTCGGATTTGGAATCCGTGTGCAGCGGAAATGGCCGCTACGCCCAGCCACGCCCCTTGCCGAAAATGCAATAAATATCTAAATTGCCTGACGCTATTCACATTCACACCCACATTCAGATTCACATTCACATTCACATTTGTTATCGCATTTGCATTCGCTGTGGCTCCGGCTGGTCCCATTGTTCATCGATTTATGCAAATTTCTGCGTAAATTTTATCAATAAACAATAATAAATTAAAATCAACAATCGCCAAACATGGCAGGGAGGTGAATCTGGAGCTGGTCAACAGGGGGGGTGGGGGGTGGGTTGTACGTATAGCCATGGAGGTCCCAAATTGAAAACGAAATCCATAAATGCCAATTGTCAGCGCCCAAAAGCGTAGGCTGAAGAGTTGTGCAACTAGCCTGCCAAGCCGGTGGATACCCTGTGTCATTTAAAGTTGGCTAAATACTTAATAGGTCTACTAGAAATAATACGCAAAATTTGGTGTCTATAGCTTTTTTTAATAACTGAGCATAGTGTGTTCAAACAGACAAAAAAAGGCTCGACTTTATCTTATCAACACACTGCAGGGTATTCTCGACAACATGAATAATAGGTCTCTAGCGAGTTGCAGTGGGTTAGACCCTACATTACCATGCATTTACCATCAGAAAACTAATGAATGACAGAAAAAGAAATAGCGGAACCCAGAGATTACTAACGTATATGAGTAGGGATAAGCCCCTTACCCGAAAACAAAACAAACGCTTATTATTTTGTATGTGTGTGCTAATAAAAAAAAAAAAAAAAAACATTTTTCGCATACCAAACAATCACGAAAATGTAATTCCTTTTTGAATAATATTCGATTCGACCAGAAGAGGAATTAATTAAAATATTTCTCTATTATTTTAGCTGAATTTTGATTTTATCTATCCTATTGCCCCTGAGCTCTTGCTAAGCAATTGAGTTTAATTTGAGTAAGCTAATAATAATTTATTTAACCAATTGCTTAGATCTCAGTTCCTATAAGAAGTAACAACATTAAATTTTGTGATAATATTTGTCTGTACCGTAGTTCATTTAGTATGGAAAACTTGGGCAAAATTCAGCAGATTTCCTTGAGCGAGAAATTTCTAGCCATATTTTGCCTTTTTTTTTTGTTTCTGCATTAAAACATAATAAATTTAACGTTTCAAAAATTTCAACCTTCCATATGTCTTTCATGCTACTCTCCTGCTAGATTTTAGTACCCCTATATCATCAGATTTTCTTGGTCAGAAATTATTTACGCCCCTCTGTCTATTGAATTCGATTTTGTAGCCTGTGTATCTTTATTTCCATTTAAGATTAACAAAGTAGGCCACCCTTCAAAACTCTCGTCCACATATTGTCCTCGAGTTAGACTTCAGTTGTGAGTTCGCTATAGAACAGCTAAGCTAGCGTTGGCATTTTTGTTGAGCTTCTGTAGCTTCTGTTTAATCAAAATATCACATAATTTTGGTATATATTTCGTTAGAAACTCGCTACAAAATCATAAACTTAATATTGCAAAGGAAACATAAAAAAAAAAGAAAAAAAAAAATTTCATCAAATCCATCGGAATGTCCTTATGCAAATGGAACCGCTATGCCCAGCTGACCCGCTTCACCGTGAAGATCGGAGGACTGCAGGTGCTGCGCGAGAGGGCCGACTACGCGAAGACCGTTTGCAATCTGAAGATTAACAAGGAGACCAAGGTAATTGTCCAGGGATTCACTGGCAAACAGGGTACCTTCCATGCGTCTGAGTCCATCAAGTATAATACGAAAATCGTTGGAGGGGTTTCACCCAATAAGGGCGGTACCAAGCATCTGGATAAGCCTGTCTTTAAGGATGTTAAGGAGGCGGTTAAGGAAGTGAAACCGGACGCAACAGTTATCTTTATACCGCCTCCAACTGCAGCCGAGGGAATTTGTGCGGCTATCGAGAATGAGATCGGCCTGATTGTCTGCATCACCGAGGGTATTCCACAGGTAGATATGGTGCGTATTATGCAGATGTTGAAAACCCAGGAGAAGTCACGTTTGCTGGGACCCAATTGTCCCGGCATTATATCACCCGATCAGTGCAAGATCGGCATTATGCCGGGTCACATCCATAAGCGTGGCGTTGTCGGGATCGTCTCCCGTTCGGGTACTTTAACCTACGAGGCTGTGCATCAGACAACCGGTGTCGGTCTCGGCCAGACCTTGTGCGTTGGCTGCGGTGGCGATCCCTTTAACGGTACCAATTTTATCGACGGACTGACCATCTTTCTCAACGACAAGGAGACCAAGGCGATCATATTGATTGGCGAAATCGGTGGCTCCGCTGAGGAGGAGGCAGCCGAATTTCTCAAACAGGAAAACTCTGGCTGTGAATCCAAGCCCGTGGTATCATTCATTGCCGGCCAGACAGCACCACCGGGACGGCGCATGGGTCATGCCGGTGCCATCATTGCGGGCGGCAAAGGTGCTGCCGAGGATAAGGTCAAGGCTCTGCAGGATGCTGGCTGTATAGTTGCCATGAATCCCTGTCACATGGGTCAACTGCTGCACAAGGAGATGGTGCGACGCAAGCTGATAGGCGGCAAGTAACATTGTGGGGCGCTACCTTAAACAGATGATAATGTTTCATTCTACTTACGCTGGCAAAACTGTTAATACATTTTACTATTATCTTTTAAGTTAATCCAATAAATTATCCAACCAAGAGAGCGTAACATGCTTCAAAAAGAACACTAAATCTTTCTTTAACAAGTGCAAATTGACGATTTGCATGGGCGCTGGGCGTGGCAGCCAAAATTTGAAATCAACTTCAGCTGCGTATGATATTTAGTAACCGATTGGCCAAATTTGGTAACTCTACCAGCTATAATAACTGAGATCTGCGTGTTCAAACAGACAACGCACGAATACATTTAGTTATAGAGTGCATATTAACGATTTGCATGGTCGCTGGGCGTGGCAGCCTAAATTTGAAAACAACTTCAGCTGCGTATGATATATAGTAATATACTGACCAAATTTGGTAACTCTACGAGCTATAATAACTGAGATCTGCGTGTTCAAACAGACAACGCACGAATAAATAGACGCATATAGCTCGATCAACTAGGTTAGTGAGTCTTACGTGTTTATAATGACTTTACCAAGTGAGTAAATGGGTTAATTTAGTAGCTCACTCCTCACTTGTTTATTTATCGATAACTTGTTGATGGTAATACCTCGCACAATGTATTTAGCCGCGGCATATTTAGTCAATATTCCAGCTAAAAAGCTAATTTGGTTGCCTTGTTGCTGGTGTAGCATGTCATGTCACGGCGGTATTTAGCCATGTTCGCCGTGTTGGCCGTGTTTGCCTAACTGTTCTGTTCTGGCCATAAACTAATTAGCCTGCAACATTTTTTTGTTGCGCTTTGTTGTTCATTGTTTCACGTGTTTCACGTTTCACGTTCCACGTTGCTGTTGTCGCTTGTCGCTTGTTTGCTGATGTTGTCGAGGGGGAGGGGGAGGGGGGTAGAGGGTGTTGCCTTCGTGTCGTCTGCCAACAATTATGCTGATAATTGGCGTTGGCGTTGGCAGCACCACGTGGCGTATGCGCAACGCTTCCGTCTGGCAATCTGGCTAACTGACAATCTGGCAGCTGCTGCTGCTGCCTGTTAACCATATTCACTTGACAAATATTTAAATCATTTGCCATCAGGCAGCGCAGCTCAGGTGTTTGTGCAACTGTGCCACTTGCCTCCATCCACCCGCTCCCTGTCCCCGCATAATTTAACTAAAAGCAATTGAAAATCACAGCCCAGCAAAGTCAGCAACAGCAGCAACAGCTACGGCTACGGCTCAAAGCGAAGCCAAGTGCAGCCTGGCTTCCAGAACTGCTAAATGCCAGAGCAGTCATGTCTCGCCCCATGCCACGCCACGCCCAGCGCCATGCTACCCTACCCGTGGGAGGCGCACGCTCACTCTCAAGTGGCACAGAATGAGAGCGAGCGGCGAGGACGCACGACAAAAAGTTCTACAGCATCGTCATCGTTGAATACCCTGTAGACACTGGCTACACTAGCAGGGTATGACAAGTGTGTGTGTGTGTGTGTCAAGCGAAAAGGTTGCTTACAGGCAGCAGGAGGCAGCTTATATACTAAGATACGCTCTCTCTATCTCACTCTGTCTGTTTGAACACCTACATCTGCCAGACTATAAGAGCTAGGTTCATCAAATTCTGTGACAATATGTCTTAATACTAGGCAGAGCATAAATATGTTTTAGAACTTGGCCACGCCCCAACCGCCCACTTAAAGTGCAATACTAAAACAGCAACACAAAATACGCAGCGTAGATTTTAATATAAAGAGTATATAAGAGTCGAGCAGACTAGCTATAATATTTGCACATTGCTGCCTTCCTCTCCTCTCTCCCCCCATCTCTCCCTCTCCCTCTCTCTCTCTCAGTGCTGTGTGCTGTCACTGTGCTGTCTCTGTCTCTGGCCTTAAAGTATTTGCCTGGTTCCTTTGGCAGCTGCTTAGGTGTCAACGCTGCACTTGAGCCACGTGTATTTTTGTGAGTTATTTCTTCTCAAGCTATTTGCCAAATGCCACAGACAGAGAGCGAGACAGAGAGAGAGAGCAAGAGAGAGAGATGCAGTGAGTGAGCGAGATAAGCGCAGAGTAATCGGCAAGTGATGCACTCAACTCTCAGCCCAAGCAGGCAGCACAAATGCATTTTCCTTATTAAAAACGTGTGAATAGAAGCAACATACAGGGTATATACATATATAGGGTATATATAGCGTATGTATAGTAAAGTCTTGCCATTCTTCATTTTTCATTTGACCCAAAATGAAAACCGAATTGAAGCAAGTGGGCGGGCCGCCCCACACGCCCACAACGCGACCCTTTCGATAATGCCATTCAGGAGGACCCTTTCGAGGGGGCAGACGTGACAAGCAATCGACCGCAGGAACAGTGAAAAGCAATTAAAATAAGACAAGTCTAACAGAAAGGAGCAGAAACAGAGGGGCGGGGAAGGGAGGGGAGGGGCCAAAGCGCTGCTATATAAAGAATTTTCCACGGCCCACAGACTCAACTCGACTCGATGCGATGCGATTCGAATCGATTTTGGTTTTTCATTTTCATTTTCTTTGTGGCATTGGGGTTGGAGATGGTATTGTGGTTGTAGTTGTGGTTGCCTCAGTAATTGTTCATTCATTGTCAAGTGGTGCCTCTTAAAAACTTAAATAATAAACCATAAATAAATAAACTCAAGTAATTAGAAAATATAAAGAAAGACAGTGAATATACCCTGCTTTCTTTAATATGCGCATATTAAGCAGCTCAGCTTAGCTGCTCGATTTGTAGGGTTTCCTAATTGAAAAGTCACTGAGGAAGCCGGAGCAGTGCAGCCCCGAACAGGTTACCCCAAGCTGTAATGCAACTACACGTAGAACCGATGATTATCAGCACAAAATGCGGCTGAGTCAGGTAGGTAATGTGGGCCAGAGTTGCCTGGCATTTATGATGATGCAAAAAGCACACACATCAAGCAAATTGAAAAACTATACCCTGCAGCTAAACTAACTGCCAACACATTGAACAATGCCAGAAGAGTAGCCAGAAGGTAGCAGGCAGCAGGCAGCAGTACTTGCTGAAGAGAGCAAAATTTTCAGGGTTGTCAAATGCAAACAAAACCTCAAAATGTTGCATTTAATTGCAACTATTGAATAGTTTTGCAGCTTCAACCCAAATCTAAATCCTTGACCCACACCCTTCTACTACCCTTCTTCTTCTTTTCCTTCTTCTGCTGCCTTGTCCAGTTCTCTTTCCCAACCCTACCACTTTGTTGGTATAACAATTGCAACCGCATTTTGTTCGTAAAGCCAAATTGGTTTATTTTCTTGCAACATTCAAGTGGCACGTTGTCACCCCACGTAGCAGAGAGAGAGAGAGAGAGAGGGAGGACCCTATCCCTTTACAGGGTATGGCCAGACAGCACGTGAATAGGTCGATTTATGCTGAGTAGAAGTCGTTGCAGTCTGCCAGTGGGGTAGTGGGGTAGGGTAAGGCAGGGCAGGGTAGAATAGTGTAGGTTCGGGTAGGGTAGGGTAGGGCAGCGCAGGGTAGGGTACTCAATTGTTCGTTTATTTTGCATTCCACTTTTGTTGCAAATGCAAACAAATGAAATGCTACACGTAGCACATGTTGCAGTACCCCCGGCACTACCGTCCTCCCCTTTTCCATCGTTTACGGTCGTTCGGTCGTTTCTGCTTAGGTCGTTTAGATTCTCGGAACAAGGTGAAAGTTGTCGCCGAATCGACAATTATGTCAATTTAGATTCCAGCTTCGATTTGGAAGCGTTGCGCTCTCATCGACTTCAATGATAACCAATCACTTGGCCTTTGGTATTTGTGTATTTTTGTATTCTGGTATTTTTGGTGTTTTGATTTTAGTATTTTACAATTTGCACACACACACACACTCACATCAATTGACTCTTGACATTTGCTTCTTCTGTTGTCACTTTATGCAATTTCCGATTAAAATGAACTTTGATCCGAAATGCAGCTCGATTTGTCTTCCAGCTCAACCTGTGTGATAGGGATGGAAGTGGGATGGGGAGAGGGAGGTAGAATTAAAAGTATTCTTTCATTGAATTGATTGTTCATTATTTGTTCAATTCAAGCTTGAAAATGGTCTGAGCTCAGATATTCCTAAGGTATAGTTAGATAAACAATATATAAATATATAAATATGGATATATGTATATATATATAATCTCTTTTCTTCAATATAAATAAACTATTATTAAATTTTTGCAACATTTCAAACTGCATATAACTCTGCAACAAATTTACCTCAAGTACACACGTTATAGATATAATACGTATTCAAGGAAACAAAGTAATTTCGCAACTTGTTAAGCAATTAAGACAAATTTCTGACCCCTTTTTTCGGTACCCCTTAGCCCCTACGCCCCTGTTGCCAGTTGCTTCTACTGGCAAACATAGAGATGGCAAAGCATAATTTCTGTGTTAGTTTTGAGCGAAATATCATGCACACACACACACACACACACACCCTTTTGCTCTGTGGCTAAGGCACCCTGCCCTACCAAATCCCTCGCTCTATTCAAGCTGAATGTCAGCTGCAAACTATGCAAATTTGCCAGCACAGACAGCACATGGTTAAATGCTGTCAACTTTTATGCTTAGCGCGCAAATAATTAGAAAAGTTCGTTGACTGCTGACCAAAAAACCCACAGAAAAACAACAACAACAACAGCAGCGGACCCACAAGTGCAACAGCAACAGGAGCGACAGTGACAAGAAAAACAACAGCAACAGCAACAGCAGCAACAACTGCAACATGGAGCTGCCCCAGGGAGCAACTGCAGCAGCATGTGTGTGAGGAATTCAATTAAATATGCAAAAATAAATCTAATATATTTTTATTTTTTATGCAAAAAAATACCATATATGTTAGTATATATAAAAGATAAAAATGCTTGTTGCACAAAATACCCTGTAGATTTGTAGGGGGAATTTAAAAATTGCATAGGTAAGAACATTTTATCAACGAATTTTTAAAAGAAATAATAAAAAACAACTAAATATGCTGCAAGAAGTATTATATGCTAAAAGAAGTATAATTTTCAATATGCTGAACTATAAGAATAATTATTTTTTAAAATCAGACTAATAAATATATGAAATACTCTTTATAAATGTATAATTTAAAATTATTAAAACTATTATTGCATTTTTTTTCCCCGTATATATGTATTACACGCTTTAAACCACACTAAAGCTCGCATCTCCTGGGACGATTCACTTGCGCTCAAGGGTGTAGGGTATCAAAAGGGAAAAATTAAACATTGCGCGCGTTTTAATAGTTTCAGCTTTATAGGGGGGGATTGCCGTGCCGGGAGGGGGAGGGTGAAGGCTTGTGGCTGCGAACTTCACTGTCGCAATTAATAAAGTTTTCGTCGAACAAAAAACCTCATGGAAAAAAAACCCTACACACACACACACAAAATAGCGAAAATGTTGTGTCCAGTTACAATGACACCACACACACACACACACACTTCTCGCCATTCATTTTTAGCGATTTGTGGCAAAGTGTCTGACACATCGCTCTTTACGTTGAATTCTTTTCAACATCATCTTTTGCAGAGTTTTTTAAGAATAAAATAAAATAAAATGCAGATATTCTTTTAGCTTTGATCAAATATCAAACAATACGACAATTTTTTTTAAATTTTCAACGAATTTCCAGGTTATATATGGTATGCAGATATCTGTTGCAATCCCCCACACACATGACAACCACTCCATAGTAACCATAGTCCCCAATCAGCTCGTCAAATGTCCATGCATAATTTTAGAACCATCAACTAACGACAGTATGTGCTGCATTTTTTTTTTACAAATACCCTGCAAGAGCTGCAGTCTAAAATGGGGTATATACAATTCATGGAAAGTTTCCTATTGAAACTGCTTTATTTATTTTATGGATTAATCTCTGCATATATAGCTTTACTTTACCTTTCTTTCAGCAACTTTTTTTTCGCTGCACGTAGGGTATTTTGCTAGCTTAACACACCCATCCTACATTGTATCATCCATTAGCACATTGCAGTATGTCACATCTCATGCGATTTTGATCAAAATTTCAACTTTGAAAGCGCATTAAAGCTGCGAGCTGCGAAAGCTTTAAGCCCGCTTTAGGCGCGCCCAAAAGTATGCTATAAAAAATGGAATAGAAGCGGAAACAGTTAATAGAAACCACATGCTCGATGACGGCATACACGTCTCTGCCTGCTCTGCGATTGGGATTTCCTTTCCACATTGCCCCAACATTCCAACATCCTCCCAACCTCCCATATATACCATACATAATTAAGTGGCCCTTAACGATAATTAAGGCCTCTGGCATTGAGTATGTATGTGCAATTTGTATGCTCCTAAATGCCCAGTGATTTTTTTACGCCACTGACTTGTGCAATTAGCAGTCAGCGGACTACATGGAGTATTACTGGGTGAAAATGACAGCCATTAGGGCTGTAATTGAATAGGCTACACATACATATACATATATAAAGATAATATATGTATGTATAGCCTAGACACAACTTGTACCAACTGACAACCTTTTTGCATATTTCGCCATAAACATACAAGGTGGATAGAGACAGAGGTATATCTGGTAATCAGAATAGTAGCTGAGATAGGTATTTCTTTTTTTTATTATTTTTCATTCTTTTCCACCCCTTTTCGAGTCGGTTCGGAAGAAGTTGCAAACTGCATTGGTAACGCCGGCAATAACCCGACGACTTTGTGGCATGCAGAGACTTTGCGGTTTTTATGCTCCACCAAAAACCGAAGGTCTTTGTAAGCGTATGTGTAGGTACATCCCCACGTCTATGGTTGTGTGTGTGTACTGTGTGTGTGCGTGTGCGTGTGTGCTTGTGCGCCGCCTTTGAGGTGTTTGAGGCGAAAGTTTTGTCGACATCTTAATTTCTCACTTGTAAATTAAGCTGCGACAGCAACCGCAAATTAGACCCCAAAGTATACGTACTTTGTGGATGCCGAGCACACACTCACCCACGCACACACACACACACACACGCATATCGGTGCAGACAGACGCCATGTTGAGCGCGTTGGGAAAGTTCTTTTTCGAGGGAAAGCTGTGTGAAAATGCGGTCAAACAACGCGATAGTTTGCCATAATTATGCTTGAATTATGCTCAACTCAAAAGTATTTTAAGGCAGCATAACTGAAGAAAGATTCCCTTCCTCTCTCTGCGAAAATTCAAAGATTATATTTGGTATTTATTATGGGAGAATCTGCACATTGTGGTAATATGTATATTTGCATTTATGCATAATTGCCTGTCATTCAACTTAAAGGGGAAATTGAAATCGAAATGCCATAATACTTTTGCAACGAGACATGGTATATACCCTATTAAGAAGTCTATTGTATATTGGAAGGTGTGACAGATCTTACAACTTGTTTGGTAACAGAATACGACGCTCTGTCTGTTTGAACACACAGATCTCTGTTATCCGTAGAGCTATAAAGAAGAAATTGCGCATGCAGATGCTTATATATCATATGTATGTGAATAAAATTTTAAATTTATGTTGCCATACTCCAAACTCAAGCAAAACAATTATTTGCAATTATTAGGTAAAGTATTTGATTTACAACTTCCCGTTTAGGCATACATATAGATAAATATTAAACGCATTTTTCCTTCAAATTTCAAAGCGATCGAACAAATAGCAAAAAAGTCATGCAAGTCAACGTGCAGCGTTCGATTTTTCGCAATTTGGCAAAGGGTATCTCGATGTCGAGTGTAGCTTTCGCTTCTTGTTTTCTTTTTTCAAGCACTCTACTTGGCCTTTGGCCTCGTGACCGAAACATCAATCACTTTAATGGAGCCGACATGCTAATTAAATGGCCATAAACGCTGGACGCGTCGTTCATACGTAGACGAGTGCCTCAAAGGCAGCCGGATGACAGGCCACTCGGACGGATTGACCACAGAAGCGAGAACAGCAAACAAACAGGCCGCAATCAGTTTGACGCCAACGCGTCGGATGACAGCTGAGGCAAGGAGGCAAAGAGGCAAAGTGGCAGAGGCAACGGCAAAGAGGCAAAGGCAAAGGCAGCGCTGACTAGCCTGGGCACAGTGGGCAGAGTAGAGTGAATTCTTTTGACTTTCTGCTGCAGTTTTTATAGTGCACACTTTTCTCGCCCTGCTGTCCCACTGTGCTGCTGGGCAAAAGTTCATAAATTGTCAATAAATCATGAGTAAGTAAATCGTTTGCCCTTCCGACCCCGACTAGTATGAAGTTACACATGCGTGCATATTGATATTTTTCATATTTTATAAATATTTCATTGATGGAATTTTGCTCATGCTTTTTGGCAAATTCATATGCGACAGTAGCTCATTGCGTTGGAGTGCTTGGTTGATTGTATAACACTTTGTATAACAGCTTGTATGACAATTTGTAAAACAGCTTGTATAACAGTTTGTATAACAGCTTGTATAACAACTTGTATAACAGCCTGTATAACAGGTTGCTTACCAGTCTGTGTACCAGCATGTTTAACAGTTTGTAAACAGTATATCAGCTAGTATAACAGTCTGTATAACAACCTGCATAACAGTCTACACAACATCATGTACATATAACACTTTGTATAACAACTTGAAAAACAGCATGTATACAAGTTTTTACAACACAATGTACATATAATAGTCTGTATAACAGTATAACAGCTTCAGCTCAATACATAGTAAGTATAACACTTTTTATTCACGTTTTCAATTCGAATGCTACAATACGATCTAGGGAAATGCATAAGGTATAATCAGTGGCTTCGTTTAAACACTACAATTAACTGTTATACTAAATAAATCTATATAAAAGTATGTGTATTAGGGTTTGTGTCGAGGGTGTGTGTGTGGAAGGGTGTGTGTATAAATAAATAAATAAGATGATCCGTTGCAGGCTAACTAAGACTAAACCCCCATAAAGAGGGAGGGGGAAGGTGCTGGAATAGGATAGGGTCAGTAAAGGGATTGGACTAGCCCACCCCACTTAGACAAGTCGCGCCGAGGAGCAGGTGGCCGGCGAGGGCACACCCTGCTGCGCCTCGGCATCGCTCGATCCGATGCCGACGACAAGACCAACGGGTCCGGCAGTATTGCTGGCCAGGATTCGCTTGTAGTTGCTGCTGCACTGCGAATCCGCGACCGAGCGACCGTCTCCCTCGTCGCGACGACAGAGTTCCGCGGCAAAGGGTGCACTCGGTGCACTGGGCAGGGCTGTTTCGAGGCGTCGTTCCAGGATGTCCGCGGTGGTCAGTTCGCTGGCCTGGACCAGGCTGCTGGCGGGCACGTTGCTGAGCCAAGGCTTCTTCAGCGTCGCCTTCTTCTGCAGCGTTGCTGCCTTGCAACGACAGACGACATCGGCGTGTTCACCACAGATGGAGCAGCAGGGTGTTGCCTGGCCCAGAGATGCACTGGCAGCGGCAGCGGCTGAGGAGGATTCATTGTCAGCCGTGGCACCGCCTCCACCCGCTACCACCACCACAGTGGGCATTGTGGCGCCCGAGGAGCTGCCACTCAGCTCCAGCTCGTTGACTGCATCCACAAGGGATTTGATGGCAGCCGCCTCGCCTGCTTCGACGCCGCCGGCGGCGCTCACTTCCTGCTCCTCGTAGTTGGGATTGAGCAGCAGCTTGGAGAGCGGCGGTGCCAGGCCCAGGCCCAGGCTACGCTCGTGATATAGCTCCGAGATGCTGGGCGTTAGTTCGCGATTCATGTGCCGCATGATGCTGTCCTGGATGCACTTGGCACTTGGCTTCACTGGCGTCTCCTCCAGCGGCTGTTTGGCCTCGCCGAGTAGTTCGCTCTCTGCGGGCGAGAAGTAAAGTCCGGCCGGATTGAAGCTCACTCCGGTTGCCTCCTCCTCGCTGAGCAGCAGTGGTTTACGGCTTGCGGCACCCACTACTCCTCCTGAGCCCGCTACTCCTGCTCCGCCACCCACTCCTGCTGCTCCTCCAGCTACGGCAGATCCTCCTGCTACTCCTCCTGCTCCTCCGCCACCCAGCTCGGTGCGCACACTCAGGCGATCCATGAACAACGCGTGCTCCTTATTCACCCGCGCCGCCAGCGAACTCTGCGCACTGCCCAGCTTGATCTTCGGCTTGCTCCTTCCCCCTGCGCCCAAATTGTGATAGACTGGTGGGCGTGGCGGCGGCAAAGGCGGCTGCTGTTGCTGTGCCTGCTGCAGCTGCTGCTGCTGCTGCTGTGCTCCGGCAGCGGCGCCACGACGCAGCACGGTGGCATGACCAGATCCCTCCCAGTCCGTGGTGTTGCTGCTGGCCGAGCTGGAGCTATCGGGTCGATGGCCATTGCTACCTCCCGTCGCCGTCGGCTGCAGTGTACCTGCAGCTGGTGCTGCTCCTGGCTGCGCGTAGAGGCAGCGGATGCGGGTCTGATGTGCCAGAGCGAGGGATAAGCTGGGATCCGTGACAGGAGGACTCGGTGTAAAGGCAGCATCACTCTCGCCGCCACCACCAGGACGTGAGACGCGCACAGGAGCACGCAGACTGGCGTAACCCAAGCGCGGAGCAGCTGCACCCACCTGCGTGGCATACCCGTCGGAGAGGGAGTGCTCGCTGTCGGTGGTGTTGGCCAGGCTGGAGTCGAGACCGCCACCGCCGTCGGGTTCGCCACGACGTCGCACATACGAGATAAAGGCGGAGCGAGGATGCAGCGGCAGAGGCAGCGGCAGTGGGGACTGCGTCGAGTTGGCTACGGCGGTGGTGGTGCCGCTAGCACCGCTAGAACCGCTGCTGCTGCCGCTACCAGTAGCAACGGCGGCGGGTTGAGATGCGCTGACCTCCAGCTGTGGCTCCGCCAGAGATTCGCAGCTGCTGCTGCTATTGCTGTGCGCCGATGCCTCCAGGCTGAGGCTCCTAGGTGCCTCATGGGTGTCTGTGGAGGAATCAAGCGAAGGAAGGATTAGAATGGAGATTCATTTGAAGGGCAGAGAGGAACACTTACCGAAGAGCGCCAGCAGCGCCTGCAGGACGAACTGACAGTGGCGGCGATTTGCCTGCTTGCCTGTGCGCAGGATCACCTGATCCGCACCCACCTCGGTCAGATCGAAGCCCACCGAGGCGAGCAGCTCGTGGCAGCCAGCCACGCGCCACAGACGCACACTCAGCGGCATTTCGATGCAGGCCTCCAGTTCCGGCTGCTTGCCCACAACTGCTCCGGGTCCAACTCCTGCTGCTCCGCCTCCTGCTGCTGCTCCGCCTGGGAACTGCGCCAGTATATTCCGCACCACGGCAATGATGTCATCCGCATGCTCTGCGCTATTCACCAGCTTAGCCAGCGCCTGCAGCGTTGCGGGCGTCAGGGCGAGCAAAGCCTGCAGACTAGCGGAGCACTGCGAGAGTCGCTCCTCGGGATCGGTCTGCGGGAAGAACACGCTCGAGGGAATGCCATTGGCGGCGGGTTCAAAGCGGAAACCCACTGCCATCAGTAGATCCTTCCAACCCGCCACAGGGCCAGCCTTATTCTCGATACTCTGCTGCGTCGTGTACATCGCATTCTTCTGTCCACGATGAATCCGCTGCAGACTCTTCTCTACCAGATGCAGACACACCCGCAGGGCATCGCGACATCGCTCGGGAGTGCGCAGCAGCTCACAGAGAGCGTGACCCAGCAGGGCCACCTTGTTGGACAGTCTCACGTTGCCTCCAATCAGCAGGAATCCTGCCCAGTTGGCGGGATGAGCAAAGTGTTTCGTGTGCTGCACAGTCTGCATCGCTTCGGCCAGGGCGCTGCAAGGAAGGAGAGAAAGAGAGAGGGTTAGATGAGTGAGAGAGTGACAGGAGGTAGGAGGAGGATGGAGAAGATGGATGGAGAAGGAGAGAAATGGAGGGAGAAGGAGAGAGATGGAAGGAGAAGGAGGGAGAAGGAGGGAGAAGAAGGGAGAAGGAGGGAAAAGGAGGGAAAAGGAGGGAAAAGGAGGGAGAAGAAGGGATAAGGATGGAGAAGGAGGGAGAAGGAGGGGGAAGGAGGGAGAAGGAGGGAGAAGGAGGGAAAAGGAGGGAGAAGGAGGGAGAAGGAGGGAGAAGGAGGGAGAAGGAGGGAGAAGGAGGGAGAAGGAGGGAGAAGGAGGGAGAAGGAGGGAGAAGGAGGGAGAAGGAGGGAGAAGGAGGGAGAAGGAGGGAGAAGGAGGGAGAAGGAGGGAGAAGGAGGGAGATGGAGGGAGAAGGAGGGAGAAGGAGGGAGAAGGAGGGAGAAGGAGGGAGAAGGAGGGAGAAGGAGGGAGAAGGAGGGAGAAGGAGGGAGAAGGAGGGAGAAGGAGGGAGAAGGAGGGGGAAGGAGGGAGAAGGAGGGAGAACGAGGGATAAGGATGGAGTAGGATGGAGTAGGAGGGAGCAGGAGGGATAAGCTAGGATAAACTGGGATCAACTGGGGAAGATGTAAAATGGAATTTGATGGAGGTAGAGCGAGGTAGATTGAGGGAGAAAGGGAGCGAAATAGGAGAGACTGAGAAGGTATGATAGAGAGAGAGAGACAAGGAGAGAAGAAGACCCAGAGAGAGAGAGGGAGACCTACCGTGCCGCCCGTGATCCCTGGAGCAACGCCGAGTAGAAGGCGCGCAGCAGAATTTTGGCCGCCGTCTCGGGCACAGGCCACAGCGAGATGAGGACAGCTCCGGCGCCGGCCAGAAGCCAGCCGGCAGCGAGTTGAGCGACGCCGCTGCCCGTGATCGGCTCCACGGAATGATACGAGCTGAGGACAACAAGACGAGCGGCGACACGCAGCTGCCGCAACTCGGAGGCGGCCAGCGTGAAGTCCGCTAGGTGCGGCTCGTGTGGTTCCTTCTGCTGCTGCTGCTCCGCTGTGACCACATCCCCGGGACTGAGCACCACTGCACCCAGTTTCCAGCTGAGATTCGCTGCGAAGTGAACACACTCCGCTGCGGGCAGCTCCGCCAGCACTGACTCCTTGGTGGCATTGCAGCCGGCCAGGGCATTGGCCTGCAGCATGTCAGCCACCATTGCAGCCTCCTGCAGAGCGGCAGGTGACTCCGCCGTGGCCCAACCCCAACGTTCCGCCAGGGCCGAGGGCACACGCGGTGCACCCACAACCAACGCAGTGGGTGGTCTACCGCGATCTCGACGAGCACGCGACCGACCACGCAGCGCCTGCAGCGATGGAGCTGTGAGCAGGGCACAGCGCTCCGACAGATATTCCCCCTCGTCGCCGGCTGCCCGCAATATGGCAAAGGGCACCAGGTAGAGGGCGCTGTCCAGGATCAGTATCAGCTCACGGCGACCCTGGCGAGAGACGCATGCTCCACTGGGCAGGAGATCGTCGAAGGGCGCCAGCAGCAGGTTGTACAGCGTGTGCAGGCAGGCGGGTCCGCGCCAGGCGGGTGCACAGGGCGCCGCACTCGGAGCCGCTGTGCGTCGTGAGCTGCGACTGCCCACGGAGCGAGTGGAGCCCTGCAGACTGGCCACCGATCCCAGCGAGAATAGTGAGCTGAGCGAGTAGTTGGATGAGTTGAGCAGCTGATTGCGACTGACCATGCGCAGGAAGCCGGCACCACCGGCTCCAGCTCCGGGTAGATCCTCCAGCAGCTGCTCGCTGCTCGCGCGCCAACCGCTGCCATCGCCCTCGTGGAGCAGGCTCTGTGAGTTCACGCCCAGATTGTCTCGC
Organism: Zaprionus kolodkinae; assembly: GCA_018901885.1. Classification (NCBI taxonomy): domain Eukaryota; kingdom Metazoa; phylum Arthropoda; class Insecta; order Diptera; family Drosophilidae; genus Zaprionus; species Zaprionus kolodkinae. Next base: position 337,467 of record JAEIFM010000030.1, on the reverse strand, counting down.
ACCATGTTCACATAGCGTTCGAGCAGCAGCTGACCACCAGTTGCCTGCTCCGCTTGCTGCTGCTGCTGCTTCTCCGCCGCCTGCCCCTCCTGCTGCTGCTGCTGCTGCTCCTCCATTTCATCCTCCTGCTCCTCGCTAAGGGAAAGAGGCAGCTGCAGTGTCTGTGTATCAATGCGTGCCGCATGGAAACGCACAATCCCCGCCTGCGGTTGCAGCAGCCACGAGTAGAGCTGCTCCCCTGCCAGGCTGTAGTAGAGCACAGGCATGCGGGCGCGATTCACTGCCTCCAGTATGCACTCCACGGAAGAGGAAGCGGAGCAGGACGAGGGTGAGGCAGGATCACGTGCCTTGCAGCGTTCGGCGGCGACGAGAGCGTCCTCCTGGCGCTGCAATGCGACTAGGAGCTGCTGCAGCAGATGGTAGCACTGCGTCTGCAGCTCGTAGAGCGAGAGACGCGCCTCGGGGCTGCGCTGCTCGTGCCGCACCGATTCCAGCAGCTGTGCCGCCGTCTCCAGTTGAATGCGGGCGCCTTCCAGGTCGCCAGAGGAGCGCAGAGCAAGACCTGCAGAGAAAGAAGGGGAGAGTGGGTTAGCCAAGGCACGAGAGAGAGAGAGGGAGAGGCAAGGTTGGATACTCACCCAGTTGATGTCTTATTTTGGCCTCCTCCTCCGACTTGCCAATAGATTGGGCGCTGCTCAATCCCTGACGCAGATACTCCACAGCCTGTGAATGCTCCTCGAGCTGATGATGCACTCGTCCCAGTGCCCCACAGGCCAGTGCCTTGCCCAGTCGATCCGTGCTCAATCCCAACTGCCGCTCGTAGCACTTGAGCGCCTCCTGCAGCTGCCCCAGCGCCTCGTGCACTGTGCCCAGATTACCCAAGGCGCGTGCCTGCAGCGCCGGCGCCGCCAGCTCCGTGCACAGCTGCAGATCCTCACGATGCAGCTGCAGTGCCTCCGCATGATGGCCCATGCGCTGTTGCACCTGTCCCAGTGCGCACATGGCATCCGATTCCAGTGCACGATCCTGCAGACCACGTGCCAACTCCCGCTGATGCTCCAGGCAGTTCAGTGCCTGCGCATGGTTACCCAGTGCCGCATGGACATGTCCCAGATCTCCATAGGCCAGTGCCTTCACCTCGCCACTGTGCAGCTCATGGGCAACGACCAGACGCTTCTCCAGGCAGACCAGCGCAGTGGGCAGCTGGCCCAGAGCACGACGCGCCTGTCCCAGCCCTCGATAGGCACGCTCCTGATCCCGATGACTGGCCAGACCCAGTGCCAGCTGCAGCTGCCGCTCGTGACACTTGAGCGCCTCCTCGTAATCCCCCAGCGCCGCATAGCAATCGCCCAGGTGACCCAAGGCGCGTGCTCGATCCGCCTGCGTCGAGGGCAACGAGACACGTTCCAGTGTGCCCAGCTGTGCCTCCAGGCAACCTATGGCCGCCTCGTAGTGCGCCATATTGAGACGAGCGATGCCCAGATTACCATGTGCCTGTGCCTCGACAGCGGCGTCACGCTGCTCCTGGGCACGCTCCAACTGCTCCTGGTAACACTTCACCGCATGGGTCCAGCTGCAGAGTGCCATGTGCACGGCGCCGAGATGTCCATGCGCCCGACACTCTCCCGCCAGATCACCCAGCTCCTGGCGCAGCGTTAGCTCCTGTGTGTGATGACCCAATGCCTTATCCCAGCGCCGGAGCAGACGATGTGCCAAGCCGAGGGCACCGCATGCCGCCGCCTCCATGGCGCGTTCCCCGGCGGCACGTGCCAATGCCAACTGCCGCTGGTATAGCTTGATGGCCTCCTCGTGCGCTCCCGTCCGGATGAGTATGTCACCAATGTTGCCCAGGGCACGGAACTTTGCCGGCAGCTGCCCCGTGGCATGGGCCACGGCCAAAAAGAGTTGTTGGCACTCCAAGGCGGCGGCAGAGTGTCCCAGGGCAAGATGAGCCAAGCCAAGATTACAATAGGCACGTCCCATGTGCGGTCGATGCTGTGCATCCTTGGCCAGTGCCAGATCCTGATCGTAATACCGCACGGCTGCCCTGTAGTTGCCCAGACAGTAGTGCGCATAGCCGAGCAGATGACACGCCTTGCCCTCGGCCGCCACATCGCCCAGCTCCTGCGCCAGCATCAGATAGCTCTCGTAATGAGGCACTGCCTCCGCATACAACTGTCGCGCACTCAGGCAATTGCCCAGATTGAGTAGCGCACAGGCCTCGCCCGCTGCATCCTTCAGAGATCTGGCGGTGGCCAAGTGGGCGCGATAGTGAGCCAGGGCGGCGTCATGGGCACCCAAGGCTTGATAGGCCACCGCCAGATTGCCATGGGTGGCCGCCTCCGCGCTGCGATCGTTTACCGCTTGACTGATCGCCAGCTCCTGCTTGTGGTACTTGACCGCCGCCTCGTAGGCGCCGGCAGCGGCATGGGCATTGCCCATGTTGCCATAGGCTCGTCCCATGCCCGCCCGATCGCCCAGGGCACGTGCTATGCCCAGATGGGCCTGGTGCAGCTTCAGGGCAGCATCGTGGGCACCGAGCAGCTGATACACTATGCCCAGATTGGAGCAGGCGCGTCCCTCGCCCAGTTTATCCCGTGCAGCCAGCGCCATGGCCAGCTGACGTTCGTGCCAGCGCTTGGAGGCGGCCGCATCGCCGGCACAGCGTGCCGCATGCCCCAATCCTGCATAGGCCCTCGCCTCAATGCTCCGATCCCCCAGCGCCTGGGCAATGCGCAGCACCTGCTCATGGCAAGCCGCCGCCTGTGGGAACTGTCGTCGCTGATGATGCGCTGAACCAAGATTCGAATAGGCACGTGCCTCCTCCACCTGATCGTGTAGTTTCCTCGCCAGCCGCAGATGCTGCGTATGACAATCCAGCGCGGCTTCGCACTCACCCAGCGCCAGATAGACTGCACCCACATTGCCAATCTCTCGTGCCTCCTGCAGACGATCCCCCAGCTGCTTGAACAGCTGCACGCACTGCTTGTGCGAGGCCAGCGCATTGGGGTAATCCCCGCTAGCCGTGTACACATGTCCCAGCGAGGTAAGCGCCGAGGCGGCTGCCTGTGTGTCCTTGCACTTCATGGCCAGCACCAGTTGGTAGCGATGCGCTGTGAGTGCCTCCTTGTAGGCACCCTGACTGAAGTAGGCCGAGCCGAGATTGCCATGGGCACGACACTCCCCCGCCGTATCCCCCAGTGACTTGGCCACAGCCAGATCCTGCTGCATGTACCCAATGGCCTGATCTAACTGATTGAGTGCCCAGTGGGCAGAGCTGAGGGCACTGAAGACGCTGCCGCGCAGCTTGAGGGAGCAACTGCCTATGCGCAGTGCTGCCTCCAGCACAGCGACAGCGGCCTGATACTGCGCCGCCTGCAGCAGCTCCTGCCCCACCACCGAGCTGACCACAAAGGGGGATTCATGCAGCTGCATCGCACGTAGCTGCTGCAGCGTTGGTTCCAGTGCCGCACGCAGCGGAGACTTCAGCGATGCCTCCACCAGACCCGCCAACAACTGCTTGTTGCTCGGCTCCTGGGCCAGACCGGCGGCAAAGGAGGCCAAGGCTTCGCCATAGCGACCCAAGCATTGCAACGCCACGCCCTGTCGGAAATACGCCTTCGGCCATTGCGGGCACAGCTCACGTGCCTGTGTCGCATCCTGCAGTGCCGCGGCGAATTGTCCCTGCTTCAGTCGAGCCGCCGATCGATTGCTATACAATATATGATTGCCCGGATCCAGCTGCAGTGCGTCCGTGTAGAGCAGCACGGCGGTGGCGAAGTCTCCACTCTGGCAGGCCGCATTCGACTGACGCACCTTCTCCAGGAAGAGGGCGCGATTCGCGGCGGGTAACTCCGGCGTGCATTCCGGCTCGTTCTGCAGATGGGAGAGAGAGAGAGAGAGAGGGAAACGCATTAGACGTGTCTGTATGAAATGCTATATCTCGCAGACTATGCCAGCTAGGACTATCACATTTTATGAGCATCTGGATTTTTATATCATGCATAGCATCCCATCTCAATCCTTAACATATATTTGACTCAAGCAGCTCTATGCCTGTTTGTCTGTACGAATAGCTCTATCTCGCAGACTTTACGAGCTAGGACTATCAAATTTGGTGTCTATATAACTAATTATTGCACGCATATCATCCCATATTAACCCTTATCTTATATCAGACTCAAGCAGCTCTATGCCTGTTTGTCTGTATGAACAGCTATATCTGGCAGACTATAGCAGCTAGGACTATCAAATTTATTGAGTATCTGGCTTATTATATCACGCAAAGCATCCCATCTTAATCCTTAACATATATTCGACTCAAGCAGCTCTATGCCTATTTGTCTGTATGAACAGCTATATCTCGCAGACTATAGCAGCTAGGACTATCAAATTTGTTGTGTATAAAGCTGATTATATCACGCACAGCACGCCATATCATATATCTGACTCGGCCAGCTCAAAACATTCACTTTTGCAGCCCGCATTCCCGTTTTGTTGCTCATTATTGCATCGCATCGATTGCTGCGAAAGTGAAAAGTTTCGCCATCGATAATGAGGCATCACTTTCTGTTGGCGCAGCGCCAGTTTTGCGCCACTGTGCGGCCTCATCAACGCGCTGTAATTATGTTGAATTGCCGCAGTCCAGTTCAATCTGCAGAGCTGGCAGGAGGGGCAGCTGGAGGAGGAGCAGCAGGAGGGGCAGCCGAAGGAAGAGGCAGCAGGTATGCGGCCACTGAGTCACGTTTCCCCGACCAACTGGCACAGCAAATGCGGAAGCGATTCCGCGAATTCGTGGCCCAAGAACTGAAGCCACGACTGCAGGCAGGCAGAGGTGTTGCACAGCTGAAGGAACCTTCTGTGGCATAAGCCACCGCGACGAGGCGAGGCTGCTGGGGAGAGCAAGGACAGGGGGACGCTTCTTTTACATATTTTCGAAGCAATTAAATGGAATGAGTATGCAAATG
>JAEIFM010000030.1:0-327500 GCA_018901885.1 Zaprionus kolodkinae | reverse complement strand
GTGCCGCTCACTCGCCAGCGGCGCCTCAGTATCGTGACCATCGGCCAGGCCCACAGTCAGCACAGCCAGACTGCTCCACCAGGAAGATACATTGTGTATTTAATTTGTTATCATTTAATTGAGTTTGGCGCTCGAGTGCGGTAGCGCTGCTGTCGACGCTTTAGAGAAAGTTCGCATTAACAAATTTAATTAAAAAAAAAACTACAGCAATGCGAAATTACTCAAATCAATTGAATCTCGACCAGAAGCCAGACAAGGTGTATATATGTATTTGTGGATGTATAGACAGCTCTAGGCGGGCCGCATTAACTGAAATGTTATGCACCATGACAAAAGACTTAGGCAACAAACCTCAGCGAAGACTTAGGACACAAACGCGCTGCGCTGCGGTCACAGCTGCTATGCAGAGTAGGGGAAAGGGAAGGGGTTAGAGCAGTGGCTAGAGCAAGGACAAGAGTTGGAACAGGAGCAGAAGCTAGAGCAGTGGCCGGAGTAGGAACTAGAGCAGAAGCTAGGACAGGAGCAGGAGCAGGAGCTAGAGCAGGGGCTAGAGCAAGGGCTAGATAAAGAGCTAGAGCAGAAACTAGATTAGAAACTAGAGCAGGGACTAGAGCAGGATCTAGATCAGGCGTTGAAGCAGGAGCTAGAGCAGGGACTTGGACAGGAGTTAGAGCAGGAGCTAGAGCTGGAGCTAGATCAGGGGTTGTAGCAGGAGCAAGGGCAGTTACTAGGACAGGAGCTGGAGCAGGGAATAGAGCAGGGACTAGAGCAGGAGCTAGAGCAGGCACTAGAGCGGGAGCTAGATCAGGAGCTACAGCAGGAGCTATATCAGGAGTTACATCAGGGGTTGAAGCAGGAACTCGAGCAGGGGCTTGAACAGAGGCTAGGGCAGAGGCTAGAGCAGAAGCTAGAGCGGGAGCAGGGCCCTAATTAATACCTGCATAGCCTGGTCATTAATTTGCATATTCCCTTGGCCTCTTCGATATCCATTTAATGGACCTTCTCGCCATACGCCTATTGGCAAGCAATAAAATATGCTACACCCCATACAAGTATATGGAGTAATCTCTTACCGTTCCCTTTTGGATCCTACTGTGGCAGCTCCTCTTGTGTTTACCCAACTTTTACGAGGGCGCCATAAAATCGCCTTATCAATTGCAGAAGTGCCATCTGCCTTTATTGCCATCCCCCAACCAACCAGATGCATATTTCCATCTCTCGATTATCATTTGCTCGCCTTGGCTTTTGTAGCTCACTCTTTGTCGCTATCGCTATCGTTTTCTTTTCCATTTCGTTTTTTTTTGTTGCTGTTTCTTCACTCTTTTTCTTCTTCGTCTCCTTCTTCTTCCATCTATATGTTTGTAATATTTTTTTAACGATTATGAAGCCCGGTTTCATTACAAATGAGCTAATTTAGCCGCATTAATGGTTTTATAATTGTACTTTGGCCTGCCTTTATGCTCCGATATTAAAGAGCCCGCCACTTGATCGGGGCAAAAAGTCGATGCGAACTGAGACACTGAGAGACTGAAGAGATGATAGCCGTAGAAACTGAGCAACTGAGCTCCGCTTTGAGTGCTCTGTAGACGCGATCTCTTTCCGTTCTTTTTCCTGATGTTTTGCTAATTTTTGTTGATCTTTCGGCTTTTTTTCATTTCTTTCTTTCTTTTTTTATGGTGTGAAAATGAAGTCATTGCGGAAATAGATCGCATTAAAGCATAACATCGTACTATATATCTCACTTTCCTCTCGACAACCCGACAAGGGGAAACGATCGTCAAACATGCACAAACATGTTTCTCAACTAATTTTCTAATAGCTCTATCGATCATTTTGCTGCATGTTAATTATGCGCTGTGAAAGCTTTTAAATATAGAGCTATACATAGTATAGCCTCTGCTATTGTAGGGGATTATCTTTACTAATAATATAGTAACTATAGCTGAGCATGAATATCAAGCTGTAAGGTAGTGCAAAGCAAACCGCTTGGGCTTATTGTGAATTTTTGGGATACTTTTAAAATGAAATCCCCGCCAGTGCTGCCTACCTGCGCCTACCGAGCATCGAGTGTGGCAACATTGTTGCAATCTGGCAGCATCGTTGGCGGTCGTTAAACGAGTACAAAGAGTGCCCAAGGCAGCAGACAGAGGAGAGAGAGAGAGAGAGAGAGAGATGAGAACAACTCGCTGTGGCTTTATTACAACATCTATAAATGATTTCCGCTATTAAAATATAACACTTTTGCATAATTTTTCACTTAGCAAAGGACAACAACAACAACAACTGCAACAACAACAACAGCAGCAGCAACAACAACAACCGAAAGAGTCAAGCAAAAACAAAGAAATTCCTCACGCTTTATAACGCCCGCAAGGCATGTCCGAAAATTCCGCAAGAGTACGCCTACCCAGGCGAAGGACTGGCACAGGGACTGGGACTGTGCTGCTCCAGCTTAGGCTCAGCTGCCTCAACTGCAATCTAAGGGCCACTCTCGGCAGCTCGGCTCGTTGATCGACGACGACGACGACGACGTTCGGGCCTGCTGCAACCTGTTGAAATGTGTGACAAATTGGGCGTAAACAGCTCATGTGAAAGGAAGGGAAGGGAAGGGTATTTGCGGAGTGCCCTCTGGACCACCCCTTGCCACAACGTGGGCGTGACCGGCTGCGAATTTGTTATGATTTTGTTGCCCACTCTTTTTGGCTCTTCTCTTCTTATGGGGTTACTCCTCGAAATTCGATCAAAAATTGAGCCATAAATTTGGAAATTTATTAGCATGCAACAATGATGAAGCATGCGTCGTTTTATGTCTCAAGGGGGAATGTGTGTGTGTGTGTGTGTGTGTGTGTAAGTAGTTGTTGTGAACTGCTGCTCAAGTTCGTTGCCTAAGTCTTTTGTTATTGTGCGCGCAATTCGTGATCATTTTCGCTGTCACTCGCGATTGGATTTAGCTTACTGCTACAATTTCATAAAAACTCATTAAAATATTTTCGTACCATTTTTGCGAACCGAAAACACGTATAAGAGCAGCCAAATGAAAAGCAATTTTAATGAAGTCAAAGCAGCAGCAGAGGCGCAGGCAGAGACTGGGGCTGGGGCAGTTCCCGTGGCAGTTGCAACCAGCAGGCAGCAGACACTTGTTGCCATTGCAGCCAGTTGCTGTTAGCCACATTGTTGCTGCCTTATAAGCGAGCATGCATTTGTTGTTGGCCACAATGCGAGTGCCACGATGTAATTGACATCATTAGACTAAAGCGCGAGCAGCCCGGCCAAAAGGAGCGCTAGAAAGCGGCCAGCCAGCGAGAAGGAGAGAGAGAGAGAGGGAGAGAGATACATAGACCCGTTAGCAACATTAACCGTTCCCCCAGTGCCGATCCCTGTCGCACTACTACGATGACAATGACCCACCGCAGGCAGAGAGAGACAGAGAGAAAGAGGGAGAGAGAGAGGCTGCAACTGAGGCTCAGACAATCCTACTGACGGGCCCTTAATCTATGCAAATTGTTTGAGAACAATAGAGAATGCATTATGATTATTTTTCTATTGATTTGGGAATTTTGTATATACCCTATAAAAAGTGGGAAGCTAGAAAAGGAACATGCTACGCAATAACTGATGGACTTACCAGCGAATGGTCTAATAATCAATATATAAGATATATATTTCTTATAACTAGAACTTTCCAGAGGCAAAGGGTATTTCTTCAGCCATCTATTGTCCATACTCTTACACTCTCTTCTCTTTCTCTGGCTGGGGGATTTATTTTAAATTTTTAATTTGTTCGCGACCTGCATACTGAGTCTGGCTTTGTCTAATAAATTTCATGTTTAAGCATTTTCGGGCTAAAAATTTTCACTGGAAAATTTATGACCGCCACTTACCGTGGAATGTGGCGACAGCGTCCGAATTGGAGTCGCCGACGCCTCAGAGTCGTCGTAAATTGCTGTGGTTGTTGTTGTTTCTGCTGTGGTTGTTGTTGCTGTTGTTGCTGCTGTTGTTGCTGTTGTTCCCGTTCCCGTTGCTGCTGCTGTTGAGGAGCCTTTCACGCACACACACGGACACGCACACAGCGACTCACATAGACACGTGTATTTGGGTTTTTTCGGTTTCGATCTGCACATGAGATTTTCCACTTTGATTATTGACTTTACAGACGAAACGGTAGAACAATTTTTATTTTGTATAATTAGAAAATGGAAACGGAAAGAGTGGAAGGGAAGAAGAGAGAGGGGAGAGAGAGAGAGGGAGGGTTAAAGGAAAGAAAGACAGAGCAGTGGAGGGAAGAGTGGCAAACTGTTCGTGCTAGAGGGATTTCGTTCTGATGGATTTTTAATGTCTCTGCGCTCCCTCTCTCTCTCGCTCTCTCTCTCTCTCACTCTCTGAGTATGTCTCTCTTCTCTCGCCCTCTCTGTTTGTTGCTCTGCTCTCGTCTTCGCTGTCTCTGTTCGTTTCTCATCTACAGACAACAACAACAACAGCAGCAGAGGAGAGAAGAGGAGCAGGAAAAGGAGCTGCAGGAGCTGGAGGAGCAGCAGGGGGAGAAGCCGGAGAAGCAGCAGGAGCAGGAGCTGGAAGTTACTGTAGTGTGCAGAATACAGAAATCGCTATTCGGATTAGCTTTGATTTACAGCGTTCGCTCTCGTCGCGGTCGCAGTTGCCGTCGCCGTTGCCGTTGCCGTTGCCGTCGCTGCTGCTGCTTGTTATCATACAAATGACTTAGGCAACGAACTTGTTGTACACACACACAGGCAGCAGCGGCACGCACACACACACAAAGAGTGCGAGAGAGAGAGGGAGAAGGAGAGCGAGAGGTTGCGCTGCTCTTAATGGCCACATAAATTTGGCCAATTTTGTAGCATTTGTTTGGCTTTAATAACGCGGCATCTTCGATTATGTATTATGTAATTTCTTTCTTCTTTCGCCTGCTTCTTTTTTTTGGCTATTTCCAGTTGCTGCTGTTGTTGTTGTTGTTGTCTTTCTCTTTCTTCTTCTCTTGCTGCCGCTACTGCTGCCAATTTACGTATGCAGAATTCCGTGTGTGCCGCGTCTTGTTGCCTGCAGGCTGCGAGCTGGCCAAGCTGGCCAGGCATTTGGGCATGCCCACAGCAATATGCCGCTCTCTCGCTCTCCCTCTCTCTCTCGCTCTCTCAGCCTGTACACACACACACACACAGACTCAAGTGTAGCCGAAACAAGTCAGGCAACTTTTTTTCCTCGTTTTATTGAAAGCGGTCGCCGCTTTGCTTTGCTTTGCTTTGCCTTCCTTTTTCTCTTTACTACAACTACTACGATCGCATTGTTGTTGCTGCTGCTGCTGCTGCTGTTGTTGTAGTTGCTGCTGCTGCCGCTGCTGCTGCTGCTGCTGCCTTTTTGTTATTAGTAGCATTTACTTTGGAATGCAACAAAGCGAGAACGTTTCGAAAAATGACGACGGAGCTGGCAGCGCCTTTGGCCATTGACGTCTTGTTGCAAAAAAAAAAAAAAAAAAAACAGAAAAATGCATGGCCTGGTTATGCGCGGCGAGAGCGTGAAACAGAGCGAGAGAGAGAGAGAGAGAGCAGAAGAGCGTTCCAGCAAGCGGCGAAGCGTGTGAATGAGCGACGCGTTGCGGAGAGTGGGCGATCGTAGCCGAACAGATGTCAAAAGCGGAGAGGTCAAAGGCCGCGCACACTGCGGCCACTCATTTTTTGGCCAAAAGCAATGGCTACAATGGCAGCCAATGCACTCAATAAATATTTAACTCACACATGTGCGAAAACCGAGCGAAGCACACACACACAAACACACACAGAACGCAACAAACACAAAAGTCAAAACGCAAAAAAAAGAAAAAACAAAAAAAAACAATTGTGAGAGACCAACCGAGTCGCGTTGCGTTGCGTTGCGTTTTTGCTACGTTGTTGAACGCGCCACATGCAAAACTCAACTAAGCCAAGCACGCAGCGCCGCCAGAGAACGCTCTGCAGATGGAGTTGGGGAGAGAGAGAGAGAGAGAGAGAACAACAAAAAAGAGTGGAAAAAGAAGGAAAAAAAACAGGTACACAACTGTAACAAGTATCGGCTGCGACTCGTTTACCTGCTTGCCGCGCGCTCTCTCTCTCTCTCGCTCGATTGGCGTTGCCAGATGCGCGCAGCAGCAAACAAGTGATCTGGCAACTGCTATCGATAGGCAGCTTTAGGCACAGTACGCTGTTGCCAAGACTTGTGCATAAACAAAAATTAATTTCCATTCAAATGCCTCTGCTACACTAACTGTGCTATTTCTATTATGTATATAACAGGCTAAGCTGTGCTACAGCTGGCATACATTTTGCATTGCATACTTGGCGGCACTGTGTGAAAATTCCTTTGACTGCTTTTATAAATTTAGCATTGCATACTTTGCGGCACTTTGCAAAATTTGAGGTTCGTGAGCTGGCTGCGTCGGTGCTTCCCCAACCCCACCCCACAGGGTACAGTCGTCACACGATCTCTGTCCGTGTATATAAAATCACGTTCGCCGCGTGCTAAACACTTCAATTGCCGCCAGATACTACAAACAAGCGGAACTAAACCAAATTGACTTGTCGCTATGATCCAACGCAACCTTAACCTCAGCCTCGGCCTGCTGCTCCTCCTGGCACTGGCCACGGCCCAGCCGTATTTGGGTGAGTACATGGTGGGATCAGTGTGAGATAAAATTAACCATTTTTGTGATGCAGTGCCACGCAACTGTTCCAAGCACGAGACATATCTGACCTGCGGTCCCAACTGTGATACGGTATGCGCCACACTGGGCGAGCCGTGCCTGGTGAACTACATACGCTGCCCCGATGGCTGCTACTGCAACAAGGGATACGCCCGCAACACGGCGGGCAGCTGCATTCCCCTCTCGCATTGCCCCAAGGCAAAGCACTCGGGTCCCTATTCCAATTAGCTAGAGTGAAGCGTTAATGAATTTAATTGTAACTTAATTGTTTTCGTATACATTTTGTTTTTAGTTAATTGTTATACCCTGTAAGCAGCCAAGGGGGTGTAACTATAGTGAGCATATTAAACTTACTTACTCATTTCAGTGCTGCTCAAACTAAACAGAACAAAACAAACTCCTATAACCAGTTTTTTGTTTTGCATTGATAATATCTATTCCGCAAATGAATGACGAATATGGTATATAGAACAACAAAACATATGCTGCTCTCTTTCAACTATGTAGTATAAAAGAAACTGATAAATCTTTTGTGCGCTAGCAAACGCAGTTTGAGTTGCACTGCGATCGCACGAACTTCGAGGTTCGAATCGAGGCTGTGGCTTGTGTACTCGCTAGCACTGGAAAGAGATCGCTGCTGTGGTTATTGTATTCGCTTGGTCACATGGCTAACAACAAGCTCGTTGCTATGGCGCTGCTTGAATAATATACAAATTATCGATTAGTCGATATGTGCGACAATCAAAAGCAAATTGAGTGAATTTAATAACTTGTTAAATGCGTATTTAAAATGTTTCTTGTGTAAATATTGCCCAGCTTATGACCAAGGGTCGACATCAAAACCAGAAATCAAAATCCCAATTCAAATCCAAATCAAATCACCGGCACGGGCCGCTCTTATCTATTGACAGGCAGCAGCAGCAGCAGCATCGAAAAAAAGGTGCTAAGGCAACAAAAGAATTGCGAGAAGCTCAAAAGCGAAAGGAAACGAAGGTTGCGGCTTGTGGGGTAGGGTGGCTCCTGCTCCTGCTCCTGCTGCTGCTGATGCTGCCGAAGCTGGGTTTGTTCACATGGAGGGAATCGAGCGCTGAGAACATGCAAAATGTAAATGTTTGCTGTCATTGAGTCGAAAATGTTGGCTGAATCCCAAACCAAACGTTAATAAACTCACGTTGCCCGCCCACTGCGAGCGTGGGATAGGGGGGGCGGGGGCGTGGGTGGAAGGGGTGCGCTCAATTTACAGGAGCAAACACGATGCCAGGGCCGATGCCTCTGCCACTGCCACTGCCTCTGCAGCCGCTCGTAGTCAGTCAGTCAGTCAGTCAACCAGTCACTCAATCTCTGCCTCCACATGTTACGTAACTCAAACACACACACACACACACACACACTCGCGCAGTCACACACACACACACACACACGTGTATGAGGCATGCAATTTGGTATACCGTGCATGGATGAAATGAAAAGAACTGGCGCGTTTGAATTTGAAATGCAAACATGTTTGTTCGACTACCGGGTTGCCATCCATATAGCATCCATGCATGGCATGGCATCTCTCTCTCACCCTCTCTCTCTCTCTCTCTGGGAGCGAGAGCCAGTGCCAGTGCCTGTCCCTTCCTGCCTCCCTGCCTGCCCCACTATTTGCCTATTTTTCTTGACTGTGTCAAAGACGCAGCTGGAGCTGGAGCTGGAGCTGGCCGCCCTCTTCAGATTTGTGTATTCCTCAAATTCATTGAATTCCGAACACAAAAAGAAACCGAAAACCAACGAGAGAACGCTCAACTCAAAAAGAAAAATAAAAAATGAAAAGAATGAAAGAAAAACCGAGCCGATGAATAGCAAACGTGCGAGCTGCATACACGGCGTGGCATGCCACACGCCACACGCCGCACGCCAGCGTACACGGCCTGCGTCTGAGGGATATACAAACCCAATCAACAGGGCGAAAAAAAGAGTTGGCACAAAAATGGATACATATATGGAGACCCTCGACTCGTCTCGACTCCAAAAAAGGATTTATCCGTCACAGTTACCGTTGAAAATCGTTGCCAGTTTTTAATAAGCTTTCGGCATTTGCATCGTATCGTATGCGATGCGACGGCCAGTTAAATCCTCTCAACTTTATTAGAAACGACGACAGTACGCAAATATCAACATCATTCACTCAACTGTTTAACACACACAGCCCTGGCCTAATCCTTCAGTTAACAGTTGAATGAATGGAGGAGCCACATCGTATCGAAAGATGATTCAAATAGTTTTATGATCATATCTGCTTTGAATACCAAACGAAATTGAAGTGCAGACATCGTACCTTGCCCCACACACACACACTCCATCTCCATCTCCATCCTAAGCCCAACGTTTCCTTTTTGGCCATAAAAAAAAAGCGACCTGTCTCCCGCCCCAAACGTTTCAATTCACATCTGACTGATTTTCGGGCTACGGTTCTCGGTTTCGGCCATAAAACGTAACTATAATTTGGCTTTATCTGCTCAGCGATTGGCAGTGAAATGGGTACCGATTGCAGCATGTTAAGTTCAGACATCAAGCTTAATTTATTGCCCAAGCACACACACACACACACGCACAAATATCCAGAGCAGAGCACAAAGAGTATTCAAAATGTATTGAGAGTATTTTTGGGCCATGGATTTTAATAAAAAATACATACATGGTCTATTAGGTTTATCGGAATGTGCGTAACAGGCAGAAGTAGACATCTGCGAATCCATAAGGTATATATATATTCTTGCTCAGGATCACTAGCCGAGTCGATCTAGCCAGGTCTGTCTGTCTGTCTGTCCATCTATCCGTCTGTATGAGCGCCTAATTTTCAGCTTTTAAGAAGATTACTTTTTATCCTACGCCCACCGCCCCGTCAATCAGTAATTTGCGATTGTTAAGCAAAGTATAAAACTCATAACGTTCTGCTTCGGTATACATAAAGCTGAATACAATATGTAGCCTTTCCGGCTAGTTTTTCTTTTGGAGTTAATCACTTTGGATACGCAAAAGATTGTCTGAAAGTAATGGGGGATATGGCCTCGAAAGGCATATCAAATAAAGAGATGTGTGCAGGCACACTCAACGTATCGATATGTCGTGCATTAGTAATGTATGGGAATCTATCGGGCGGCTTGCAATGAATCATTAATCGCTGGGATTGTGTGATAACTCGGCTCTGAATTCACATCTGGTTCCCTTGGTTCTCCTGGCTCTCCTGGTTCCCTTGATTCTCCCAGCTCTCCTGGTTAAGTCTCAGTGCAATTGCACCCAGGCCAGCAGATCTGGAGGCCGATTTGACTCAACACCTTCAGTGCAATGTTGATGGTGCAGTGATAACATCGCAAACCAGCACAACTACAGCCATCATAATCATCAATTGGGCCACTGCCCTTTCCCTCGACACCCCTCGGCGGGTCAGCGAATTGTAAACATTGTGTAAGCAACTGAATCAATGTGCAATGTGCTTGGCAACGCGGCAGCTGCGGCAGATGCCACTGCATGTGGCAGGCGAGAGTTGCTGGCGTTGTCACCCCATGATTGCCACTGAATGGGTCATTGTTTTTGGGCCAATACGTAAGAGTGCATAAAGTGAAGCAAGCAAGATACCATAGCTATACGAAAATACATTTAACTTAATGTGGCTAGATCTCTGGTTCTACATAAGGTATAGTTATCGAATTTTGCTGGTACACTCTGCGCACATACGCACGTCTATGGTTTATTTTATTTTCCATCCAACCTTATTTCCCTCATACTTAAGAGCATTTATAAGTTTATTTGCTACATATCTTAGTTTCCATAGAAACTATATTATTTTCATGCACATATATATGTAGTCAATTTTAATATCTAGTAATACACCAAGTTTCATTTAAATCGCTTGGCAAACAAGACGTTCCATTTTATCTCACTGCCAAAGAGTATCGCAATGTCGCAGCCTTTATAAGTTATTTTGCATTTGTGTGTGTGTGTGTTTTTGCCCTTTTCAGCTTTATCTTTGGGGTTGATGCATCTGCGGCAACATCGATGGAATCGATGGCATCGATGGCATCGGCATCGACATCGACATCAGCGAAAAATGCACGCAATTTGACAGATATCAAGTTGTGTGGCACTTAACACAGGCCAGGGCAATCGCATTGTTGCAACCGACACTCGCATCGAACCGGACACGTGGTCCATGGGACAAGGACATGCTACATACAGTGCACTTGGGGCATGCCCCACGTCCCACCTCACCCTGCCTTGCCTCTCCGGCTGTCAGTGAAACCCAATTGTTTTCCACTCGTCGCTGGCGTTGAGCCTTTTGACACAAAGTTCATCGATTTATTGTTTTCGATTTCTTTGATCCCTTCGTGTCACGCACACTCGAATCACGCGTGACCCACAAAGCGCCGCAACTCTCAATCAATCTTTGGTCCGATGTCTTTTGTGGCATTCAAGCGAAATGAAAAGCGGTTTGCACTGCACTGGGTATCTCATGGTTATCATGATGTAGGGTAGAATACAGTATAGCATAACTATCGATAGTTTGCTATAACGAAATTTTTGTAAGGGGGTTGGATGGAAAATGTCGAAAAAAATCGAAGTTCCCAAATCGATAAAATTGAAATGTAGAATCAATAAAGGTTCAATACCGAGATCGAAAAGTCTTCTCAGAGTAAAAACAAATGATTTTTGGCCATATTAGAGTTAAAAAACGATCAAAAATATCCATATTTTTCACTAATATCAATGTGAGAGTGGCGAGACAGCCCTGGAAAATCGAAAAAGTTGCATATTATCCACGTTTTTTATCCGAATCAGCCGCGGATTGGATTTTTATGCTAATTACGAATATCTTATTTGATTTTAAGCAAAAAATTAATATGTCAAATTTTTGAAAATTTTCGAAATTTTTGTAAGGGGGTTGGATGGAAAAAGTCGAAAAAAATCGAAGTTCCCAAATCGATAAAATTGAAATGTAGAATCAATAAAGGTTCAATACCGAGATCGAAAAGTCTTCTCAGAGTAAAAACAAATGATTTTTGGCCATATTAGAGTTAAAAAACGATCAAAAATATCCATATTTTTCACTAATATCAATGTGAGAGTGGCGAGACAGCCCTGGAAAATCGAAAAAGTTGCATATTATCCACGTTTTTTATCCGAATCAGCCGCGGATTGGATTTTTATGCTAATTACGAATATCTTATTTGATTTTAAGCAAAAAATTAATATGTCAAATTTTTGAAAATTTTCGAAATTTTTGTAAGGGGGTTGGATGGAAAAAGTCGAAAAAAATCGAAGTTCCCAAATCGATAAAATTGAAATGTAGAATCAATTAAGGTTCAATACCGAGATCAAAAAGTCTTCTCAGAGTAAAAACAAATGATTTTTGGCCATATTAGAGTTAAAAAACGATCAAAAATATCCATATTTTTCACTAAAATCAATGTGAGAGTGGCGAGACAGCCCTGAAAAATCGAAAAAGTTGCATATTATCCACGTTTTTTATCCGAATCAGCCGCGGATTGGATTTTTATGCTAATTACGAATATCTTATTTGATTTTAAGCAAAAAATTAATATGTCAAATTTTTGAAAATTTTCGAAATTTTTGTAAGGGGGTTGGATGGAAAAAGTCGAAAAAAATCGAAGTTCCCAAATCGATAAAATTGAAATGTAGAATCAATTAAGGTTCAATACCGAGATCAAAAAGTCTTCTCAGAGTAAAAACAAATGATTTTTGGCCATATTAGAGTTAAAAAACGATCAAAAATATCCATATTTTTCACTAAAATCAATGTGAGAGTGGCGAGACAGCCCTGAAAAATCGAAAAAGTTGCATATTATCCACGTTTTTTATCCGAATCAGCCGCGGATTGGATTTTTATGCTAATTACGAATATCTTATTTGATTTTAAGCAAAAAATTAATATGTCAAATTTTTGAAAATTTTCGAAATTTTTGTAAGGGGGTTGGATGGAAAAAGTCGAAAAAAATCGAAGTTCCCAAATCGATAAAATTGAAATGTAGAATCAATTAAGGTTCAATACCGAGATCAAAAAGTCTTCTCAGAGTAAAAACAAATGATTTTTGGCCATATTAGAGTTAAAAAACGATCAAAAATATCCATATTTTTCACTAAAATCAATGTGAGAGTGGCGAGACAGCCCTGAAAAATCGAAAAAGTTGCATATTATCCACGTTTTTTATCCGAATCAGCCGCGGATTGGATTTTTATGCTAATTACGAATATCTTATTTGATTTTAAGCAAAAAATTAATATGTCAAATTTTTGAAAATTTTCGAAATTTTTGTAAGGGGGTTGGATGGAAAATGTCGAAAAAAATCGAAGTTCCCAAATCGATAAAATTGAAATGTAGAATCAATTAAGGTTCAATACCGAGATCAAAAAGTCTTCTCAGAGTAAAAACAAATGATTTTTGGCCATATTAGAGTTAAAAAACGATCAAAAATATCCATATTTTTCACTAATATCAATGTGAGAGTGGCGAGACAGCCCTGAAAAATCGAAAAAGTTGCATATTATCCACGTTTTTTATCCGAATCAGCCGCGGATTGGATTTTTATGCTAATTACGAATATCTTATTTGATTTTAAGCAAAAAATTAATATGTCAAATTTTTGAAAATTTTCGAAATTTTTGTAAGGGGGGTTGGATGGAAAAAGTCGAAAAAAATCGAAGTTCCCAAATCGATAAAATTGAAATGTAGAATCAATTAAGGTTCAATACCGAGATCAAAAAGTCTTCTCAGAGTAAAAACAAATGATTTTTGGCCATATTAGAGTTAAAAAACGATCAAAAATATCCATATTTTTCACTAAAATCAATGTGAGAGTGGCGAGACAGCCCTGAAAAATCGAAAAAGTTGCATATTATCCACGTTTTTTATCCGAATCAGCCGCGGATTGGATTTTTATGCTAATTACGAATATCTTATTTGATTTTAAGCAAAAAATTAATATGTCAAATTTTTGAAAATTTTCGAAATTTTTGTAAGGGATGGATGGAAAATGTCGAAAAAAATCGAAGTTCCCAAATCGATAAAATTGAAATGTAGAATCAATTAAGGTTCAATACCGAGATCAAAAAGTCTTCTCAGAGTAAAAACAAATGATTTTTGGCCATATTAGAGTTAAAAAACGATCAAAAATATCCATATTTTTCACTAATATCAATGTGAGAGTGGCGAGACAGCCCTGCAAAATCGAAAAAGTTGCATATTATCCACGTTTTTTATCCGAATCAGCCGCGGATTGGATTTTTATGCTAATTACGAATATCTTATTTGATTTTAAGCAAAAAATTAATATGTCAAATTTTTGAAAATTTTCGAAATTTTTGTAAGGGATGGATGGAAAAAGTCGAAAAAAATCGAAGTTCCCAAATCGATAAAATTGAAATGTAGAATCAATTAAGGTTCAATACCGAGATCAAAAAGTCTTCTCAGAGTAAAAACAAATGATTTTTGGCCATATTAGAGTTAAAAAACGATCAAAAATATCCATATTTTTCACTAATATCAATGTGAGAGTGGCGAGACAGCCCTGCAAAATCGAAAAGTTGCACGTGGCGTGGCAGAATAATGAAAAGTAATCGAAAATAAACTAAATCCTCTCTTTGTATATAATAACTCTAAATATGTTTGCCTAGCGTGCTATGGGTAATGGGTATCTGCTTGTCGAGCACACAGCAACAATGCTGATCTTTGGTTTTCACTTTTTTGTGTTGCGGTTTTAGTTATTGCACCTCCTTCCTAACAAATAACTGCAATAGTACCTTCTGCTGCCCAAACCTACTCACCCTACTCCCTGCTCATCCCTTCTTCCTCCTCCTTGTGGTGACGACAACAATTGCTTGCGGATACCCAAAACAAATTTTCAATCCATTTGCCGCATTTGCCATTCCCCATTCCCCCTTTGCCATTTGCCATTTGAAATTTGTGTGTTTGCGGTTTGCAATCGATTTAATTGCAATGCGCTCTTAATGGATTTTGCCTGTACAAAGGTATCGGTATCGAGCTCCTAGGTACTACAAGGCGGAACAACCAGAAGGTCAGGCCTTGACCTAGACGACTCTGTGAACCGCAAGTTGAGACGGCAGCAAAAATCAAGAGGGAGAGAGAGGACAGAGATATTTTGGCTTGCAAGTTATTTTGGTAGTAGCAACATCTTTCGAAGGGTACCCCTGGTTCTAGAGTAGGGCCTTAGTCTACTATTCTTATAATAGGAACCCAAGCAGATCTTAAGCTTCTATTTAAGCCACAATCGATTGATTGATTGGCTTTGTGGTTTGGTCTTCGTTATTTGTTCTAACTTGCAGATTGCCTTCTGTTGCCACACTCAATTGTATTTATTTACTACACAGATACATTTGCATGCACATACACCTGCTACACACACACACACGCACACATACACATATACACCTATACATATACATATATATTTACTTTGGCTCCAGTTGGGTTAATTAATTGCGCACAGTTTGCGCTTTTGTGGCGCAACCAGAGCGACCCTCAGCGTCAATGTTTGTAGGACCTGCCCAGCCAACTGTGTGTGTGTGTGTGTGTGGGGTGTGGGTGTGTGTGGCTGTATGTGTGTGCCTGTGTGTGTGTGCCTGTGTGTGTGTGTGTGCATATGATTAACAATAGTAGTAGACGAAGCCATGCAGCACGCGCTTCAATTTGCCGCGTCTGATTATGAAAATGAAATATTTGCACACACAGAGGGAGAGAGAGAGATAGAGAGAGAGATAGAGAGAGAGATAGAGAGAGAGAAAGAGAGAGAGAGAGAGACAGACAGACACTCCGGGACAATGGAACAACCTCATTTGGCCTCAAATGATCATCAACGTGTCTAACTGACAACGCACGCACGCACAAACGCACGCACACTGCCAAAGCGGAAACGGAAACGTTTGAAAAAGCAATTGGCAAATGGCGACGCTGACGCCGATGCCGACGCCATTGCTAAACAGTTGCAATTTATTGGCAGCTGCAATTAGTCGGCCGCACTTCCGTAATACTGCGCTGCCAGTGTTGCCACCCCCCTCCCCCCACGCAGGCACATTAAAATGTTGACAGCCCGCTGCTCCCTCTCTCTCGCTCTCTCCCTGTCTCGCTCGCTCAATTACAATGGCGGCACAGCGCGCGCACTCGATATGTGCAGCTTGGTAATCGATAACGATAGTTTGGCAAAACGTTTAGCCCCGCGCACAGCGATCTCAGTGCCGAATTGGCACAATTTCAGCAGCGGGGCGTGGCAAAGGGGCGGTGGGCGGTGGGCAGGGCAACTGCATCGCTTTTGATAAATGCAAATTTGCTTTCACTGCGAAATGCAACCGCTCTAATTGCCAGCAACCAGTTAAAGCGTCTACACCCAATTCCACTGCACCCCCTCCCTCCTTCCTCCTCTCTTCCCACTTCCACCACTCGTTCTCTTTGTGCTGCTGCCACGCCCACAGCATCAGCAGCGGGTACATCAACAACAGAAGCAGCAGCAGCAGCAGCGGCAACAATTAATTGCCATCATTTTTTAGAATCCTTTCATGCGCTTCATTTCACTTTCCTTCCTCTCTGCTCCCCACTCCCTGTTCCCCTTCCCCTTGTTCGTCCCACCCACCCATCACCCACTCTAGCATCTCGTTCTCGTCGCTCTGCAAGTCTCGAGGCGCAGCTAGCTGTAATTTTCAGTATTATTTCTACCGAAATTCTTTGTGTAATGCACCCTATGTTTGCTAGCCACGCCCCACCGCTCCTCCCACACACCCCTTCTGGGCTGGTCTACGCCTCCATGTTGCCGTGTTGTTTATTGCGTTGCAAGTTCCGTTACAAACGAAGATAAATTGTTGGCTTTTTTTGTAGTTTTTCGCTTTTCGTTTTTCACTTTTCGTTATTCACAATTTTCTTTTTATTTTCTTTTTTATTTTTATTCTTGATTTTCACTTTTTGCGTTTTTTAATACCCTGTAAGGGAGTTCCAGCTTTATAAAGAGTTCTAAATAAATCATTTGAGTTTCCTTTGACTACTCAGAGACATAAAGCTATCGTATCGTTTGTTCTCACTTTGTTTTTACCTTCCTACACTCTGGATGCCACGCCCACTTGTGATATTAATCAATAAATTAATCAATTATTACATAAATATTGATTGTTTTGAGTTAAATCGACAAATGCCATCGAAATGGGATTCTTTTTAGCGCAGGCAGCAAGTACAGAGTGTAATAACCAATTGGTGAGTACGTGGTATCCTGCAGTCGACCCAAACACCCTGTGCACTGCTCTGTTTGTCCGCCTGTTGGGGGTTTCTATGTTGTTTGTTACGCGTTTTGCTGTTTGAGTTGCGGGAGCAGCTGTTGCTGCTGCAAGTTTACCTCAACACAGCTGCACAGTGTGGCAACACCACGCGGAATACTTATCAAATTTTAGTTGTCATAAAATCGAACATTATCTGATTATAGTTCATAATGAAATTAAAGAAAACACCTTGTTAACGACCCCATTGGCTTAGCCGGGCGCATTATCAGCCTCGATTTTGTGAAACGGTAAATCCAAAAAAAAGGCAATTAAGAGTTCCTAATAAAAACACCAGTCGGTGCAATCTCTTCGAGCTACTGTATAATCAACGACAGCAAACGACCTTATCGCTCGAATGAATCGTTTGGGTTCAGAGTCTGAGGTCAGTCAGCACGATTGCTTCGTGATCAGAACCGAATTAGACTGTGTGCATAATGTTTTCAATACTTTGCTGACTGTAGTGTGAGCAATGTTTATGATGATTGTTTGCTATAGGGTATATGGGGTATATACAAGTTATATAAATGGGTTTTCCCTTCCTGCCTTTGTTTAAGCACTCCTTTCTCTGGTAGTAGAAGCGCTAGAGTTCTTAAATTTAGGAAGCTATTCTTCCTTATACCAAATTCCATGGGAAAACCCAGTAATTTTTCCAGCTCTTTGCCTGAACCCGGTAAAATAGACAAAAGATATATGTATATTAACAGCAATTCCCTATGATACGAGGGTCGTTTGATAAGTCCGTGACTTTTTGAATAAAATATATTTTTTTCGTCAAAGAAGCGTTTTATTTCTCAACATAATCTCCTTTTAGCTCTATACATTTAGTCCAGCGTTTTTCCAATTTTTTTTATTCCTTCCAAATAATAGGTTTTCTCAAGGCCCTCAAAATAGTCGTTTGTTTCTGTGATGACCTCTTCATTTGACCCGAATCTCTTACCGCCGAGCCATTTCTTCATGTTTGGAAACAAAAAATAGTCACAGGGGGCTAAATCTGGAGAATATGCTGGATGGGGTAGCAGTTCGTAGCCCAATTTATGAAATTTTGCCATGCTGACTACACACGTGTGCACCCGTGCATTGTCCTGATGGAACAGCACTTTTTTTTCGCCAAATGCGGTCGTTTCTGCTTCAAATCAATATCGAATCTGTCCAAAAGCTCTGAATAATATTCGCCGGTGATCGTTTTACCCTTTTCAAGGTAATCGATGTGAATGATACCTTGTGCATCCCAAAAAACTGTGGCCATGACCTTGTTGGCCGACAGACCCACCTTGGCCTTCTTTGGTGCACGTTCACCCGGAGAAACCCACTGTCTTGATTGTTCTTTGGTCTCTGGTGTGGTGTGGTGGATCCATGTTTCGTCTACGGTAACGAAACGGCGCAAAAATTCGTTTGGATTGCGGTTGAACATCGCCAAACACTCCTTTGAAATGGTCACACGGTTGCGCTTATGGTCGTGTGTGAGCAATCGCGGCACCCATCGCGCGGAAAGCTTTTTCATGTCCAAATATTCATGTAAAATGTGATGTACCCGTTCAGTTGAGATGCCTACAGCCTCAGCTACCTCACGCACTTTCATTCTCCGATCATCCAATATCATTCCATGGATTTTGTCGACGATTTCTGGCATGACGACCTCTTTTGGGCGACCTGAACGTTCGGCATCACTTGTACTGGTACGACCACAACGGAACTCAGTAAACCATTTCTTAACCATTGAAATTGATGGTGCAGAGTCCCCATAATATTTATCAAGTCTTTCCTTGGTTTCGGTGATGGATTTTTTACGCAAAAAATAATGCTTAATTAGCACACGAAATTCACTTTTTTCCATTTTCGTTAAAATTCACGAGATCGTCTGCTTTCAATGCCTATAAAACGCAAACCAAAAAACGCAGCTTTCTCAAAATTTTACAGTCAGCTGTTAATCGATAACTGCTGACAGGAGCAGTGTTGTATTTAGAGCAGGTGCGCGGCAAATACAAAAAGTCACGGACTTATCAAACGACCCTCGTATATGGTGTACTATGTAAGGGCTTGCCTCGACTACTAAACAATGAGTTTGATAAGAGATTGGAAAGTTTTCTCGAGACTTATCAAATTGATAGTAAATTTTGAAGGCATGAACCCACTATGGAATCAAAATTCTTTCAAGAGTTTCAACTATTTCCGCTCTGGCCAGGGGGAAGTTGCAGCCCCTGCGAGTTTCTAAAATGTGCGCTTTGATTAATTGTTTGTTATACACACACAGGGAGAAAGTGCGAGATAAAGCAAGAGAGAGAGACAGAGAGAAAGTGAGAGAGAAACAGTGCGAGATAAAAAGAGAGAGACAGGGAGACTTACCCTATGTGGTTTTGGGTCTCGCAGCGCGATAATCTCGTCCATTGACCGCTGCGCGTTAATCGCCCAGTGGCACTCGCAGTCGCAGTAGCAGTCGCAGTTGAAGTCGTCGCTTGCGATAAGATAAGGAAGGCAACCCCTTCCTCTTGCCCATACCCAGCACCCAGCACCCTGCCCAACCCATAGCCAGCTGCGTTGCGAACAGCGTAGACAGCGACATCAGTCATGGAGAGAACACAGCACGGATCGCGTCGTCAGGCCGCACCGCACGTACTGATCGGAGCGTTGCTAATCGCCTTATGCTGCTGCAGCTGCACCACAGCTGTGGATCTATCATTGCCCAAGGATGCTGCCAATATCAAGGATTTCAAGGAGCTGAGTGCACAGTATCTGCCGGCTGGGTATCAGCAACCCAATATCACCTTGGCCGATCTGCAGCGTGTGCTTGAGCAGAAATGCCGCAAGGCATCCAGCGAGGAGGAGGCTGTCAAGCTGAGCAACAACATCCAGCAGGCTGCCGGTGTTCTGGGGGAGTGCATCACTGGACTGGTGAACATAACGCAGGTACTGGATGAGGTGGAACAGGCACGTCCACGCGGTGATCTCGATGTGGTCTTCGAGACCTATTGCCTGCGTCTGCCCAATGTGACCAACTGCATTAAGAATTTCAATAACGCACTGCTGCCGTGCCTGTCGCGCGAGGAGCGTGCCTACAATGCCATGCAGGAGAAGATCTTTAAGAAGTTGCTGGAATTCGTGTGCTATAAGAATGGCGATCAGATTGCGCTGTTCATTGCCGAAGAGGGACCCGAGTGCCTGGAGCAGCACAAGGACAATGTGGGCAACTGCCTGCAGAAGACCTTCGGGCATTATATGCCCGCTCAGCTGAATGTGTCGCAGCTGGAGATTCCCGAACTGGTGCTCGGCACCAAGCAGTGTGTGGAGCTGCATGAATTCGAGAGCTGTGTGGTGCGTCACCTGGAGACGTGCGACAACATCACGCCCAGCAACATTGTGGAATCGATGTTCCGCTATGTGCGCAGGGAGTCCTCATGCCAGGAGGCCATCAATAGGGTAGCCCGCGAGGGTGGCCAGGACACAACTGCGGCGCTGCGTGCCGGTGCAGCCTCCTTCTCGGCCAGCTGGACGGCAGCTGCTGCTCTGGCCGGGACGTCGCTCATGTTGTCCCTTCTGAGAGCTTAGGCGGCACCTGGCCGGGTCTACCCAGGCAAACACACATTATATACCTCCCCCTATACACATACATAAGCTTTAAACATACATAGAGAAATGTTCTGAATTCTGTTCTGTGTTTTTTTTTTGCGAGTTTTTTCTTGTGTTCAGCATACCCTGCTTAAAGTGTTCGCAACGGGGTATATCAAACTTGTGCAGCGAAAGTGCAAAAAAAAACACATCGATATTATCGATTGTAGAGCCAAGCTCCAGATATTTCCATGCCTGATAATGTTCCAGCGCATCGATCTCTGCGAGGAGAGGCGCGAGAGTTATGAAATTTGAGCTGCACCTGGCTTATATCAAGTGTGATAGGAAAATCTTTCCAAAGTGCAGACTTTCCAGCTGTATGACTGAAGTAAAGCCAAGAATAGAGTACAGCCACTATCTTTAGAGCTCTTCTGTCACGCTGCTTGTTCAACTGATCTATTATGCACATATTGCAGTGCATCCACAAGGGGTATGTGCAAGTCGATTGCTTTAGATGCTGCCTGTTTCCTCTGATTCTTCTTCTTCTTGACTGTTTTTAATTATGTTTAATAAAGTCGACGTGGCGTATGCGCAATGTGTCTGTAAGCCGCTTAACGGCTTCGCTTTTAATGTCCGCCCCAAAAGCCCGAAAGCCCCAAAGTGTTAAGTTGCCCCAAGCTGGAAAAACACAAGCTCTGCAACAGGAGCGGAACGGAATGGGATTGGAGAAGCGAGACGAGGCGAGGCGAGGCGAGGCGAGATGAGAAGAGAAGCAAAACATGCGGCACGTTGCAGCGCTTATCGGCCAGTTAGCACTCGGGTCAGTCGACCGTCTGTCCGGGCTGACCGTCCGTCTGCTGACTGGACCGTTGCCTTATCGCGGACATCCGCGTGCCAAGACAATGAGGCCACGGCTGCGAGCAGAGTGGGAGAGAGAGAGAGAGAGAGAGAAAGAGAGGGAGAAAGAACGCTCAACGCTGAAAAGGTTCAGCCAGGCGAAAGCAAGCGAAGATGATGAAAACTTGAAGCCCGATGATTACCTCAAATGACGTTGTTGTGGTCTCTCATCTCATGGCTGCCCTTCACCTAGACCGTCCCTCACCCCCCTAGCTCCTGCCCGAGCATGTCACTCGTAAATCATAAAAAATGGCGTATAAATCTAAGCGAAACAGCACAAAAATGGCCAGAAACGGCGAGAAATGGCGAGAAAAAGCGCAACTGTCATCGTTTTCAGGGAAATAGAGAGAGAGAGAGAGCGAGACAACGCTGTGGAATGAGAGGGAAGTTCAATATGATGACGATGACATCTGGGTGGGTAAGCAGGAAAGGGAGTAGGAACATTCGGTGGCATTAGGCAGTCGACGAAGCGTGAAATGAATGGACTTTCACCAAGCTTAGTTGAGTTTATGCACGCATTTTTTGCTCATCTCTTAAGGATGCCCCACGGCCCAAGCATGATATGCAATTTCAGGAAATCGGCTACGCTTGCTACCATATTGTGGTACAGGTAAGCCAAGCATCTAACAGGGCGCCAATTGGGCTAGTCCAGCTCATTCTATCAATCAGTTAAGGCTCAACTTGCTTCCGGTAGTTCAGTTAGTCTGGCTGGTTAGTTAGCTTAGTCTACCCAAATCATATACTCCATATTTAATGATTAAAATGTAAGTATAAGCTGAATATGCTAAGGCACAGCCAACTTAACTCAGCTAAATTAGGTGGCAACATCGCGCATAAAAAGTAAACAAACGCTAAACTCAAAGGGGCAGCCATTTTCCAACACTGTTTTAAAGTGCTTATAAGTGTTTATAAGTGCAAAAGTGGCAACTCTGCCTAGATCAATGCATGAATTAAATAAGAGGGTATTCAGGAATTCATGCAGCACGTGGCTTAAACGTCAGTCATAAATGTTGCCAACTTAATTGGGCCTGGCTCTGTGTCTGACCCCCACTGGCAGCGACTTCTATTGCCATTCTCTGCCGTTTATGCGCCTCGGTTTGCGCTCGGACGCTTCGCTTCTTTGCCTTGCACTGCACACAGACACACAGACACACACACCCCTCTGACCCCGAGCCCCAACAGTTGCTGGCACTTTATTATTGATGTGAAAAATGCGGAAAATGAATGCGTTTCCGGTACTTTTCGCGAGTTGGCAGCTAAATTGCAGCGGCCATGAATCATTCGACGCAAGACGGGCAAGTTCGCCCTGAGCCGCTGCAAGTTCTGCTTCTCCCTTCATCCTCAGCCTCAGCCTCAGTCTCAGTTCCAGCTTCAACTTCAAGTCGACATTCCGCATTCGGCGAGTAGACAAACTTTGTACGTGCCACGCGAGCAGTTGCCAGCTGGCAGGGGGAGGTGCTCCCGCTCGTGCGACGGCAAAGTTGTCTCAAAACTTGGCTGGGCAAATAATTGCACGTCATTGGCCAAATTATTGGGCCCTCCATGGTGTGATGTAGAGGGATGGGGTGAGAAGGGAGGCTTCGATTTAAAGCTCGACTAGTCGAAGGTATTGTGCAAACTCATAATTATCTAACAGATTCTCTGCTCGCATCAAATTCCTCAACTAATTAAATATTTGTTTGCCAGACAGGAAGAAAAAGAGTTGCCACACTGTTGCGGTAGGTGCAAGTCTACAGTCGCAAATATTTGTCTACGTGCGTGCGGTAACACTTCACTTTCGAGTATGTGTGTGTTTGTGTGTGTGCACTCGCAACTTTGGGGAAACAATTCCACTGGCAAGTTCACAAATTGAACTCAAAAACACTGTGCATATTTCCCCATATATTAAGCGTAAGCAGGCGATAATTGTCAAGTAATCGGTATCGATTTGGACTGTCACCGACAGCCACTGATTGCGCCGCTTGAGCAGCCGATAGCTTATCCGTATCTAAGGAATCTCTAGTGACAATTGTTATTATAGAACGCGCCAACTCTTGGGTCAAAGTTTCTTCAAGTGCAAAATCGCATAGTTTGGCTAGTCGTACCCTAATCATATCAATCGTACTCCCACCAAACCTTTTTCAAATGGAGCAGACGCATTTATAGTGTTTGCATAAACCAACACCAGCCCCGCTTGTGATCGAAGCTAAGTCTCACACTATCAGTCTTTTCGCGAACCAGCTACGATAGCGCTAGCTTGGTAAGCTAAGCAAAACAGCGAAGACAAGTACCAGCCTGAGCAGAAACCAGTACCATTCTCACTAGCATTGCAAACTAAGCCCCACACCATCAGTCCGTGCAGGAACCTGCACCGGCAACGCTAGCATTTCCAATTAAGTGACGTATCGAAGACAAAAACCAATACTTGCAGTAAACAGAACCCATACCGCAAGCGTAGCAAGCGCTGAAGAGAGAATTAATTTTCATTTCATTTCTCGCTCTCACTCTCGTTCTCTTCAAAATGCTCTCGCAAAGAAATTTAACCGTTATGCGAAGAAGGAAACAACGAAAATGCGCAATCAGAATTAAAACGTGCGTAAAGTGTGTAAAGTAGAATCAATAGAGCACAGATCGGCAGATCTGCTTGATCATAATCAATGGAGTTGCGTACAGTATTTCTCTGTATATTAATCAACTTGCTGGACAGGGTGAGTTTAAAAAGAAAATGCATATTCTCGAATATATTCTCTTGATGTCGTATCATGTCATCAAAAAAAAGGAATCCGAAGCGAGTCCGCAGCAACAGCAGCGGAAAAATGTGGGCAAGCAGGAGACGACGATGCTAGTGCCAAGCGTGTGTCGCAAAGATGCCAACGGAACCAGTCTAAGCGTGGAGATACGTCTACCCTTCCTGGACATGGAACTACATCACGAGGGTCGGCTACATGTGCTGCAGACGGAGCAGCTGCTGCTTGTCCTGCACGGCCATGAGATATTCCACTGGCAGATTGCCAGCCAGGAGCGACGTCTTGTGCGACTCGGCGAGTTGTCGGGTCGAGTGAGGCAACAGTTATCACTGGCAGCAGACATTGTCATCTGGCAGGAATACATTTTGCTGGCCGTCGCACTAGACGAGTCACTGGAGGTGTATCAACTGCCCCAGGAGACATTGGAGCAGCAGACAAGCAAGCAATGGCATTGGGAGCCCATACAGGAGTTTGCAACGCCAGGGCGATTGCAGCAGATGCACTTGCTCAAACCTAACCAGGATCAGGTGCTGCTACTCTTGAACCTCAACTACACGCAGTCTCAGGGTAGGCTCAAGTAAGTTCATGCAACACACATTGTGGGAGAAATCTCTAAAATAGCGTATTCTGATCTTGCACAGAACCTTCGAGTGGCTGGAGACCTACTTCAATCCCGTCGAGGAGTTCAGCCTGCCCGCCATTAAAGCCTTTCAAGTTGTAGGCCGTCAGCCATACTATATTATCACGGGACGCTCACTGCGCAGCCAATCCAAGGTATAAAATATCAGCATAGTTCTCCGGCCTCTTCTCAACTCATCTTTTTCTCCTCCTCTTTCACAGCTCGTGCTGACCATTTACGAGTTGGAGGTGCCCATGCTGCGCTTGCGACGCCGCCAGAGCTTAACCGTCCAGGCACGACATGTGCTGGCAGCACGTTTCCGTGGTCGCAATTGTCTGATAGCCTGTGGCAGCAGTGTCAACTCGTTGCCCGGCTGTATACTCTTTCGCATGGTCGATGGCAGCTTTGTGGTATACCGCAAGCACATGCTGCAGCAGTTGCAGTTCACACACCTGACCGCATCCAGGCAGGGACAACTGCTGGTGGGTGCACGTGCCAATGGCGAGGTGCTGGTCTTCAATAGCCATCGCTTGGACTGTTACAGTGGTTTCGGTGGCGATGTCAATCCAAGTGGAGTCTACACGCATCGCAATGCACAAAACGAGACGTTTCTTTTGCTTGTACATCGTGCTCAGCCTGGAGCGACACTGCTGCGTCTGGTGCAGTTGGGCAGAACGAACGATGCAGGCATCTTGGGTGTCAGCCTGGATGGAAATGATGGTAATCAGATTATGCCTTGAATACATTCCGATATACATATATCCTTATCTAGATCTGAGCAGTGTGCAGCAGCATCGACATGAGTTCGAGGAATCGGTCAATGCGCTGCGCAGTGTTCTCCTGCGTCACAAACAGCAACTGGATGCAGTTCATCGTCTTAGTCAACTACTACAGCAGCAGCAGCAGCACCCAAATAGAACCCTCAACTTGGAGCAGCCGCTGCACATGCACAGCCCTGGCCGCGTGGAGCAAGTGCATATGCAGGGAACACATTTGCGTACACCCACACAGCTGCAACGGCGCATGGAACAACTGCGTCAGCGTTATGCCGGCAGCAAGCGACCAGTGCGCTCCTTTGGTGTGGGCAATGACACCAAGCAGGATAAGGAGTTACTCAAGGTACGCACGTTGCGTGTGCGGAATCTCGTCTATCACGGACAGTTACTGCCGGGTGAGTTAACCCTCCCAACGCAAACCTTATGGAATTTATTTGATTGACATAAATCCTTTAACAGACTACTACTTGGACGCGTCTGATGCACCACCCATACTCACCATAAAGGGGCAACTGTCGAGCAAACAATTGCACACCCCACAGCTACTTACGCCTCCAGGCTATAAGCAGGAACCGCTTCGCTCTGGAGATGGGGAGGAGCACTTGGTGGTGCAGCATCTGCACGTAGCACGTATCAATAATGTATCATGGTTTGACTTCTACGATTCACTGTTCCTGAATGCACGTGACAAGGCGATCGAGGGTCGTCTCATTGTCCAATCTCGCGCCAGAGTTGTCAATCTGGAGACATCGCTGCTGAACGGGCTGGTGGTGCGGCAATTGTTCAATTTGCGGCAACCACAAGTGGTTGCTTCGAACATCTTCATGTCTGGTTTCTTTGTAAGCAAACTGGAGGCAAAGCACATTAATGGTCTTAATTTTGCCCAGGATATTGTGTTCCGAGACACCAATGAAGCGTTGATTAAGAGTAAGTTAAGATCTCCTCCGGGTTTGAGAGATTCATGCATAATATCAATGTGCTCTTACAGCTCCTGTGCGTATCGATCAGATGAGCATTTCGGGAGATTTAATTGTGGCCAACGATTCGACAACACGACAAATGCAACGTCAATTGTCCCAGGAGGGGGAGGCGGAGGAGGGAGCTGGCCCGAACCACAGACTGCAGCAGTACTACACGGCACCGGTCATCATAAACGGTTCACTGTCCGTTCGCAACCTGCAGCGCGATACCAATGCAACTCGCCTCCAATTGGGCAACCAATCGTTGCTGCATGAGGATCTACACAAGCAGTTCTTGTTGCTACATGCGGATCAGGTGAGCGAGCAGAGATCAGCCTCAATTTAAACTTAACTGAACTCAAAATTCTTTACTCGCAGCATTTACCTAGACTGGCATTTGGTAATGCGAAGGTAACCACGCCCAGCTTGAACACTGCCCACATTGAGGGTCATCCGGTAGAGCAGCATCTGCTAAGTGGCTCCAATCAACCTGTGGTCGATGAGTTCAAGCCACTGCACATCATTTTCATGGATGCACGTGTCCAGGGTGACATCAAGTGTAGTAATTATAGCTCACGTCTTGCGGAACTCTCCAAGGATGCAGTGCGTCAAGGAGAAACAACAACAATAACGGGTCACAAGCATTTCGAAGCGCCGCTCAACGTGGAATCACTGTCCAGCCAATCCTTGAATGGCATAAAAACCAATGCCATGGTGCTCAAATCGGAGACTATGCAGAACTTTACAAATCTCAAGAGATTCGAGCGCATTGTAGTCAAGAATAATGTACAAATCAATGACAATCTTCAAGCTGAGACTCTCAACCGTTTGCCAATCTCACAGCTATTGGAACAAGGCATTAGCTTGCAGCGACTGGAGCTAACGAAGCCACCTGCAAAGCTGCAGCAATTGAATTTTCAACGACTCAATGGTCTGGCTGTGGATGAGCTGCTGAGCATAACGAGTGGCAGTAGGGATCACTCTGAGCAGCTGCTGCTTCACAAGCAACTGATTATCGAGGGCAATGTACGCTTCGAACGTGAACTGCAATTGCAAACCCTTAATGATCTCCAGTGGGATGAATACCTGACGCGATTGGTCAAGGCAAATGAGAATAGCGTGATCAGTGGATGCAAACACTTCCACGGGCCGGTGCTGCTGACAGATGCACTACAGACGCGTAGCATAAATGGGTTAGACGTGAGCGAGTTGCTGGACAACACATTGCTGCGCAGGACACCACAGTCCATTGATGGTAGCTATACCTTTGATAGCCTGACTGTGGGCAATCTGGATGTGCCTGGTGTGAATGGTGTACCCGCTGGTAGCTTCTTGGACACACGACGTAAGGCAGTGCATTTGCAGGGAGATCTCTATGTGAATCAACTGAGCATCAACGGTAGCCTCAATTGTCTTCTGCCCAATGATCCACTGCCAAATCTCGAGGCACAACTTGATGAGCTTCTCCAGCGACAATCGTGGCACAAGCTCAACGTATTGGGTGATGCACTCTGGCCACAGCAATCCCCCTACTCTCCGCTCGATTATCTGCGCCAGCATGCAGTGCGACGTAGCGGTGGAGGTGGTGATGGTGCCAACTCCTCGCAGACCATAGCAGGTCATGTAATACTACACGCTGCCCACTTGGGCAACATTCAAAGCCTGCAGCCCATCTTTGGTTGCAACCTGAACTTGAGTTTCATCGCCGGCGACGCTGTATTGCGCAATGCTACGGAAACACAGCTTATCGAATCTCCTCAAGAATTTTTGGCACCGGTGCGGGCACGTGCCGTTAATCTTCCTAACGACGCTCACTTTATGCATGTGAATCACATCGATCTAATCCGCTTGAATGCCTCACTCTATCGTCGCTCCAGTCGGTTGCCCATTGAGGCTCGTCTCAAGTTTTTGACGCCTCCCGTAATGGAGAAGCTGCTGGTGCAGGGACAAGTGAATGGTGGCAATCTTCAAGGGGTCTTTCAACAGGCCAAAGATGCACAATGGCCACCGGTTCGCATGCAGCATCTACAGTTGCGGGATCAGCTCCAAGTGGGCGATATAAACAGCATGAATCTGGAGTATCTGCTGCAACATCGTGTGCCACTGCGAGGCGAGGCTGCAGTGGAGGTTTTCGGCACACTCAGCTTCGAGGATCTGGTGCTCGGCGAGCGAACCATGTTGCGCACCATTAATGGGATTCCACTGCAGAACGTGGTCTACAAACATGGGGATCAGCTGCAGAGCATCATGGGCACCAAGACCTTCGAGAAGGGTATCGATCTGCTGGGACCAGTGCACATAATGCGTCTCAATGGTCGGGATCTAAGCGAGAGCTATCAGCAAAGCATCTTTACGGATCGGGACTATAATATCGATAGCCTGGTACTGGATGGCGCTGTATTTGAGGCTGATCTGTTGCCAGAGGCGCGATCTACAGCAAGTGATGACCACCGCCCCGAGGAGCTGTTGCCGGGTCTACAACTGCGTCAGCAGCTCCAACAGCTGGAGCAGCAATTGAGAAGCAGTCAGGGCAATCATAGCAAACGTCTTCTGTATCTGGATTATGAACAACAATCCTTTGAAGCCGCATGGAGTGCTCCTGCAGAGGAAGAAACACTTGACATGGATACGGCCATTCAGTTGGAACCATTGAGCATCTGCCAGCTGCAGGAGTTGCGTGCGCAGCTCTCCAGATCCGAACACCGTGTATATCTTGCCAATGTGAGCCTCTCCAGCCAACCAATGCGCGCTCATGCACGTCAAGGGGAAATCCATGTGAAGGCGCAGAACTATTGCGATAAATCCAAGCTCCGTGGACGCATCCAGCTCAGTTGTCGCGGTCGGCAGCACTCGTTGGGCACACGACAGCATGTGGAGGACTTGCGGCTGCTGGAGATGACCAACTACAGTCTGCTCCTGCTGAGCACCATGGAGGATGTGCGTGTGCTTCGCGTGGATCACTCGAATTGCAGTCTGAGCGATTGGCAATCGGTACAGCCGGCAGGAGGAGGAGGCATCATGCGACTCATTCAATTGAATCCACAAACATTGCTCCTCTTGAGCAGCACACTGCATCAGCATCTGCCTGCGCTAGCTGTGCATCGTCTGGCAGTGGAGAGTGAACGTTTCGAATTGCTGCAACTCATCGAGGGTGACTACGATCTGGTTGAGATGCAGGATCAACAATTGTTGCTCAGTTGCCGTCGTTGTCATCGCATCGATGTACATGTCTATCAATCGCTGGAGCAACGTTTTGTGCCGCTACAGCAATTGCGTCTGGAGGCACGAATCCAACAGCTTTTGCCCTTCAGCGTTGGCTCGGAACGACATCTGCTCGTCCTCACCATGGCCGGTGCGAGAAATTTCTATTTGCTTAGCTACGCTCACATCGAGGGCTGGCAACAACGCACCTATGGTCACATGGCAGAGGAGGTGCTCTGGTCGTGGCCCCTGCTCCAGCCAGGTGCAGCCCTGACATCTTCAAGCAGTATCATGCTACTCTGCGGTCAACAGCGCTGCGGGCTCGTCAAAGCTCTAATAGGTTAGAGAGGGAGAGAGAGAGAGAACCCTAGAGCATGTGATTCCCAAGTCCTTTTTTTATATATCTATAGAAATTTTTAAGGAAACTATTTGTGGTATTCCATGATCATTTTGTTCTATATGTTCCTGTTAATCAGTTAATTAATACATATGTATTAGGATGTATTTCTTGTTTGTAGAAAGTATGTCCATATTATTGAATTGTTTATGAATTGTATAGCATTTTATATTTAGTCTTATGTGTATAAATAGTTGGTAAACTTTGCCTACCATTAGTTGTTTATACTACTTATTAAACTACGTTTATATATTATATAGTCGATATGCATATCGATATGTTACAAACTTAAAAATCTATAAAAAAAAAATTGTAAATCTTAAATAAAATCAATTGGGAAAAAGTGTTGGCACTGCCGGAACACCCCTAATAGAGATTATCACATTTCAGATGGTTGTTAAACTAAAGAAAAAAAATATGTATAGTATCCAAGTTTGTCAGGTGGAAAGATCTAGGGATAACGATCCATAGGATAGCGATCTTAGGCCAGCAGACTCTTGCGACTACACTTGATGACGTAGGCGGTGAACACGATTAGACCCAAAATGCCCCAGATGGAACTGTTCTGATTGGAGCCATCACCCGTCTGCGAGTGTATCCAATCCACATGGCTGGCCACATCGACAAACGTGGAGTGCGGCAGTGTGGAGGATTGACTACGCAGGGCGAACAATTGATTGGATTTCGTCAGCGGAGCACCTGCATCCAGTTCATATGCTGCAAACGCAGAGTGCTCCTCGTGCAGGGCACAGAACTGTGGTGACTCTGGACAATTGACGCGCAACGTGAGCATCTCGTGCAGCTCATGACCCTCGTCTGCACCGAGACCCCAGCTGCTCAGTTGCCATGTGGACTCAGTATGCTGTTCCTCCAGTTCCGGTTCATCTTTACCTGCTTCGCTGGCAACCGGCAAGGCAATGGGCTGTATCTGCTTATGATCGGCGGGCACATCCTGATCCAACATTAGAATTGCCAAGGATAGATGCTTGGGCGGCTGATAGATATGCGTAACCCCATAGATTAAGGTGTGAGCTGTGGGCGCAAAGCGTTGTGTGCTGCCCAGCACGACACGCAGCTCGGCGGGATGATAGAAGTGTTTGCTCTGATTGCTGTAGAGAAAGCTGGTAAGGATTCGTTCTCTCTCTTCTAATTATTATATACGGGACTTACTTGTACAGACAGTGGCTGACGGTGAGCACCACCGAAGGACCCACCAGGGCACCGGAGCATATGTGTCCCTTGCCAAAGTAATCCAACTCCTGATCGAGCAGACGTATGGAGGCCTGATAAGGTGCTCGACTATGACGCCGATTGCCCGTTGCAGCCGACGACGTCTCTATGCCACGCTGCTTGACAAGCTCGCGATGCGTGTAGCCTGTTGGTATACATAATGGGAGAGTACCTCAGATTAGACATCGATTATCGCCGCAAGGTGCCGAAATAGAAGCGACCTACCAAATGCCAAGCTACCTCCCCCAGGCCCAAGTTGCCGTGGCAACAGGCAACAAGCTAGAAACGCGTCAATGCAGTTCTATATATAAACCCAACACGCGTATACTATATGGCCTGATCTAGGTACCTTATCAGGTGGCTCTACCGAACCGAACACACAGTCATCAGCTGATCGACCTATTGTTGTTGTTGTTTTTTTTTTTTAGGGAATTACTGGTATTCACTCGTACGATCGTTGAGGAGCCCGTGCGTACTTATACATAGGTATGGTAGATATTATGGCATTAGTAATACTCATGCTAATCCAATATGTACACCGATTGACCGGAAGAAATATTTGGGCAAAACAATAAAGACCTTGACCATGCTTATCTTTTTTTTTTTTTTTTTTTTTATTCTTGATTAAGCATAATCTGCGGACTACGATGAGACCTGACTTATGGCACGTGCAAGCATACCCTCACAGGTAGGGAATGTTTTCTATATATTCGTATAGTTTATAGATAAGCTAAGCTATATAGTGATTGATAGATGAAAGCTAATAGAGCTCGTGTAGGAATATTCTAATATATATATAGATATCATATTTTAAATATAAAAAAAAATATAATGTAACTTTCCGACTAGTTATAGCTATATATTCTGTCTTACTGTCTGTATGAGCGCCTATATCTTAGCTATTAAAAAAGGTAGAGACTCGAAAATTACCATAAAGGTTTCTGTATATACTCTGCTAATAATGTTTCTTTCAAATCCCGTTTGCCACGCCCAATATCACTAAAAATCAGTAATTTGCGAAGTACTAGAGTCTCAACTTGAATACTTAAACCTAAGCAATAATTCTTTTTTTTTATGATCCTTCATATTTCAATCTATACTTAAAATTATTTTTGTCTGCAGGATTAACTTACTTGTGCGCATTTCGGTGCAGAGAAATGCAAAGATGAGAATCTTCATCACGCGCTTGAGATGCTCGTTGGGTTGCATTTTTGGAGAGTGTGGAGAGTGTCGATCGTCCTGTGGCTAATCAAGTCTTATAATGCGAATGCAAGTGGGCAGACAGGCAGGTACTGGGTGTGTGCACCTTTCGAGAGCTCCAAACACTGAATGAATTATTCTTTTCTAAAACGTACAAAAGCAAATTCGCAATACGCTTTCCCAGATAATTCAATTTTGTTTTGATTTCGGGCTGATTTCGTTGTTGTTGTTATGTTATGTTGTTGTTGTTGTTTTTTTATTGTTTATATGTGATGATAAAGCGACAACATACGACCATCCATACACACAGAGTACATTCATACGAATTCACACACACACACATAGAATCATAATCGCAAATTGATAAGAATGTTGATTATTTTTTTTTTTTTCGATTTTTTTTTACGATTTTATTTGTTGTATTTATTTTCTTTCTTTTTTGTTTTGTTTATGTTCGCATTTAAATTGCGATCATTGCATTTTCAAGATGATGAATTTGAATCTGTTCTAACTTTGACTTTGCGGGCAGCTTGTAGAGTCCAGAGCGAGATAAGAGATCCATAGCTTCGATGAGGGAGGTTCAACATTCTTTGGGTCGATGAGCTGGGAGAATAATTGTGGGGGCGGGATTGTGAGTAGCGATGTGGAACTATAAATAAACTTGACTAGAACAGGATCGGTATTTAGAGATAAAACGAAAATATAAATAGAAACTCATACATTCTATATCAGACATAGGTTTTAAGACTGTCGAAGTAACTCAGAGGACTATGAAAACTTGTATACTCTTTTAGGTTTGTCAGCTATGTATACTATAATACAGGATAATACCCTAATATAATCATAAGTAATGGTAACAGGTAATATATGTAAGCTCATCATATTGATCAAGAATGAGTATGTTTCCATATATGAAAGTATAGGAAAGGGCATTCGCGATTCTGATAAACCCCTTGCAGAATATTAATGCTATTTCTATCGATAGTAGCGAAACCTTGGCGCAGTAACAGTTAACGCCATATCAGATCTTCTTCTAACTACTATGTAGTATGCTTGCCTCCGTCGCGGTTATCAGTCACACGCAGAGTGCATGTCTGGGGCACCCACCCAGACGATTACGAGTGCATGTGGCTGAGGTGTAACCGATGTGCCAATCGATAAGGACTGTCCTAATCTGGTGGCCAGCGACGGATGGCAGGCAGGGGGAGGGTCAGCAAAGCAGGGTATACCCGTCCCGGCCAAGGCTGGACTTATCACAGAAAGTACAACCCGTACAGGTGCTGTCGATGCTTATCAACTGGGTATTTTTAGTACTAATACTACTCCGAAACTATTTATTGCGTTTTTGACTTATTTTGAGTTTTTCCCTGCGATTGATAACTAACAGACCAGTGTTGCTCAATCCATTTATGGACAAATGTTATGATTTTTCTAGACTAATTTAGCCTAAATAAAATATTATATTTAATATTGCTTAAAAACGTTCTTATATTAACTATGTTGGTAATTAAATTTGTCTTATAATTAAGAAAGAAGAACTTTAAATCTTATAATTATACTATGCCTCCTTTACAAAATGCTTTGTCACGCGCTTTTCCCCCTTATTATATTTAACTGTCCCTCTATCTTAGCAGCTTCAAATAATTTAAAGACTGCGCACAAAAGTATGCTACAAAATAAATAATAACCATATCAATGAGCTTTTGAGCGTATATATCGATAGATTTAAGCAAATGCCACGCGTCATACTACGTCTTTCACACTTCCGGGATCGTCGTAATAACTCTACAATATTATGGATCTTAGACCATGATATATTACTATGTAACACAACCAGAGCTATGTCCTGGACGTATGACCGCAGGTTAATCCAAGGTAAAGGTAATAATAAATACATGTGTTATTTTATAGTATTGAAAAAAAAAGGTTTTTATTTTATTAGTACATAGATCTATTTGCTTTAAGCAGACAACTGGCTTAAACAGATTAACGCAGGAACCAGTAGACTCAGAGTAAACGTAATAGAGATCATCGCTGCTCCATCAGTATTTCCTCCATTATTCTTGATCTGATCCAATATCCAATCGTAGTAATAGGCAACCTCTGTGTAGACACCAGGCAGATCGGGTTGGGCGCAACTAATGCCCCAGGAGACAACGCCTCGCAGCGTACTCTGACAGACAAGTGGTCCACCCGAATCACCCGAACAGGCATCCTTTCCACCCTCCAAATAGCCGGCACACATCATGCCAGGCAAGATCAGATGACCCAAATTGGTGTCATTGATGCACTGCTGCTCACCGATAACTGGCACATCCAGGGTCATCAGCATATCGGAGTTGGCGCCCAACTCGGTTAGACCCCAACCAGTGACCTGGCAAATAGTTGCGTTGGGCACTACAAACGGACTGATTGCAATGGGTCGAATAGTTGGATGATTAGCCGGCACTGAACCATCCAGAATGAGCAATGCAATATCCTTATCGTATGTGGACAGATCGAACGTCTCCAGCGCCAGACCCAAGTAGCTGATGTTGAAGGTCAGCGCGTTTGTGGAATTGAAGCGATCCAAGTTACCCATAACGACAATGATGGTATCCTTGTCTATAAAGGTGCCGTTGTACATTACCTGACTAGAGACCGAGAGAGAGAGAGAGAGAGAGAGAGAGAACTCTTTGAGTACTTTGATTACAAATAGATAATCGTATCGAACCTACTCGACAAAGCAATGTGCCGCACTGAGCACCACATTGGAGCGGATGAGGCTGCCGCCACAGATGTGTCCCGTGCCATAGAAGTATCCATCGTTGAGGCGACGTCGCAGACTGACCTGATGACGGGTTGCCTCCAAATTAGCCTCAGTGCCATTGATGATGCGTCCCGGATCGACAGTGAAACGCCCACGTACCTGATTCTGAGCTAAATGGGAAAGGATTTAGGAATATGGAGGGATTGGATGGGGGGGATTAACATACCCGTCACGGCGAGAAAGAGTCCGCTGAGCAGCACAAAGATCAAACCATATCCCAGAGCCATGTTCTTCCGTATTAACACAACGAGCTGAGAACATCAACTAACTGTTTGCGGCCAGTCTGGGCCAAAACCGTTTGGCCATCATCGCTAGCCCACAATCGATATCTCCACAATTAAATCTGGCTCTCTACATACTGTTCGACATAATCTTATCAGAAAGACATCCTATTAGTTGTTGTCGCACCCACTTGGAATACGAAAAAAAAAAAAAAAAAAATGCGCCTCTCTTGCGTCTCATCCCAGCATATTCGAATCAAAGCGCTAACGTTGCCATTATCGGGCGGGATCGCTGGCATTCAGGGGGAGTGTTACGCAGAGGAGTGTTGCCTCCGATATATGTAGGTATACGTCCTCTCTCTCTCTCTCTCTCTGATATTGTATAATACTTTGTCTTCAGAGTGCTGCACGCCTTTAAATAAATCATGGGCTTTTCCCTCTTCCAACTATAACATGTGTATGTAGTTGTATATGTATATATATGCCTAATCAGGGGATTTACCACACCAGCTAACTGAATTTACAATACCCCAAGGCTTGGGGTAACTGTTATATTCAGCCCTGGAGTAGTTGCCATAAATCTTACAGGATATTTTTGAAGTGTTCTTCTTAACTTACGTATGCGGAAAAGTTTTATACTCTCTACGTTTGATTTTTATAGTTCTTGATCAGAGATAAGGATCCGTTGGCTTTATATTTGTATATTCTTATAAAGATCTATTGAGTAACCGGGGTTAGAGACCTATAAAAACTTCTCACTACTAAGAGAGAGATAGAGAGAGAGACTAACTACATTCTTGGAGAATCACGATACTCATTAGGAACTCGAGGAGTAATCAAATAACGACCTGATAAACGCTCTCTCATATTACGAAAAAAAATTATTAAATTTCATTCCTAGAAGAGTGGAGCCTTAATTGATTAGATATTTTCGCTGACAGCAACCCTAGCAACGAGCGCCCACTTGAGATGTTAATAAACTCAAACTCATCAAAACAAAAGACAACAACAAAAAGGCGAAAATAAAAATAAAAAAACTACAATATATATATCATATATAGATCGCACTTAAAGCATATTTATTATTAATATTAGTATAATAAGGTCATCACTTGTTTCAGTTCTGTTCATGTTCTGGCATATCGATCCGGCGCCCCTCTAGAGCTGTACGATTATCCAGCTAACCAGCACGGAGAGCCACAGGCCGCAGACAATGCTCAATGGATGCGCTCCATTCTTATAGACCGTATAGTCTAGCGATGCATTTGTCTTCACTATCCAATCATTGAAATAGGATACATTCGCATAGACACCCGGATAATTGGCCAATGCACACTCATAGCCATAGGAAACGATGCCGCTTAGCTTGTTGTTGCACATCAAGGGTCCACCGGAGTCACCCTGGCAGGCATCAATGCCACCGCTCATATAACCGGCGCACAGTTGCGAATTCGGCAGCGCGCCATAGCCCTTCTGACAGTCCGTATAGCTGACAATGGGTACCACACCCAATTGTAGGGTATTGCTGGCAGTGTTGCCGTTCTGAAAGCAGCGAGAGAGAGAGAGAGAATTAGAGACAATTTCTCTAGAGGATTAGTATATATTAGACTCACATTCACAGTGACTCCCCAGCCAGTGACGGCGCATTGTGTGCCCGCAGATAGACTGCCCGTATTGAGTGCCAGCGCCTTGACCAGACTCGCCTGCCAGGGTATATATCCGTTGATAAACAATGCAGCGATATCATTGTTCAGCGTGCTTATATGAAAATTGGAATGCACTACCACCTGCTGTACGTAATACTGCAAGGTGTTGCCATCACTGCTGGATAGATAGGTGCTGCCCATGACAATTACGAATTCCCCAGCAGTACGATATTTGGTGGTGGCGGAGCTAAAAGACAAAGAGAGAGAGAGAGATCCAATCGATCGACATTATATACATAATTCCAATGGGGTTTGGCCTAGGTGCTTCGCTACTCACTTGTATATGCAGTGGGCAGCTGTGATCACCAGAC
The DNA here is from genome assembly GCA_018901885.1 of Zaprionus kolodkinae. Lineage (NCBI taxonomy): Eukaryota > Metazoa > Arthropoda > Insecta > Diptera > Drosophilidae > Zaprionus > Zaprionus kolodkinae. The sequence continues at coordinate 289,903 of JAEIFM010000030.1, read as the reverse complement.
GTTGTGAGACCACAACACCGCCGCAAATGTGACCCGATCCATAACGTGTCTTCTCCCGCGCCGTCAGACGCACTGAGGCCTGGTACGTTGCATTACTTATATTGATCGGTGTACCGCCCACTACCTTGGGCACAATTTTATCTGGCTCGGCTGGAACTGGAACATAAGACAGACAGGCATGATTAGATATGGCGAGCATTGAGCATGGGCGCTTAGGGAGATTTCTAAACATCGCTCGATGATCATATATATATAGTGTGTTTCAGTCTTAACACCACCTTAGTCACTTTGTTTTTATGTATATACCTGCCTTATCACTGCAATTCGGCGAAACAATGTTTTCAAAATTGGTAAGCTTGAAAATCTAATCACAAATTTCCAACTGTTTCGGAATTGACAATATCTATCTATCTCTCTATCAGACGACATTCAGCGATGACAAAATTGATGACGCCCTGTAACTCTTGCAGGTGGGCTGGGTATTTGCCAAAATGTAGCTCGACAATGAGATACCCTTGAAAGCGCCGTGCACCCTGCACCCAGCATGTATGACTAGTGCATAGCAATTAGTTTGTATGTATGTCAAGGACTTATCGCTTGGCTGCTTTATTGGGTGCCGCTGACTTTTCTTTCTTTTTTATCGATCACATGCAATCGACAAGTAATCGTTTTACGTCAGTTCTGCACACCAGATTTGACTCAAACAATAAATGGGCAATAAAGTACTTATCAATTTGTTTGTTATTTCATGGGGCCATGCCCAATACAGTATATACCTATTTGCTATCTAAGTCGAATGCTATCTGCTTAAAAAAAATATTATATACCACATTTATGATATATGCACAATAAATAAATATTTTAAACAGTATATGAAAGGACTTACTCGCCTCAACTGCAACCAATTGTAGGATCACAAATGATACCAGCAGTAGAAATATGCTCAAAGAGAAGCGCATTTTTTCCAAATACACAGAAATAAATTAAAACACGTAAAAAAAAAAACAGAAAAGAAACTAAAATAAAAAAACAACTTGAAAACAACGCGTATAAATTCACACGAATCACAGTCAATCGATAATTTTTATTTCTTGCGCGGCATGTGCAAACAACACATAAAAATAAATTGCAATCGATGACTTCGCTTTTGAGTTATTGAAAATCGCGCCAGATGTATCGAACGTGCTGCAACTAGTTGACTAAGTCGACTAAATGCTACCAACACGCCATGGACAATGAGCTGCCTGCAACTAGAACAAGCATCCAGGGCCAGGCCCAAAATGGTGACGCTATTAATACATACATACATACATACATACATATATTTGGGTTTATCTTATCTAGCTAACTGCGCGCAAATTGAATGTTGCCAAAGTAATTTACACAGACAGAATCATAAACTAGAATGAAATCAGTACGAAATTCACAATTTTGATATCGAGCGAGCGAGAGAGAGGGAGAGAGAGAGAGAGACAATCGAGATTTATTCTGTGCATATCTTGATAGCAACAAGGATCTTCCATATATGCTGGCTATATAAATATGTATGTATGTATGTATGTGTTTTTGCCTATCAGCGTCATTCTAATTATCGGGGCATTCTTATCAATAGGCGGGGTTCACATAACCCATGCTCTGAGTCATGATACGATTTCGTCAATAAAAAACGTATCGATAGCCGTTATATATCCACATTCATGCTTACATGGATATCAGGTACGACTGAAGGCCAAATTCGACCACTTACTATTTATCACAAAACCCATAAAATGGTTAAGGGTAGAGCCAGTAAACTTTATTAAAAAAAAAAAGAAAATACATATATACTTAAAACTAACTTTACAATCACGAATTGCGCAAATAGAAAAGCTATTTGACTGTAAAATAATTCCTAAGTAGTATATATATAAAAGCATACATATATATGTAAATATTAAGGATTAGAAATATCTATTCTTATCACTTGCTACCATGCTCCTTGATCATTTTGTTGGTCTGCTTTGCTGTGTGATTTATCAACTGCATTATGTCATCCAACTCGTTCTTAACATCTTTGATCTCCTCGCCGAATGATGTATCCGGGCTTATTGCTTCGGCTTCGGCAGCTTCCTGTTTAATCTCATTCTCCAGAACGTGTTCTTCTTGCTCTTCAGCTTTAACCTCGTCGAGGCAGGTGTCCAAACAATCTTCCTGACTTTGGCTATCCTTATAAAGTAACTGTGGTACACGACGACGCTGCAGCGCTTTGCGTTCCACATGCTGTATGCCCGTCTCCATGACCTTACGCTTTCTGTAATCAGAGAAATTATGATCTTAAGTAGGTGGTTGTTGCCTTTAAAGTTGTTCCAGGTTAACCTATTGCGTGTACTGATTGTCTTGCCAGAGTCCAGACTTGTGCTGCATGGTATGGTAGTTGCAATCTCAGCTGATGACTTAACCACCTGCGCTGGGGCTTCGGTTTTGATAGATACCACTGCAGGTGGAGCCGATGCAAAATTTATCACATGCGCCACTTCCTCATAGGCGGACACATCCGCTAGCAGCTGCTTGTGCTCCGCCTGAAAGGCATCGGCATCGAATCGCTCCGTTACAACAGTTGCTGTAAGACATAAGACAGACAGATTAGATATATTAGATATATATATATGGATAGTATTGCTGCACTTACTGCGGCGCAAGTTATAGCCTTCGATGCGAAACTGCTTCAACTCCACATCCTTTTTCTGCACCACTTCCAGCAGTGTTTGGACACTTTTGTTGAGGTATGTTGTGGCTGCCAGAGCATCATAGAGTATGGAACGAAAGAACTGGTAGATAACTAAAATATAGAATTAATTCAGCTATACGAAGTTATTACCAGACGCACCTGTGTATTGTCCATCGAAGTCATGTGCCACTCCCATTTAAGCGGCGCTGGTGCACCCTCAATGCGATACTTTAGACTAAGCACAGTTTGTTGCTCTTCCTGCTCCGCGCTTGGACTTCCCAAGGATGCCGCTATGGGGCTGGCAGCGAACAGAGCAGCATGCACAGCATCTGCCGGAAAGTGGATACGCTTGTTCAGTTGCTATGGAATATATAAAATATATACACAAGCGGCAAGTGGTAAGTTGCAAGTGTCTCACCCGTATGCGATGCTCGAATTGTCCCACTGGCAACATCTCACAGTAGCTTAGCTCATCGTTCTTATGATGGCAATAGAACTGCAGGACATTGTCTTCCGCCGTATTCTTTGTTATACATGTAATTAATTGTTTATCATCTTCAATTTGTACTATTTTTAACGGCATACTTGAAACCGATGGCAATTGCGTTCAAAGTTGCAAAACAAAACAAAAACAGCTGACGGCAAAGTGACTTAGACTTATCGCTTATCGAACCAGTGTTGCTAACACTCGCTGGTCGCACTTATCGATAACATGGCACTGCGGTAGATTCAAATTCAAATTCAAATAAATGAAAACGCAAATTTGAGGTTTGTTTTAGATATTTTTGTTGTTTTGTTTATATTTAATACTTTCATTTTATGTTTGCTCATTTTCTTTTAAATATTATCAAAAAATTGTGTGTTTTTGTGTGTGTGTGTGTGTGTGTTTGTATGGGTGTGTGTGTGTGCTTCATTGTTTTTGTTTCCCCATTGTTTATTTCTCGATTAACTAGTTTAATTTGTATTTAAATTTGACTACTGAAAGAAAATAGCTACACAATTTACTTTGAATGCTAGATAATACCACTCGAATAGAATGGATATTTGAATTTTCCTCTTCATATATATATATATATAAGTACGTATAACTAAGACGCTTGTAGTAGATCTAATAATATTTTGTGCACTCATCATATATGCTTGCATATAGAGAGACACACATACATACAACATACATAAAACAGTTGTAGTTCTTAAATGAAAATGTTTTTTTCTTTTTGTTCGGGATAGGTTTTGTAAGGGCGGGAGCAGGGGGAATGGGCGGTATATCATAGATGCTGGCTGAACGCCTTCTGGATCGTCTTAAATTAGCCTCGCGCCTAACTTAGTTAGCTAAAGTTGTCTTTTCCTTTTTTCTTTTGTTTTGTTTCGTGTGAAGACTCGCCAAATGTGACGATTCCATAAATATCCTATAACCTATAATAATTAAATCATTGCTTAAAACTTTTAGCTAAGAAGTTCGCCTAAATAAGTCGGGGGCGACGTTTGAGATTTTGCAATTTTTTCGCTGGTTTTCATATCTGCGGGCGAGTCCAGAGTTCACTCAGGTCCTTTTGATGCAGCTTACTTAGTTCTGCAGGAACGGGAAAAGATAATCAGTTTATCTGTTTAATATATATCAATATAAATATATATATATATACCTCCCAGCTGTGTGGGCAGCACGCTGCTGCTGCGAAAACTCAGATCGAAGCGCGGCTGCACGCTCAGCTGACTGGCTGCAGAGGAGGCGGATACGGCGACGGAATTACGGAATGTGGTGCCACTATACAGGAGGAAATACTTAAGTTAATTGTAACCCTATTATCCGATATCTAACACTTACCTGTAGGGATGCTTCAGGCAGCCATAAACCTCACGATATCGACCATACAGTGTACCATACGAGACGCCCAGAATGCGTGAAGCCTTCTTCATTTCGAGTCTTTTATTTTTGATGGCATCGAGAACCTGCAAGGCAGTGGAAGGATTAGATTAGCTACATAATACACATATATGTCTGAGATGTCACTTACGCGCTTTGTAAATGGCTCCTCCCAGAACTGCGGGCGACGACCTTTGGCCAAATAATCATCCATTTTGATGACATCCTTCCACTGTGACAGCTCCTCATTGGTTAACCGCAGTTCGCCAGCATCGCTATCTTCCAGCTTAACATCAGTGTAGTCCATAGCCGAGGCGTTATTACCATGTTCACCACCCGATGGCGTACCATTGCCATTGGTGGCACTCGCGCTGGCACTGGCACCGGCATTGGCATTGGCCACGGCAGCAACCGCTGCTGCTGCAGCTGCGGCAGCTACTGCGCTGGGCGCAAAATCGTGAGCCATCAACATGCCATGATCATTGATCAAGTACCCGGCGCCAGTGGGTTCTCCATGTGCATATTTGGCACTGGCAAAGCCTCCATCCACCAGGAGTGCAGCTGACGATCGTACTGCAATTGGTGATTCGGCACGATTGGCCACCAGATGCTCGTTCTCAATCTCCTCCACGGGCTGTGGCAGGGTACATGACAGTGGCATGGCATCCGCTCCATGCTCCACTTGCTCCTGCGCCGCGTGCTCCTCTTGACTCTCAGTTGACTCCGCTGCCAGGCTGCGTTGCAAGCGTGCTGCTCGCTCTCGTTCCCCATAGAGTCGTCGTGTCACATGGCGCAGTTTACCATGACGTTCACGTCGCTCGCTTGACTTGTCCGTCTTCTTGGAAGCATTGCACATGGACACTGCCAACAACTCTGCCTTCACACTGACACCATTTTCAATTAACTCAGCCTTTGGCTGCACCTCGGAATCACCCGATTTGGGTGTACCACGCTCGAGGCCATTGTGCCAATCCTGTGCGGCATCTTCGCCCTCGCCAGGCTCAGTTTGAGGGGAGGGCGGCAACTGCTGCTGCTGCTGCTGTTGTTGCTGCTGCTGCTGCTGCTCCTGTTGCTGTTGCAGCTGTTGTTGTTGCTGCTGCTGCTGCTGTTGTAGCAACTGTTGCTGCTGCTGCTGTCGTAGACGCTGTCGCTGCTTGGGCGGGCAGGCGGCGGGTGGCGAGGCCAACGAGGCGGAATGTGCGACGGGCTGCTGCTGCTGCTGTTGCTGCTGGTGCTGTGCATCCTCAACAAAGCTGCGCCCCGACTCCATGTAAGAACGATGTGTGGAATCCAAATTTGCCGCATACTGAGCCATGCGTCTAAAAGGGGAAGGAAAGAGGGCAAGGGATTAGCTACATTCCTCAAGCGGATCACAGTTATATATACTGCTCCTCCCATACTCACACATTAAACACATCGTAGGAATCATCCAGTGGCGGACGACCACGCTTGCGCTTGGGATACGCTCCCGGATATGGATCCACCACGGCTGGGGCACACTCCAAACTGACATTGGCGGCGCTGGCGCTGGCGCTTGGTAGCGGCGTCAGAGCGGGCATACGAGCAGCATTGGCAGCGGCAGCGGCTGCAGCAGCAGCAGCAGCTGCCGCCGCATTCAGTGCCAGCACATTCTCCAGCGTTGCGGGCGAACGTTCCTGATCCCGTTCCAGCTCTGCATTTAACTGACGCTGCAAATGCGGCGTCTGTGGATGCAACAGTTCCTGGGTATAACATTCGGCCAGGTTGCGAGGCGGCGAATAGAATTCGGTGGCAAGCATCGGTGGTGGCGGTGCCTCTTCATCATCACGCCAGGTAACCTCAGCCAATCCCTTGATTTTCAGATCATCTGCGGTCTTCAGCAGCGAAGGCAAGCTGGCCTGCAATCGTAGCGAAAGGAATAAGTATAAAATCTATCTAGGATCCTAGGGGCTACTACTCACATGCTCCACATTGATCTCGCCCTTGTACATGAACTCAATGAGACACTTGACCTCCGCAAATGTAACATCCTTCATGATGATTATCGGATCCCGTTCGCTGGCATAATTCGAGAGCATCGAATCGAAGAAGGTGCTGCAGGCGCAGAGGACGACACGATGTGCTCGGATCAATTGACCCTCGCACGCCAGGGTCACATCACAGAAGCAACCCCGGTCCAGTAGCTGCGAGAACATGGTCTGCAGATTACTGTGATGGTATTTCCAGCGCAGGCAATACTGTTGCGGTAGCATCGTGTCCGGCGGATTGTATATTGTAGCTGCGCAACACCTGCCACAATTGGTCAATGATCTGCAAAGAGGAACAGCGGGGCAGGAGGAGTATCAGTTTCGAATAACGTCTGAAAGTCGTAAATAAATATCTATATACATATGAGTATATATATCATAGTTTACTTTAGGATTTACTTGCTCAAATCACGTTCCTCGAAAGACCCAAAACAAATGTAGAAGCTAGAATCTCTAGCGTGGATTACAACTCGGAAAAAAAACTCACAAAACCCATCGATGATCTTGTTTTATATGATTAGAAAACACACAAGTTACAATTAAAGACAACAACGAACGGGTATTAACCATAGATATATATCATTGATTCGGTTTTGATATTCAATTTTAATCAAATATAAAAAAGAAACGAAATTTCACAATGAAACTTGACAAACGGAATTTTCTCAAAAAAAAAAAAAAAAAAAAAAAAAAAAAAAAAAACAAGTCGATAAGGCTACAGTCGAGACCACCCGTTAGTAAGATACCCTTCGCCCAATTCCCAAAATCTGTTACACTTATAACTTAAAACACAGAATCCTGCACAACTTATTCTACTACATTTGGCTTGCTCTCTCTTAAAAGCTCGCAATTAAAAATTTCAAAAAATTTTTTGTTAAAATATCATAGGGGGGACCCTTGTCTAAATTTCCAAAATATCGAAAAATTTCAAAACATTAATTTTGCTATTTTTTAAATGTAGAATCACTCAGGTTGTTAAAACATAAACAAAATGTCATTCCGCGTGAAAATCGTTTGATTTTTAAGAAAGTTACGATCGGTGTGAAATGAGTGTACCAGGTCTGTTGAGTGTGTTACATGTCTAATTTTTTGACCATTTTGACATGATTTTTGGGCCAAAATTAAGTATCGTTTAAAATCGATTTAAACAAATATTTAGTACTCATTTTGACGTCCACAATCGAATAAAGTTAAAAACTCGCGATTTAAAATTAAAAAAAAAAAAATTTTTGTTGAAATATCATAGGGGGACCCTTGTCTAAATTTTCAAAATATCGAAAATTTTCAAAAAAAAAACTTTTATGCTAATAACAGCTAATGCTAATTCAGCTTTCCTTCTTTCATGCCACACTAGTCTGTACGATTTACTTAAATTCAGTTAGCTATATGCTAAATATCTTTTATAGAAGCAACAACATAGTACAACATCTTCACCAAGAAGGATATGATTTACTCTATACTATATATTATATTACGCATATATATTTTCAGCTTCTGCTACCCGGTTGATTAACAATCAGATTGCCTTTTTCGTGCTGCTGTCTGCCAGGGACCAACAGTTTTTTATGCACAGTATTAAATAAAAAAAATAAATAAAAAAGAGAAGAGAAACTACATGTGCACGTGTATGTGTCTGTGTGGAATTGTGTGTGTGTGTGTGTGTGTGTGTGTCTGTCTGTTTCGACCACATTTCTGTTACTTTGTAATATGCAATAAATTAAAAAATGTTTTACGACGAATTTCGTTCTTTTTGAAGGAATTTATATTTGAAAATGCACCTGAATTATTTCTGGCAAATTAAAAGCGCCACGTAATGTATATAAATACTATATATATATGGTATATTTATGTATGTAAAGTACATATTAAAATATCTACCACACATATGTGGCATAGTAACACACAGGTCGAGTATTTATCTCTCCCTCCCACCTTTACCATTCTGGTGGCATGTTAAACACGTGTATAAAAGCAGTATCTGGAATTTTGATAGAGTCCTTGTAGGTTGAATAATCTCTCGCGTATCGACTCTTGAATTACAGTAAATTTTGTATAAACTTTAGCTATAGAATCTGCTCGAATATCTCCTATCAAGTCTCCAATTTCTTCATACGATACCTTTTTGAGAAACGTATCATAATAATAAGAATTTCGCCCTCTTTTTTTATGTGATGAAATATACATATGTATATATAGACTTCTATTTTCAAGAATTTTCTTGTTTATATTACTAAACGAGATACAATAACGAGAGCAAAATAATAAATTGTAAACAGAGTGAAAAGGACAAACAGTTATATGTATAAGCTATGAAATACCCTACAGATTGGGCATGGAAATTATGTAAATCGTATTATTATAACTTATAGAAATCCCAGAGAAATTCCATTTTCAGTTTTTCCACAATTATATTAAGAGTGAATTCCTAATTTTAGTTTACAGGGTATTTAAATTGAAGTTTAAATTAAGACTTTCAACTGGGGAGTATTCGAGGCAGACTCCAAACGAACAAAAAATTCGTTTAACTGTTTTTTTTTTTTTTTTTTTTTTTTTAAGAAAAGACGCAACAGAGGATGATGATGATGGGGGGGCAACGGAATCAAGATGATGAAGGAATGCGGCCAAATGAAATGCGCAAATGAAGGAATTTTTTGTCAAGTATATAGACAACTATGTATGGTATATACCGTATATACTATATGTACGTACTTTATACCTTATGTTTTATATAGACTCGAGAGAGAAAAAAAAGCAATGTCCGGTCGGTAGAAAGCTTTTCGCAAAGGGTTTTTGATCCCTGCACACACATACACACACACACGCTCTTCACATGAACCGTTACACATTTCAGCTCCTTAAAAAATATATATGTATGTGTGAGTACGTACATGTGTGCATATAAAAGAAAAAGTAAAACGTAGAGCAAGAAATACAAATTTACAACCGAGAGAGAGAGCGCAAAAAGAATGGCATAAAAAATACATGTTTTATTGTAGTATATTTTTCCCGCCATCGCCACCGCTTCGAGACGACCCGAAACCGGAGAGAACTACACCGGGCGCGGGGCGGTGCAACCCCATCTCTCTAAGCCCGAACGAAGCGCCCGCCCGCCCAACCACCCACACACACGCTTTACTCCTACATATCAACCTTCTCCTTCCACATCATCCCCATACCATTACTTCACACACAACATTCAACACCCCAACACATCCTCCCCACCCCCACCTCACCTCAAGCGTGCCCAACTTGAACTCAAGGCCCACACACACACGCTCTCACACACACACACCAACACTCACACACTCACACTGAGCTCTGGCATTGCCTTCTGCACTTCTTTTGGATTTTCTCATGGAAAATATTTTTCAGTTTTTATCACATTTTTCTTCTTCTTTGGATTTCGTTTTTTCGTTTCGTATTTTTTTTTTATATACGAATATATGTACATATGTACTATATATATATATATATATTATTTTTTTTTTGTTCCTGTTGTGTTTGAGCTGGCTTTATTTTCTGTTTTTCTGTTTTTCATACTCTTGCCGCGCGCGCTCGGGCACTTTAATTATGCCACACAATATGACAAAATATAATCGATGTGTAAACAATCTGAGAGCGAGCAGCCCCCCCTCACACACACACACAGCAGCCTGTCTATAAATTATAGTAGTTTTTGCATTGAGGTTATGTTCAAACTTTTTCAAAGATGCTCTATAAAAAATAATAAAAACTATTTGCTAACTGATAAGTGAGGTTATGTTGTTTATTTTATTATTTACATATATTGATTTATAATAATAATATAATTTTTAATATGGAAAAAATAGTCAAAAAAAAATATTTAAAAAATAATATAGTTAAAAAACTAATTGAATTTAATTTATAATCAACTCAAAAAATAAATTGCATATAATATCCAAAAACCTAACCTCAAATGGTTTTCATTTCATAACTTTAATTGAGCTCAAGTCAAGCGTAGTGTATACCCGCTTCGTCATGTTGTCGGCAAAGATTTTCTTTTCTTTTTTCTTCACTTTTTTTCATTTTTTTTCATTTTTTTTTTTTTTTTTTTGCCACTGTAAGGCAAGAAACGTCGTTGGCTTCACGAGCGTAACGGGCGGATGGCGCTGACAGGGGGAGGGGACAGATGAGGAGGGGCGGCGGCGGAGGGGCTACTGCTTCGTTCAGTAGGGCCGTGACGCAAAAAGGTTGCGAGCGGAAAATGAAAAAAGACATTACAGCAGCAGCAGCAGCAACGGCGACGGCGACAGCGACAGCGAAAAAAAGAGAGAAAGAGAGGGAGAAAAAAAACACAAAATAAATAAAAACACAAAAAGCGCCAGAGAACATAGCACAGCGGAAAAAGCATAACGACCGTTTCGTTCTTTTTTTCTCTCTCTCTCTCTTTTTTTTATTATTATTATTTTCATTTTCTGTCTTTCTCCGCTCTTTATTTTCTGCTGCTGCTGCTGCTGACGCTGATGTTGTTGTTGTTGTTGTTGCTGCCGCTGCTGCTGCTGCTGTTGTTGTAGTCGCTGTTGTTGTTGCCTGCTTTTTTAAGCTGTAATTTTTTTACTTGACGTTTTTTATGGTTTTATCCTTTTTTTTTTAAAATATCGATTTTTATGTCAACTTAAATGAAAGGTACACAGTTTTCCATATAAAAAGTGTATGCCATTCTCTCCGGCATGTGTGTGTGCGAGTGTGTGTATGTGTGTGTGTGTCTTTCTCTTCCTGCTTGTGTGTGTGTGCTCTCCTTCACTATTAATATTTTTGTTCCTCCGTTGTATTAAAAATGCACGTCAGACACAAACACAAGAAAAGGCAGGAGATTCCAAAAGTTTCGCGATTTTATGTTTCCCCCCTCCCCTCCCACTCCCAATTCAACACTTTTGTTCAGCAAAAAGTGCAACAGTCACTGCCAGCAGCCCCTCCTCACCTACCGCCACCCTGTTCGTAACTCGGCAAAAACAAATGGAATTTAAATACTCTCAACATGAAATCCCGAAAGCTATGGTAAACTAATGAAAAACAAAAACAAGAAACATATTCTAGGAAAATACTACATAACTAAAGAGATTCTCGAGATCGAACATATTTTTTATATCAGAAATGTTATTTACTATAACTTATATTATATATAAAATAAAACTTGAGGGAAAGTATAATATAATCAAGCATAATTTTCAAGCTAGAACATTTATTTCTAATTACGTTCGATCTTATGAAAAAATATAAAAATAAGATCATTTATTAGATATTTGGTTTCAGGGACATACAGTAGTCTGCCCCTTTGAGGTATGCAACATAAAATACGTCAGCAATAAAGTTATCGATCACAATCAAATCGATTCAAGCGATATATCCTAGAGCTGACATTCTTGTTTTTTTTTTTGATTTAAATGTTTAACTTGTTTATTAAAATATATCGTTTAAATTTGAATTTTGTTTTTATAAATTATATACTAATATATATGCATATATATCATATATTATTCTATACAATAGTAACTACCCTGATATCTGTTTTTTGGATATTTTGTAGTATTTTTTCTTTAATTTGATAAACTTGTGGAAGCATGTTTTCAAAAGTATATAGGCTACGTGTATGATATCATATATACTACATATGAAAAGTACGCATCCATACACACACACACACTCACCGTGCACACACACACACAACGCAAGCCATGTAAAAATCCGTTTCCCTCTGCTATAGCAATTTTCTTTCTTTTTCCAGATGCTTTTGTAATTTGTATAATTTTTTAACGTCGTCGTCGTCGACGTCGTTGCTGTCGTTGTTGTTGCTGTTGTTGTTGTTGTTGCTCTGTGCTGGTTGGTTTTTTATTATTATTATTTTTGTTGTATTTTTTGTAACGTTTTTTGCTTTTGTTTCTTTCTCATACGAAGCAAAAAACTGTAATATAAATTTATGTGCTAACGGATAGAGAGCAAAGAGGCACGGGGGGGAGGTAGAAGCGAGGGGTGGCATAGTAGATAGAATGGGATAGGGGGTGGTGGGTTCCGGCTCGGGTTGGGTTGTAAACTCGTGCACGGTACTATACAAATGATGATGGGGACGGGACGACTACAAAAATGGAAAATGAAAAAGCACAAAAGTATATGTATATATTATATACGATTTTGTGCAACATTTATTTATATACATACTTATGTAATCGCGAAAGTATATAACTCTGTCTCTTTCTATATCTCTTACTCATCCTACTATGCTCTGTCTCGCTCTCTTTATCTACTACCTCTAGGGGGAAGTACCAAAAATAACTTGAAAAGCTTTCAGATTTATTTATTTGTATTATTTACATAATATATATATATTAAATAGAACCTAGTTTTCTTGCTATAACTTTGAATCTGCAAATCCTTATAAATAATACCTTTGCTTGATGAAAAATGTCCATGAGTGCGAGCAGCGTATCAAGAGCAGCAAAAAATAATAAAAGAAAAAAAATTAACGATCATTGCAAAAAAAAAGTCTTGAAAAAATCTGAAATAACATCGAATCCCCAGCAAGTTTTTTCTCCATTTTTTTTCTACCTTTTTTTCTTTTTTTTTTGTTTGTTTGTTATATAAATAAACAACGAGTGATGGCGGGGCAAGAAAATGAATAAGCAGTTTTGCAGTTGCTGCTGTTGTTTTTGTTGTTGTTCTTGCGCCAATAACTAAAACCGCGACAATAACAAAAAAAAGGAAAAAAAGAGGAAAAAAACAAGCGACGAAGTAAAAAAAATCGTAAGAAACGCATTTGAAATCGATTCAAAGGAAAACGAGTAGTAAGAAAAAAAACGAAAAAAAATATTCATATGCTACGAACCGCATTGCAGATACTCTACTTCATTTTTAACATAGAATTAAAAAATCTTTTATGTATAAATATACTAAACTATTTTGAATATGCCACTAAAAAATAGCTGTAGTTGGTATATATTTATATTATAATATTGCTTGATTTAATACCTAGTCTTTTCTTTTTTTTACTATTTATTTCTGCAATATAATTATAAAAATAAACAATAAAGAAAATGGCACGAAAATTACTAAAGCAAATGTTAGTTAGAGAACCTCTTCTATGCGATAGAAAAAACCCTATGAATCCATCCTCCTTCCCACTCCATCCCGAAAGCAACGTACAACAACACGCAGCAAGGTCCCCAAAGCGTTGTCTGGCTATGCCGCAGGGCTTTGTTGTTTTTTTTTGGGCCTTTTTTGCGCGTTTGTATATGTGTGTGTGTATCGGTGTTTGTGTGTGAGTGTGTGTCGGAGCTGGCCAGGCCAAGGAACTGCGCACGCAGGCGCAGATAGATAGCCAAAGTCTCTGCTGAGTCCAAATTAAAGTCCAAGATCAAGTCTAGCTTGCAACAACAACTGCAACAGCAGCAGCAACAACAACAACAGCAACAACTGCAACTGCAACAACGACATCCACTGCGAGTGGAGTGAAGCCAAGTGCAATAACACTTCCTCAGCAGCAACGCAGCGATTAGAGATGGGCGCGTGAGTCGTGCTTATCGAAACTATCGAAGTAAACTTTGAGCCTGTCATCGATTCAAACGCAAGAAAGTTCAAGAAAATGATTGTACGTATCACAGATTATCGATAGCAAAGACAGTTTCAGCATCAATGTTATGTATATCGTAAGCAGCGTAAAAAAAACGATAAAAATGTAAGATAATATATATGTACATATATCGATAAAGCAGTCTTAAATTTTATTAACTTTATAAATAAAAGAATTTTCTTTTTAGTTTTTTTCCCCCCTCATTATCGATTGTTCTTTTCTTACTATCGATTGTTTGCGCGCATCTCTATGAGCATTGTAAATGCATCTATCTCTCTGGGTGTGTATGTGTTTATGTGTGTGTGTGCGTGTCTCTCTGAGTTTGTGTCTCTGTGTGTGTGCATCTCTAAAGCTGCGACTGAAGCTGGATCCGTAGCTGATGCTCTGCGATGCTGTTGCTGCTGCAGCTAGATAGAAGCTGCGCCAGCAACTACGCATGGCACCTTTTGCTGCAGCAGCAGCAGCAGCAGCAGCCGCAGCAATGGACTGTGAGCAACATCATAAAATGTTACCAAAACAACAACAGCAGCAACAAAAAAAACTTGGAGTCCAAGCAAGAACTGGCGACTTTACGATGCTCTACAACTATTGTTGTTGTTGTTGTTATTGCTGCTGTTGCAGTTGATGTTGTTGCTGTTGCTGCTGTTGCTGCTGCTGTTATTGTTGTTGCTGCTGTTGTTGCTGCTGCTGTTGTTGTTGCTGTTGCTGCTGCTGATGTTGCTGCTGCTGCTGATGTTGCTGCTGTGCCTCATCCAAGTCCAAGTGCATTCGCCTTCCGCTATTGCTGTCGTTTTATTTTTTTTTATTATTTTTACATTCTTTTTTTTACGTTTTTTTTTGTATTTTTTTTATGATTTTTTTTCGCCACCGTCTCCATTCTACACTGTGTTGACTTATGCAGCTTCTACTAGCAAAACGTTTCTCAATTGTTATTGTTGTTGTTATCGCTGTTGTTGCTGCTGCTGCTGCTGCTGTTGTTGTCGCTGACACAAAACCTAATAATTTCCAGGCAGCAGCAGCAACTAGAAGAACGCGCTACGTCCAGTTTGGCGCGCACACAGATGCAAAGATACAGATACAGATATAGATACAGATGCAGATACAAAAGTATCTGCTGCTGCTAAGGTGGCTGAACCTCAGGTCGAAAAGACGCAGATCAAACAGGACACACCATAAATAGAATCCTAGTTGCATAACCAGATCTTGCAGGGCCACAATCAATTGCATTCAAAAAAAGAATACTATATTCATATATATAATATATCTACATATTTAGATGAGAAACTTTGCCAAGGTCAGTTAAGATCAGCAACATTGAATCTCTAAGATTAATACAGCTTATCTATATTATTATATTATACAAAGAAATCATTAGAATATCTTTGCTAACTTGAGTTCTCTTGAGACTGTGCGTTGGGTGCTTCAGGAAACGCAGCTGAAAGAAAGAAACCTGCACAAGGAAAGGAAAAGCTGCTGTGGGGGGTGGGGGTTGGGTGGAATTGAAGGTCTTGCAGGTGGCAGTAGCGCTCTAAGACTTTCGTCGTGAAAAGCGAAAGAGCAGCTCTCTTGCTCTATCCCTCCTCTCTCTCTCTCTCTGGCAAGATACAAACACTTTTTTTGCGAAAAGAAATAAAAACTCGCTTGCAGCTTCTGTTCTCTGCCTCTACCTCTCTTTCTCTTCCCTTCCTCTTCCTTCTGCCTCTGCTTCTGCGTCTTCTTTCATTTGGAGATGCTGTAGCTGCTGGTACGGTGCGGCTTAGCAGCAATCCTTATGTGGTTCCCGACTTTGGGAAGCAACGCGCACATTCATCAACAAAACTGTCATCGTTTTTTTGCTCTTTCTTTTTTTTTTGTTTTCCTCTGTGTGTTTGTATCTTGTATCTGTAAGTACGTTAGTCCCGTCCAAAGATTCTAACTCATACGCGGTTTGTTTGATAGTTATTGTTTTTGTGTTACTTGGCTGACAAGACTCTCGCCCCCTCATAGACAGTGCCTGGCCCTGTCCAACACTCCCTTGGTTTTTCTTTACCAGTTTTTCTTTCCCTCCCCCTCTTTCCTTCTCTTTCATGTCACTGTTTTTGTGTTCTTTTGTCAGGCTCCCCGTACTTATCATATTTTTTGTTTGTACCCAAATTTTATTATCATGTTCCTTCAACACACTATGTACTAACTATATCACAAACAGAAACTATATATTCCCAAATTCCAAAATATATATAAGCAAGATATGTAGTTGGGCTGGCAGCTTTTAGAAACTGAAGATGAGATGAAAAACACAGTCGACAGAATTTTTTACTACCCTTTTCATATGGTTTTTTTGCTCTAGGCAAGCTCCAGTTCCCCTCTAACTCTCTCTCTCTCTCCTTCTCTTGCCTTCCCTTTCGCTTGATCTGCTTTGCTTTTTCATGTTTTAGAAGCCTCGACCGTTTTTAAGCGCAGCCAACTTAACGCACCTTTTCAGTAATTATTGCGAAAAAAAAAACAAATTAAAAAAAAAACAAACCCAACCTCAAATCAAGAGCAAATACAGATAAAAAAAAAACTAAATTAGTGGAAACCAAAAAAAACGACAAGATAAAACGAAGATGTAGACGATGGTAAATCAAGAGTCCGCAATTATCATTTGCCCTCTCCTTGAAATTAATAAACCAAAAAAAGTGTAAAATAATGTTAAGCAAACATAAAAAAAAACGCAAAGAATCGAATCACTCGCCTGATTCAAAGATATACCCTACAAAACTCTAATAGTAAAGTTTTCTGATTTGTCCCAGAATTCAGTCGACAGGGTATCTGCAGGTCTAAACCTTCAATAGTAAAGGTTAATTATTTGTACCAAAATTCAGTCTACAGGGTATCTGCAGGTTAAAACCTTAAGGTAGTTCCTTCACTTTTTGCCAATGCTAAAGAAAAACAATTTTCGGTGAGTACTTCGTAATTTATAGCATTTTTCGTCGCTTTTTGCGTATTATAAAAAAAAGAAAGAAAAAAAAACAGGAATAAACGAAAGAAATGGTAAAAATGTTTCATACTGTGTCGCAGTGCAGAACCGACTTATCGCACATACGCACACACCCACTGCACATCCCACAGAGCGAGAGAGGGAGAAAGCAGATAGACAGAGTGAGAGAGAGTGTGAGCAATGTGAATATTGAGATGTGTTCGATAGTGACAAGCGATTCAAGTGATTTACTCTCGTTGTCTCGCTCTCACATTGTCTTCCTTGTCGCGTGGGTGGGCACACACACACACACACACACATATACTTTATGTACCAGGCATATTATATAAGATATGCAAGTAAAAAACATATAAAAAAAAAACCAAACTCTCCTCCCACACATAAAAAACAAAACAATAAAACGTGGCAAGAAATTGCAACACAACACCGACTATTGTATATCTTACAAAAAGCTACAGTGAGGATAATATATTGTACATATATAATAGGTGAAAATGGGTACCAAAAAGTGAAAAAAAATCTGCAAGTGTCTAACAAATCATTTACAAGTGCAAATAACTTGCTTGATTCGCAAGTAACTCGTTTGAGTTTTCTTTTTTTTTTTGTATATATAACAATATAATAATTTCCAGAGAATTCTTTAAGGCATAGGGGAATAACTAGTATTTAATCTAGTATTTCAACTTGCATTTTATAAGAGTTCAAGAACTTCTAAGTAATACATAGAAGAGATAGAAGTCTTCTATGTATTACTTATAAGTTCTTGTATCCTTTGCACTTTATCTCGCCTGTTAACTGTATTTGCCCTTACTTGGTTAGGGTATTTGCTAGCAGAGCAGAGAAACCAAGCAGATAGTAGCATGTAGCTCCCTACTCTCCTTCTCTCAGGACTCCTCCGGCTCGGGTTGGCCACTTGTTATTTTGTTCAGTGCAAAAGTATAAATGAAGTTTTTGCTGTTGTTTCCATTTTTTTTTTCATTTCATTTTCTGTTTTTTTTTTTTTTTTGTCTTCCCTTTGCATGCCTGATGTAAAGTTCTGTTTCAGTTTGGGGATTTTTCCTTTTTGTTTTTGTTGTTTTTTTCCCCCCAACCGTACTTGTCTCCTCTTCCTCGCTTTTTTTTATACATATTTTTTTTTTTTTTTTTTTAGGTTTGTTTTTTGTATTACAGTTTTTTGTGCTCAGAGTAGTTTTCTGGCCGCGCCAAAAAGGCAAAAACCGAGCAACAGTAAAACGAGAGCTCTTTCTTTCCTCCTTTCCTTTCCTTTCCATTCCTTTCGTTTCATTTTTTTCTTGTTTTTGTATTTTGTTTTGCCTTGATACGTTGATGGCGCTGGTACAATGAAACGTTGGAAGTAGCAAGGGGATGGGGGATAGACCATGGTAAATTGTAGATTGGTGGAGGGAGGGAGGGGGAGGGGGGTGGTAGAGAAGAGCGAAGAGCAAAAAGGACTTGGGGACGTACGACGCGACGAGCTGCCCCGGGAATGGATCTTACAGTGGGCGGGGTAAATAAATTAAATGCTTTTTGCTCGACTTTATTTTGCTCGACCATGTTTGCCTTGTTTTAATATTTTCTTTCATTCTTTCGACATACGAATACGTATAGTACATACATATGCACGCTGGTATATACAGTATATATAACTTTTTTTGTCAGCATTGACTTATTGCCCGTTAGCCCTGATTTCTATATACTTTGCTATACATATAGAGAAGCGGTATATGTTGGATAGTCCAACAAGTCTGCCGTCTACATCCAACTCTTTTGATAGTTTTTTAAATATATACTACACTTTCTTATACATTTTTTCATATCTGAAGTAGCATAATTAATTCAGGAATTCAAGTTCTCCTTGAAATTAATTTTTCATTAAGAAAAAATCATAGAAAACATTTTTTTTTTTTTTTTTTTTTTTTATTTAAGATCTGTTGAAAATTGATTATAAAACTGTCTGAAAAATTTCCAATATTATAGGGTATTATTCCATACGCTGTTTTCAATATTTTTAATATGTGATATCATGGCAGTTAACTGATATAAACAAAAAATGAAGTGTTCTTTTTGAGTAATAGTTTTCTTTTTATTTTTTTTCGCACCCCTTGGGTTTTTTTTGCCAATTGTCGTTTGTGATTCATAATTTCGAGTTGAATAAAAATGCACGTTTTTTTTCAATTCGACTTGTTTGCTTTTCGTACACACACACCTGTACACTCATATAGCCATATGTATTGTGTGTACGATGAAATTAATTGAATCAGAATTTTAATCAATTGTCCGATTCTCATTATTTGTATTGCGGGAAAACCTTCTTTGTGAGCCACGTTTGTGGGCCCTGAGATAACGGCCAAAGTTATTGGCCAGAGACGGCAGTCGTTAGAGGGTGGGAGGGGGTAGCGGGGAGGGAGAGCGAGGGGGAGACATTGCGAACGCGTATCGTGAATATTTTTGGTTTCTTTTCCCTTTAATTCGTTTTCTATTGTTTGCTTCGCTTTTATTCAACGGAAATAGTTTTTATCATTCGCACATCGAGACAAGAACAGAAAGAAAAAAAAATACTAAAAAAAAATATACTCCACACTGATTGTGCTCCACTCTATTTTCTTTTTCTTTATTTTTTGTCGCTCTTTCTGTCTGCGTTTTTCTTCTACTTCCAATATTTATTTGTTGCCAGTTTTTGTGCCTCTTCCCTCTACGTTCCTATACGAACCAAGGGGTTGACTGGGAGGTTAAAGTTTGGGATTAAAATCGAAACAATGTTAAAATTTCAGTTTTTTTCGATTTCGGTATTGAAGTAAAATGGAGTTTTCCCAGAAATGCATAAAATATTTTGTACAGGGTATTTTTCAGTCGCAAACATTGAAATTTTTGGTTTTTTGCAAGCAAAAGTCTCTAGTTATTACTGTAATTTTCTCTAAAGTACAAAAGCACCTACAGTCTAAAAATGAGTACAAATGTACAAAATATGTATATTAGGTACAATTTGCAGTTTTTGATGGGTACAATTTCTTAAATGTAGCTATAATTGTGCACAGTTTATTTTTCGTATTTTTGTTTCTTTTAAAATAAAAACTGTTAAAAAAAACTCACTGCGGGGTATATCACACTTACTGCTGTCACAATTTTCTACTCGAATTTCAGTAGATCATAAACTTTTATGACATCAAAATGAAACTGAAGAAGCCGCCGTCTTCAAGAAGTTTATATAAAACATATACATGCATATATATATATACACTTTTTTATGAATATGTTTATACAAATATATGTATACAGATATTACTTTTACATTGTGAAATGCGAGAGCGAAAACAAAAAAACGCGTAAAATATGCGTAAGACGCAAAAGAATTCTTAAAATACACAC
This sequence comes from Zaprionus kolodkinae, assembly GCA_018901885.1. NCBI lineage: Eukaryota > Metazoa > Arthropoda > Insecta > Diptera > Drosophilidae > Zaprionus > Zaprionus kolodkinae. The sequence goes on along the minus strand of JAEIFM010000030.1, from coordinate 269,416 downwards.
GCACACACACTCGAACAGATAAAGAAGATTAAAAACAAAACAAAAAAAAAAAACTTTCGATAAATTTCGCATGAGCTAAGCAAAAATCATAGAAGAGACGCCAAAGAGCGAAAATGGAAAAAAAAAATCAGAATTTATGCCGCATTTACGTTACGTTTTGTTTTCTTCATTCCTCTCTAAGCAACTGTAAACTAAGCACACACACACACACACACACACGTGGACGGCCAAGCGGCGTTAACTTTAAACTCTCAATTCAATTACTTTTTACACACAATTTTCATTCAAACATTTGTGTGTTGTGGCCTTCTTTCTTTCCTTTCCTTTTTTTTATTTTTGACAAAAACAGATTTGTCCAAAGTTTGCCGAATTTATCGGCAAGAATAGCATAAACAACAACAACAACAACAACGTTGAGCCAAGCTCAATGTGAGTGAGCGTCTCCCTGTTGCTGTTGTTGTTGTTGTTGATTTCGTGCGGCAGCCCCAAAACTCTCGTCTCTCTCTCTCCAAGGCACCGTTGTTTTTGTTGTTTTACGATGAACTTGAAATTTCTGAGAGCCAACGTGTTAGTAGTATGTGTGTGTGTGTGCCCGCATCTAAACGGCCACACTCGCACACACACACACACAGTAATCTCTCCCTCACACACACACAGTTGCACGCGAAATTGCGATGGCGCTGCGTCAATGCGGACAGTGGGACGCCGCGCATACGAATGTCGTTATGAAAACAAAAAAACTAATAAAGCAGCGGACAAAAACAAACAGCCAACTGACAACAGACGGCAGACTGCTGCGCTGCGTTGCGTTGCGTTCGAGCAGCGCTGCCGCCTTCGCCAATTTGCAATTTTAATTTTGCGTATTTCTTGTTTTTTGTTTCTCTCTTTTTTTGTCTTCTTTCTCCTGTGGTCCGCAGCATTTGTATAATTAAAGTTAAAGTTGTAAAAAAAAAAATGAGTAGCAATAACAAACAAAAAAAAGTCAATTGCAAATTGCTTGGATCATTTTGCGGGAAAGGCGGAAATTGCTGATGTCCCCCTCTCTCGCTCTCGCTCTCACTCTTTGTCTACCGCTCTCGTTCTGCCCGTCTCTCTCCCCGCACGCCTCCTATAATTGACAGAGCCGCACAAAACAAAACACCAAAAAAAAGATAACTTAAAACAACAGCAGCACCGCAACAACAAAAACAACAACAATGCATGAAAAATATCAAAGGCTAGCAAAAAATTAATTACCAACTGAACAGAAAAATAAAATAAGACAAAAAGCCAACACAACACAACACACAAACAACTTTTAATCTACTTCCTTTTGTTCTGTTTTTCTTTCATGAATTTATTTTAGTTTTTTGCTGAGGTGCAACATTTTGTTTTTTTTTTGTATTTTTTTTTTTGTAAATGAATATGTACTTTACAAAAAAAAAGCCGTTTCTCTCAGCGACTTTTTGTCGTTTCCTGTGCAGAGGGGCGACAACAATTGCTTATAGTCAAAAAAAAAAAAATAACGTGAATTCATTTTTTGGCAAAGTGTCTTACTGGAATTTGAATTTAAACAAAATTCAAAATAAAAAAAAAAAAACATTGCTACTCACACAGCTGGCAGAGTCAACAACCCCGGAAACCTTCAAGCGGGAGAACAACGGAATTTCACCGTAATACTTTATTTTTGACACATGCACTTGAAGTAAAAAAAAAACCTCAAAGAATAACAACAAAATAAATATCAAATAATAAAAAAAAAAAAAAAAACAAAACCAGGCACAAAACAGCAATGAAATAAACAAATGAACAAACTTTTGACTATAAATAGCATTTCCACTTTCATACATTTCTTGTTGTTGTTGATAATTGTTATATTTTGCTAGAACACAAAAAATTGTAAATAATTTCAATTTCTCACCTTTCGTTAATTTACGTATTTTATTATTGTTGTTAATTTTTCTGTTGCTGTTTTCGTCTATACTTGAGTGGGGAAACGTTGTTCTTCAGTAAACTTTAATTTAATTTAATTTAATTCATTCATTCATTCATCCATTTTGCGGCATGCACTTTTTGCTGTTATTTGTGGTTTTTCAAACAATACTGGTTAGACAACGGCAAAAAAACGCAACGTCAAAAAAAATTGCAGCGCGCGCTTTTTTCATTGGCATATTTTTAAAAAAGCTTTCGAGCACAGTGTATTTTTCTCGCCGACCATCAACCGACCGGCTAAACAGTTCAAAATCAACTGAGCAGTGTTATCAACAATGTGCTTACACTAACCTGCAGCAGCACGAACTGCCCAACACTTGTTGGCCAGAGATGTGCGTGCGGCTGTTATCGATAACGATTTGAAAACATATGTGCCGATAAATGTAAATATAAACAAAATACTTAATATTTACAATATACATTACTGTCACAAACAATAGAAAATGCTTTCAATAATTCCAAAATAATATTCTATTTTTTTCATTTAGCCAGTTAATATTTTGCATAATAACAATAACAATAAAATGTTGATGATTTAATTGAAAACATGGAGAACAGCTGATGCCAAGCAGCAAGCAAGCAGCAACAGCAGCAGCAGCTCAAAGCCGGTGTCGGTGTTTGTAAGGGGCAAGTAAATCAAGCACACAATTTGCGAGTAAATACAGCATGTTGCTTATCACAAAAAAAAAAAAAAAAAAATACAAAATGCAGGTCAAAGGTTATCAGAGTAGAGCGCAGGCATTGATTTGGAACGAGTGAGCGAGAGTGCCGCCATTTGATGCTGATCGCTCGGTAGCAGCGTCGTCGTGGTCTCAAGAAGATATACATATATAAATATATATATATTGTCTGCCGAAATTTCAGTTACGTCGCACCATCTCAACATGCAACGCGTACGCATCGCTCCTCTTCTCCTGCCACATAAATTCCAACAGTGCATACAGAATGCCAAAGCCGTTCATACGATCAGCTGCTGTATACAACAACAACAGCAACGCCCACAGCGTAGTAATTTCGCCGCAACAAGCTGTGCAGCGAGGTTTTTGCTAAATTCGCCGTCAAAATCGCCGTCGCCAGCACCTACAATTTCGACGCCGGCCACGATCAGAACCTATTCAACAACACGCGTGGTAAGTTGATAGAAAAGCAGGAAATGTGCGATCAAAAAAGAAATAAAAAAAAAAAAGTGATTGATAAAACAAAAAATAAAAAAAAAACACACACAACTATGAATTATGATTGTGCAGTGAAAGAAAGATTAACGTAAGAAGTGTGTGAGAGATTACTAGTAGTGGTAGCAAGATTTACGAATTTCCGTCGTACCAGACGTACGACCAGCACGCTTTCAATGAATGTTTTTGTTGTTGTTCTTACACTTTCGCCACATTTTCATTAAAAACGCGTGTTCGCCTCTTTAAGCTGACCTTGAAAGACAGCGACAGGCCTGAGTCGCCCTGTGCTTGTTTGGCTTCGATGCTGAGCAAGCTGCCACAAAAAAAAAAAAAAAAAAAACCAAAAACCAAACGATCTACTTATTATTTATTATGTCTGCCTTGAGTTTCACTCAAACTTGACGCCCATTTTCCAGTTTCGTATTGCGTCTGCATTTTTCGTGCGAATATTTATAGAGAATATGTATATATGCATGTTTATACTAAAGATATTTGCCTGCATACATATATTTTCCGAAACTTCCATGGAAAATGCACTGTGAAAAATTTTCAGCAGCTGATCTTTCTAGATTTTCAATTTATTTGCTCAGCTTCTTGTTGGCATGTGAACCCGCCGACCCGATCTTCTCCTATCTCTTCCCGAATCCCAGAGCTCTCAGATCATTTCATTATCGTGACACTTTTGACACTTGAATGCGAGATTAGATAGATGTGTGTGTACACAAATAGATGCACTAGTTCCAGTTCTCAGGGGGGTCCAAGAAATAATATTATTTTGTTATTCGTGAATAAACAATTCAGCGCATATTTGTGTGGACTCAATTAATTGACATAACGTCAGTAAATGCACGAGCCAAAATTGTCGCACTAATCTTATCGCCCCCCAGGCGCGGAGACAAGAGATTTCAATCCATCAATCAAACACGTAGGTTGGTATGGATGACACTCAATCTCCAAGCGGCGCGATAAGGCAACAGCTCGACTCGGCTCGACCGGGGCTGGGCTCGGGATTGACTGGACTGGGCTGGTCTGGTTGGGTCTGGCCTTATCGGTGACATCACCAACAACAACAAGAACAAGAACAGAAATTTTCCTTTATTTTTTTTTCCATTTTGAACCTTGGATTGAACTCTCGCCTTGTAATTTAAAAATAAATACAAAATATTTTTCCGATCGTTCGAAATGCGTAAACAGCCTGTGATCCTATACATTGCAGTTCATTGCATTCTCGATCGTTGAGCCGATCAGATCACACACTATATATATATCGATATTGATTCTCATACAATTCCATTTCTCTATTACCTTATAGAACATGGCAGATCAGAAACTATTGCAGGCCACATTGCAGGAGAGCGATCCCGAGCTCGCCGAGATCATCTTGAAGGAGAAGGAGCGACAGCGCGAGGGTCTCGAGATGATTGCCAGCGAAAATTTCACTTCATTGGCCGTGCTGGAGAGCTTGGGCTCCTGTCTGACCAATAAGTACTCGGAGGGTTATCCCGGCAAGCGGTGAGTAGTAGTAGATCGTATAAAAATGGATCTGAATAAAACTGATCTTCACTCTTTTTTTTCTCCCCTTCCAGCTACTATGGTGGCAATCAGTATATCGATCAAATCGAGCTGTTGGCCCAGGCTCGTGGCCTGCAATTGTTCAATCTGAAGGACACCGAATGGGGCGTCAATGTGCAACCGTATTCGGGCTCGCCAGCCAATCTGGCCGCTTATACGGGTGTACTGCGTCCGCATGATCGTATCATGGGCCTGGATCTGCCCGATGGTGGACACTTGACGCATGGTTTCTTTACGCCCACAAAGAAAATATCCGCAACATCGATATTCTTTGAGAGCATGCCATATAAGACGGATCCGGAAACGGGTCTGATTGATTACGATAAGCTGGCGGAGGCGGCCAAAACGTTCCGTCCGCAAATAATCATTGCCGGCATCTCGTGCTATTCCCGCCTGTTGGACTATGCACGCTTCCGTCAGATATGCGATGATGTTGGTGCCTATCTGATGGCTGATATGGCTCATGTGGCCGGTATCGTTGCCGCCGAGCAGATACCCTCACCGTTCCAATATGCCGATATTGTGACCACCACAACGCACAAGACACTGCGTGGCCCACGTGCCGGTGTCATCTTCTTCCGCAAAGGTGTGCGTACGACCAAACCGAATGGCGATAAGGTGCTCTACGATCTGGAGGAACGTATCAATCAGGCCGTATTCCCAACGCTGCAGGGTGGTCCGCATAACAATGCCATCGCTGGCATTGCCACCGCCTTCAAGCAGGCCAAGACGCCAGAGTTCAAGGCATATCAGGCACAGGTGCTGCAGAATGCCAAGGTCCTATGCAATGGGCTGATCGAAAAGGGCTACAAGGTGGCCACCGGTGGCACTGATGTTCATCTCGTGCTTGTCGATGTGCGTACAGCCGGTTTGACGGGCTCCAAGGCTGAACTGGTGCTGGAAGAGGTGGGCATTGCGTGCAATAAGAATACGGTACCAGGTGATAAGTCTGCATTGAACCCGTCGGGTATTCGTCTGGGCACACCAGCGTTGACCACACGTGGTCTGGTCGCCAAGGACATTCAGCAAGTGGTGAACTTCATTGATGCCGCACTTAAGATTGGTGCCGAAGCTGCCAAGGCGGCTGAGAGTCCCAAACTTGCTGACTACTCCAAGACGCTGCACGGTAATGCGGACATCAAGAAAAAACTGGAGGAACTGCACAGTTGTGTCATCCAGTTTAGCAAACAATTCGCACTGCCTGGCCAGAAACTGTTTTAACTTGGCAAAAACAACAAAAACAACAACAACAACATGTGACATACAAACATTCTTCAGTTAATATTTCTTTAACATTTCTCGTATACTCCACTTTCGTATTCCTCAGAAATTGATTTATATATTTTTTTATTTACCAAAATTGCAAGTTGATATACACATTCATTGAGGGCCTGCCGTTGAAATCGGCTGGCATTAATGGATCATGAAATTTAATGTCTCTTAAATTAAGCTAAGTTTACAATAAAAAAAAAAAGAAAAAATTAATCCTTACTTTGCTTGTTCGTTTTTTTTCTTTCTCTCTATTTTCTTGACACATTTTGATCCGCATTAGGTACACATGATACTACAACTAGAATTGCATTCCTTTTTTCATTCCTTCTCAACTGATAAAGACATATATATAACATATATAGTTGAATGTTTAATTTGAATTCTTATTTCAATAAATAACGATATTCGATATTTTCAAAGAGCGTTAGATATATATTCTTTCTATTAAGGAAGTTCTTTCTTATTACTTATTATTATTCGATTCGGGAATTATACAAAACGAGCATGACATCTATAAATACTCAATCTACTTCCATTAAATTAATACTCTCAAAGCCAAATGGGGCACTACAACAACAATTAACAGAGAGAGGAACAAAATACAAAATTTAAAATTTATATAGTTTGAAAAAAAATAAATAATAATATCATGCATTGATATTTCTTAAACTCGACAGAAACTATAACTTCTTTTGAGCTTAAATTGGGGGAATATTAGGTAAAAACTTAAAAAAAAACCTTCTGAAGAGGAAGTTGTTGTGCCATGCTAAGAATATTACATCTAACACATACTATAAATAATAATTAAAATAAAAAAAAAAAAAAAAACGAGACGTAATCCCCCATTTAATGGCCATGTATCATCGTCAGTCTGCTCTCCCTCCACTTTACTTCCTCTCCCTCTCGCAACAGTCTTCCTTCAGTTTCTCATTTATTTTGAGGATCGACAAATTCGAATTTCGTTAGTTCTTTGCTCATTCGCGAATCCCGATGAAATCGGGAATTGTGCGTGGAAAGGGACCATTTCGTCTTGAAGTTTTTCATACAGATGAAACACTCGTGCTCCTTGCTCTGAATCTCTGAGTGTCGCGATGCGATGTGACGTCGCAGCGCGTTCATCGATTGTAGGCGACGCTTGCAGAAGCTGCAGATCAATGGAGCTGCTACTGCGCCTGTGGCACAATCCTCGTTAGGGGCACCAATAGCTAAAATAAAAAGAGGTTGATTTTAATTAATAATGCCATTGATTCTTGCCAATGCGGAAAACAAATAAAAGAATATGGGCTCAATTAAGCTGGAAATACGTATAGTTCTTGGCTTTTATTATTATTATATATTCATATATGTATGTATGTATTCGATTTGATTTGAAATCCTTTCCAATTGTTTTTTTTTTCGCTTTTCTCTTTTCTTTTTCGTTATTTGTTTCTTTTCAAAAAAGTAGAAGAAAATCAGTTTCTGTATCTTTCACACATTTTCTATATATAAAATAATACATACATATTTGGTTCTCTTGCTCGGCAAATCAATAATAAAACGCGTCTAGAAAATTTTGAAATATCTCTTGCTGCAATACTAAATTCATAGTACGATCGATAAGTGTTGTATTAAATAGTTTACACATTTCGGAAGTCGGAAAGATTAGATTACGGACTGATTTAGATTGACTTTAAAAATAGCACATTATCAAGAGTATTTCGACTTCGAGAGACCGAAGATTTATTAGCTATGGTAATTTGTATATTTTGTTCTTGATGTTCTTTTCTTCTATTTAGCTTTTATTGTTTTTTGTTGTTGTTCTGGACATCAAAGTTGATACGATATATGTAAATATATATATCTATGTATATATATTTATATTATATAATACGTATGAGTCGTTCATTAAACATTTAGCCTTTCAATTAACTAAGTAAATATATATATATATTTTTTATCTTTAGTATGTATGTTTGTGAGTGTGGAGGGAGGAGTGTGATGGCAAGGATCGGAATTATATATGAAAACATAGAAATTATTTCAGAGTTTTATATGGCATAATATATGCCTAGAGTATCAAATTACATACACTTATAATATATATAACTGTCTAGCTATCTAAGAGGGATCAGGTATAAAACAAAGGAATCGACTTATATGAGCAGCGATAATTTACAATATTTCTGCTTCAGTCGATGTTTGAGAGGGGGTGGAAAGGTGGGTAGGTGGGTGTGTGTATGGTTGTGTGTGTGTGTGTGTGGTTGTTGAGCAAAAATACATACATAAATACAAACATAAGCGACTGTAGCTTGGAGCTGACGGCCTGCCCTGGCTTTGGCTCTAGCTATATACATATACATATATATATTATAATATTTATAAACGAGATATCTAAGATTAAGATTTAAGATTACAATTATATAGTTCTACAATAGTATATACATTCTATAATAGTTCGTGATGTACGGGACGCACTTTGCTAGCTAAATACAACTAAATTAGATACATATACATATACAATGTGAATAAAGTACATAGAAACATGTTTCTCTCTCTCTTTCATTTCTCATATTTTGTTTTATCTTTGACTATATATCTCTATAATGACATGGCTTGGTCAATATGGGCGGGTGGAGGTGTTTTATACTGACTGACAATAGGTTTTGCTTACAAATTAGTTTTAGCCAACATCGAGTGTAGATAGACACGCACATACTATATATATGTATATAAACACACACAATTATATTGATTTCGTTAGACCTCAAAGGGCTCTGGCTATTTAATTTAAGGTGACTTTTTAGTTAGTGCTAATGACTGGCAAAGTATGTGTGTGTATGTGTGTGTGATTTTCTTTTTTATATTTCATTGTTTCATCTATTTTGTTGCAGTTTCTTAACATCTTTTGTGGTATTTTTCATTTATTTGGACGTAATGTTCTTCTTTCTCTCTCTCTCTCTCTCTCTCGTGCTTTGCCTGCGGCCATCTCTTTCTATTTTGCTGCTGCAAATTGGCCATCTCTATCTATCCAGATTAGGACTCAATTGACGCCATGCTGCAACTGAAAGATTGTCCATCAGTTCTCCGACTTAATGGCCACCTTCTGCTCGTGCGAGATGCGTATGTGCTCCCTGAGGCTGTATTTATTCTTGAAATTCTTATTGCAGAGATCACATTTGCGCGGCGGTTGGGGTGTGTGTTGGGTGCGAATATGTCTCCAAAGATTCACCGTGGTAATAACCATTTTGCAAAATTGACATTCTGTCCATTTACTATTGGGTGAATCTAAAAATATACAGAAAAACAGGACAAATTATACGATTATGTCTCTCTTTTATGTTCTTTCATTTCTCATTTTTTTTTTTTTGCTTTTCTGTGCATGGGGTGGGTGAGGATGTGCTTAAGGTTGAATAAACTATTGGATTTTTCTAGTATATACATACATATATAGACAGACACTTTGGAGACATATTCGACGCCAAAACACAATTACAAATAAACACAAAATAATATTTAAAAAACAAAAACAAAAATACATAGAAGCTTAAGGTGCAAAGAACTAAAAGATTGTTTACAAAACAAGCAAAAAAAAAAGAAGGGAATACAGAAAACAGACTTTAAAGTGTCCTACTACAAAGTTCCTTAAAGAATAGCAACCAGTTATTAGCCCATTTCTTTGCAAATCCTGGTATTAAACTTACCAGTGGTGCCGCCAACTTTGCTATCGTTTTTAACTGGCGTCACCGAAACGGCGGTGGCACCACCCGTCGCTCCATTGCCCGCATCATCGAGCACCGCCTGGGCAGTTGTTGTAGTCGCTGCAGCGGTCGCCGAGCCAAGCAAACGAGCTGCAGTAGCAAATATGAATTATATATATATGGATCTAGATAATCTCATATAATACTCACTCATTTCGATTGCAATCTCAGCATTATCGGGATCTGCTTGATACTTCTCCTCGATTTCAGACTCAGTTAGTATCTCATATTCGGATGGATATTGGGCAACAGTCTGCGCAGCAGCTGTCGTAGCATCCTGTGACGTTTGCGGCGTCGCACCATCCGATAATCGATCATCCACTTCACTCACAATATAATCGGGTATATCCATTTTAACAGTGCCACGCAGAAATGTCATCTCAGCAGCTGTAAGGGAAAGAGCAGGTGATCATGTTGATATATATATGATATCATAGAAACATTGTCTATAGATGAACTGCTATATATGCCTTACTTTTCACAATTGTCTGTTCATCCTTGACAGCATAGTCAACCGTTTCGGTGGTATAGATGTTATCATCATCATCGGAGAAGGTGATCTTACGTTTCTTCACAGTATTTGTGGTGGGCAACGATATGGTCAGATGTTGCGCCTGCGCTGCCACCTGCTGCTGCTGTTGTTGTTGCTGCTGTTGCTGCGACTGTTGTTGTTGTTGTTGCTGCTGCTGCGGTGGCGCTGCTTGAACCTGAATGTGTTGTATCTGTGTGTTTTGTACATGATGATGCTGCTGCTGTTGTTGTTGCTGCTGCTGTTGCTGCTGCTGTGTCTGCTGTACCTGCAGCTGTGCCGCAGCAGCAGCAGCCACTTGCGTTTGAACTTGCGTTGCCGTTGCCTGCAACAGCGTTGCCGTTGGTATTTCGATGGTTTGAGTTGCGCTCTGAGTTTGAGCAACATTTGCCACAGCCACCTGCTGCTGCTGCTGTTGCTGGTGTTGTTGCTGCTGCTGTTGGTGTTGCTGCTGCTGGTGTTGTTGCTGCTGCTGCTGTTGTTGTTGCTGCTGCTGCTGCTGCTCATTGACGGCACGTATTGTGCTGGGTATCGTCTTGATAAGCTTGTGTTCGCTTATAAGCGGCGCCACCGGCAATTGCGGCTTCTCCTTCTCCTCGGCGGTGAGTCCCTGCACCGCAAGCAATTCCGCCGTTTGTAGAAACGATTGCAGCGCCTCTTGTTGCACATTCACCTCGCCCTGCAAGGGAGAAAGTGGGAAATTATTATTAAAAAAATTACAGAGTATCTATTTGCTACCTACCTGGTACATGAACTCGACTATCGAGTTGAGATCTTCGAATTTAATAAACTTAAATATAATCACAGGATGCGGATGTGGATTCTCTTTGAATATTTCCTTGAAATACGATGAGCATGATGATAGCACCACCTTGTGGGCCTTTATCTTGCGCCCATCCACGCACAGGCTGACATCGACGAAATCATCGTTTAGCCTATGGTTATCCAATGAGTAGGTCAAATGCCGCAAATAGTTGTTCCAGCGCAATGAATATTGTTGTGTGGTGGCCATTTCTGAGATTGATCTTCTCCTGGTCCTGGTCCGGGTCCTGGTCCTGCTCCAGCTCCTGCTGCCCCCCAGCAGCCTATGAAGAAGGCGCGCACTCACTCACGCACGGACTCACACTCTCTCTCTCTCTCTTGCTCGCCCGCTCTCTCTCTCTCGCTCTCTCGCTTGCACTTGCTAACGTTCTGCTCTCGCTATCGCACTTCGATGAAAAAGAAATAACATTAAAATACAACTCTTGCACGGACGCCGACGGCTGGCTGCTTGGTTGTTTGTACCTTTCAGTTCTTTGGGCCTAATCCAATTAACAATGTTGTTGCAGTAAGCTAAATTTTTGTGTTTTTTTGTGTTTTGCTTTTTGGTGCATAGCCAGCGCCAAACGAGCGCCACAACAACAACAATAATGTCGCGCTGTACTCGATAACACACAGCACGCACGCACGCACGCACGGCAGCGGGGGGATGTATATAATAACAACTAATACACAGCGAGCACAAAATTGTGGCAAATTAATTTATTGAATAATTTTTTTTTTTATTTGTTTGTCTTATTGCCGCACGCCAAACACAACACGCTTAGTTCTCTCACTTTTTTTTTTGGTTTGCCTTGCGCTTAACTTATTTTGTTTGTGTCTTTGTTTTGTTTATTTTGTTCAGTGTATTTAGCAGCTTATATCGCGAAAAGACTCTGTATTGGCAGTGTGCCTTTAATTTACTGCATTTATTTCTAATTTGCATGTTCCCGCACTTGTATACTATTCAATTATGCTTTACGCATTTTTTATTTATTTATTTTCGTTTTGTGAGTATACATTTTCAATATTTTTCTCATTTTTCACGGCAAAATTAGTTGCTTTTTAGCACAAGCCAATGTTAAATGTTTCATTATGTTATACTCAAAATGTGCATGGATTATCGATAGGCAACACTGCTGTAACATAACAGCGCATAGCAATACTATCGCCAGCTAATGTTAACATGTGGCGCTGTTAAAATGTGTTGTCACGCAATGACCATAGATGGCGCCACAAAAAGCCCGGTCGTTTTGAAAAATCATGAAAACAAAAAACTTTATTTTACCATAGCCAAATTAAACCAAATTAAAAAAAAAAAACAAAATCAAATATACTAATAAAAACTAGAACAATGTGTGCACGATAAATTTGTACAAAAGACGCAGCAGAAAACTATAGGCAATGGCACGAAACAGATAGTCGAGTACCCAGAAAATCTTCATGCGCAGCCGGGCGCCACTGCTGCTCTCGGGACTCTCGTGCATCAGATACTCCTTGGCGCCGCGTATGCCATTCTGGAAGAATTCCACATAGTTGATGTTCGAATTGTGCAAGAAGCCAAAAACGTAGCTGGAAATGAGATGGGGAAAATTGAAAGATTTAAATAGATTTGTAGCACAATGCCGGCTTACGTCTCCTCGGGCGGCACCAGACGATCCAAATGCTTAAAGTTTTCATTACGGAAATGCCATTCCGTGACGGCGAAAACATAGAGAGCCTGAAAGGCGGCGAAAATGCGACGTTGCAGCTTCAGCAAGCTAACAATGGGGAGAGTCGATTAATTTATCGATATACAAACAATGATCGATTTGCCACTTACAAGGGTTTCTCGTTGCTCAGACGCAGCACTGTGTCCACCACAATGGCCATCATGATGTGCATCGTTATAAACTGCAAGAAGATTAAAAATGAAAATAGCTCCATCTCTCCACCTCCTCCTCCTACGCTCCCTCCCTCTCCCCCTACTCACCCGCACAAAGTGCAAAAAGGGACAAAGCGTTATGCTGCCACCGGGCAACCAGAGCGTCTTCTCGAACGGATTCTGACGTATATATCGCTTGCCAATCTCAATCACTTGACCCATGGTTATTGGCGATATATTCGCTGTGGCACAATTGAACACACGTATCGGATCCGCCGGCTTGGGCGCCTCCGGTTGGATTAGACGCTCATAGGCGGCCACAATGAGGCCACGTACAACCAAATCGGCTGGCACAAAATCGGCCACAATATATGGATCACAGTTCTGGGAACGCAAAATGCCAACGCCGCATGCGACCAACATGCCGGTGGGTCCATTAAAGTTATCCGCCCAACCCGGCACAGGATCCTCCAGCGTGGAGATGACTGTGAAAGAATTTGGATATACTGTCTAGTGGAATCGCTATAACCGCACTCCAACTCACCTATCGAGGGTCTAAAGATCAGTATGGGCAACTGATCCCTGTAATCATTGACCACATGCTCGGCCAGGCTCTTGGTGAAGGTGTACGTGTTGGGCTGGAAGTTGCCGTACCTGGAAGACAGAGAGAGAGAGAAGGTAATAAAGCGAAATCTTCCAACATCCTCATGCTACCCACTTGAGATTAAAAATGTTCAGCGTCTCCTCATCATAATTCTCCGCCAGCTTGATCGTTGTACGCCAATCGGCATAGGGCGGATAGATGCGTTCATCCACCTCCAGTTCGGTGGGATTCGAGTAGGTGGTGGAGACATGCACAAAGACCTTGAGGCGTTTCCATTGCAATGCCAGTTTGATTAGTTCATGTGTGCCGCGTGTGTTCATCAGTATGGCCTGACGCAGTGCATCATCGAAGCTGCAGGAGGGAAAGGGAATTAGATAACTGACAGTCCGCCTGGATCACCTAATTTCACCTACCGCACCGATGCCGCCGAATGATAGACAACTGTCACATTACGCAATCGCACCAAATCCGTCTCACTGATGCCCAATCCCAGCTGGGTTACATCACCGGCAATGGGTATCACCTTGGACAAGGTCTGTGGCTGTTCCTTACGCAAACGATCGTACAATTTGCTCTTCAGCTGATCATCCAAACGCTGCTCGATGGCTACACCCTTCTTGGGACGCACCAGCACATAGATCTTGTCCAGATCTGGGCATGAACGCAGCAATTTCTCGATCAGCGCTTTGCCCACGAAACCTGCGCACACAGAGAAGTGTAAATCCCATAAATCTTTGGTATTACATGGTACACCTACCCGTGCCGCCTGTCACGAAGATCTCCTGATCCTTGAATGCCTCCGATATTAACATGGTTTCTGCAATGCGCACCTCTTGCTGTCCAAATGATGTCTAATATCGGTTCATGCAGACCACATATGTAGCTCGGTAGACATTGTACCAACAATCAATATATCTACATATATGGAAATCAGATCTTCACCCCCCTCTCCCACCAACCCATACAGCCCCGGAAGGGGTCACATCGATGAATATGCAATTGGCAACCTTGAATTGAACTCTCCGGATGTATGCGTAGTTTCCAATACATATAGCATGTATTCCTGTGCAAAATCAGGGTTTATATTATTATATCATCAATCTTGTGCTATCCAAATCCAAGCAAGAAAAAGAAAAAACAGAACGTCTTGAGGGCACATTGGAAGAGAGTAACAGAATGTAGGAATGTAGAACACATCATGGGGGCAATTTAGTATAATCCAAAATCCATTTTCATATTGAAAGCGTCTTCGGTTCTTCCACTTCCTCTTCCTCTGCGTCTTCGTCTTGCAGCTATGCCAACAATTTGCTGTAGCGTTAGGAAGCAACGGCATTTTTTAATCTCCTCTCTGCCTCTGCCTCTGTCTCCGTTTATGAATGGGAATGGAATGGAACGGAATGGTCCACATTGTCAGAGTTTAAGGCCATTAGCATATGTATGTGTGCGTGTGTGTGTGTGACACTTGTCTGCCGCCGGCAGCTGCATAGAAAGAGAGAGAGCGAGGGGGAGGGGGTTGCGCATTTGGAGCGAGCTTGGCAGAGCGACGACGAAAGCTCTAAAGGTTCGCTGACCCCCACACCACCAACAACAACAACAACAGCAGCAGCGGCTCGAAGAACAGTTCTTTTAGCCGCTGGAAACACACACACACAAAAGCTCGAGGGGTTTTTGCATTTCACATTTTAATTAACATTTTCAGACGTAAGCTGCATACGCATGCCATTAGAAGTGTGTACATAATACAAAAAAAATATATATGTATATAAAGAGAAATAAAACAATTATTTAATATGTACGCACTGCAAAATTCAATTTTAAACTGAAACTGCAAGCGGAGTCGTTCGCATTGCCGGCGGCAAAGTTGGGTGAGAGCGAGTGCAGCGAATATTCCACTCCGGCGCCAGCGCGCTTGTTCTCACTCATGCGCGCATATCATGTGTGTGTGTGTGTGTGAGAGTTTGCCGGCCGGCGAAGCAAGAAATGTAAGAATAAAGAGAGATTAGAACAGCAGCAGAGTAGCACAGGTAGTGGGAGGAAGCGAGCGCAGCATAGAGTGGGTGCGTAGGAATTAGCAAAGAGAGAGCGAGCGAAAGGACGAGTGGGGGAGGGGGGTAAGAGAGAGCATGGGTGTAGACAGCAGCAGCAAAGAAGAGAGAGAAAACAGAGTTGGTTAAGTTTTTCTTTTCATCATATTTTTGTTTCACTTTGTTGTTTATAATTACGTAATTATAAAATAATACATAAGGTTGCGTTTTTAATTTTACAAAACTTTTTCGTGGTGTTCTTGTGTTTTGCCTTTTCATTTTTCCTTTCTTTTGCATAAATGGTGTTGTTCTTGTCTTTTGCTTGCTTTTTAGGGAATTATTTTGTATGCTTTTCTTTCTTTTTTCATTTTTTTGGATTTGTCATGCCGGGGAGTGTGTTCGCATGTGTGTGTGTGTTTGTGTGGTGTTTAATCTGTTCTTGTTTTTTGTGGCATATATAAAGTGGAATGGCAGAGAATATGTCCTTGTTGTTTTCAATTTAGTTGTTATATTAAAAGGTATATAAAAAAACAAAAAAAAAATATTATGCATTATATATCATATCTCGTGTGAAATAAATTAAATTAATGCTAGAACACAACATGACGACGATGATGATGTGATAACATTGCGCAGCTCTGATTTCTTCTTCTTCTTCAACTTTATGATT
Organism: Zaprionus kolodkinae; assembly: GCA_018901885.1. Lineage (NCBI taxonomy): Eukaryota > Metazoa > Arthropoda > Insecta > Diptera > Drosophilidae > Zaprionus > Zaprionus kolodkinae. The sequence goes on along the minus strand of JAEIFM010000030.1, from coordinate 253,203 downwards.
CTGCCGATGTTGTTGCAGTTGTTGTTGCTGTTGTTGCTTTTGCTGTTGCCACTCCACTTCTTGCTCCTCCCGCTGCTCCGGCTTGATGCGCTTAGAAGCACTTGCGGTGCACAATGGATGGGCCAGACTCGTCGTATTCCTGCTTGGAGATCCACATCTGCTGGAAGGTGGAGAGGGAAGCAAGAATGGAACCACCGATCCATACGGAGTATTTGCGCTCTGGTGGGGCAATGATCTTGATCTTCATGGTCGATGGGGCCAGGGCGGTGATCTCCTTCTGCATACGATCAGCAATGCCTGGGTACATGGTGGTACCACCAGACAGAACTGTGTTGGCATACAGATCCTTACGGATATCGACATCGCACTTCATGATCGAGTTGTAGGTGGTCTCATGGATACCGCAGGCTTCCATACCCAAGAACGAGGGCTGGAACAGAGCCTCAGGGCAACGGAAACGCTCATTACCGATGGTAATGACCTGTCCGTCGGGAAGCTCATAGGACTTCTCCAGAGATGAGCTGGAGGCAGCGGTGGCCATCTCCTGCTCAAAGTCCAGGGCAACATAGCAGAGCTTCTCCTTGATGTCACGGACAATTTCACGCTCGGCAGTGGTGGTGAAAGAGTAGCCACGCTCGGTGAGGATCTTCATCAGGTAATCGGTCAAATCGCGACCAGCCAAATCCAGACGGAGGATGGCATGGGGCAGAGCATAACCCTCATAGATGGGGACAGTGTGAGAGACACCATCACCAGAATCCAGGACAATACCGGTGGTACGACCAGAGGCGTACAGGGAGAGCACAGCCTGGATGGCCACATACATGGCGGGTGTGTTGAAGGTCTCAAACATGATCTGTGTCATCTTCTCACGGTTGGCCTTGGGGTTAAGGGGAGCCTCGGTCAACAGAACGGGGTGCTCCTCGGGCGCAACACGCAGCTCATTGTAGAAGGTGTGATGCCAGATCTTCTCCATATCATCCCAGTTGGTCACAATACCGTGCTCAATGGGATACTTCAGGGTGAGGATACCACGTTTGCTCTGTGCCTCATCACCGACGTACGAGTCCTTCTGGCCCATACCGACCATCACGCCCTGATGACGTGGACGGCCAACAATCGATGGGAAGACGGCGCGGGGCGCATCATCACCAGCGAAACCAGCCTTGCACATGCCGGAGCCATTGTCGACAACCAATGCAGCAACTTCTTCGTCACACATTTTGTAAGCTGCAAAAGAGGAACAAGAACACACAAAAAATTAACAAAATGGCCACCGCAAGAAGCACAAGCACACAAAGGGATAGATAGAAAGAGCGAGCGAGAGAGAGCTGAGCTCAAACGCACTCACGCTCTCCCTCTCTGTCTCTTTCTCTCTCTTTTTTCGTCTGCCTATATTCTCTTTTCTGAAGGGGCAACACCCTTCCAATAAATCAACTTCACAAAAAGCCTAAAAGCTTCTTTTATGCCGGCAAAGCAAGTGGCCCAAAGGAGAGCGCACAGCTTACTCTTTGAATATACGCGAGTGTGTGTGTATACGTGTGTGGTTGCCGCATTAAAATGGCGGCCACTTGCACGAAAAAAAAAAAAAAACGAATTTACTACTTAAGCCGGCAATAAAGTATGATTTTTCTTTGTATTTGTATTTGCAGCATTATTTGCTATTTGCTTTTGATTATTTGCTTCTTCGGCGCTTTTACCTTTTTGTTTTGTTTAACAAACGACGAAAATTGTTTAAAAACCGAATTGAATCTTTGCAATTCAAGTTGAAAATTGAAACCACACTTGGTTCTGGTAGGAGGCTACGAGGCGATGGAGTAACTGAAATGCAACCGCACCGTTTGACTGCCGAAAGAGGAATGAACAGAGCGATGAGCGCACAACCGAATGCCAGTTAACAGCTATTTCAAGCGCTGCTGCTGACGTCGACGTCGCCGTCGTCGTCGCTGCTTCGCTGTCTTCGATTGTGAGCGCGACTGCTGCTGCTGCTGCTTCTGCTTGCTCGCTCGCTCGCAACGTAGCGCATGCTTGCGACAAGGAGAGCACGATATCACCAGCACGCTTGGGTAGCCAACTTTTGTGACCATATATGGTCATGTTTCAAAGCGAATCGTTGTTGACGACGCGAGAGCTGGAAATGTCGCCTCGCCGCCGCTTTCGCTCTCTCACGCGTTGTGCGGTGTGGTGTGGTCTGGTGTTGCGGCGGCGGTGGCAGCGGCGGCGAAGACGTGAGCGGCAATACAACACAGTGACACTATGCTGTGAAGGTTTTCACCATTTTTGCGCGGCTCATTAAAAAAACCGGCATTTTTGCATTCAAGAAAGACCAAATAACTTCAATGACGTGATTCTTTGACTATTTCTGGCCAAGTTGCCTACGTCACTTGCACCGTGGGCAGATGCCATAAATGCAGATCAACATCTCGAGTGCAAATGATTTGATAGGGTATATGTGTGTGTGTGTGTGTGCGACAAGATGTCACTCTGAATTTGGCAGTTATTTTTCGAAATTGTTCGCTTTGAAAGTTAATTGAAGCGTGGGAAAAAATAGAAAGTATTTGTGCATAAAATTGCAAAGGAAAGACTCAAATCTTCTTCTTTTTCTGCAGTTATTGTCTACCAAATTGGCCTTATATCGTTTATCCACTTTGGGCACACGCCCCAGTGTCAAACGATCGTTATATGCATGACTAAATACACACACACACACATGTTTTTTTTTAGGGTATTTCTAGAACTCTTCCTCTAGCCTTTGGTATCTTATCGATCCGTCAAGTTGATGATAACAATAATGTTGCAAGAGGGATATTTCACTAGCGTCACCATGTGACTACTTTTTTTTTTTTTTGAATTGATTACGACAATTTTACTTTTGTTGTGTTTATCAAGAATGTCTTTAGTCGTTCTTGTTGTTCTTTTTTTCTGCTTTCTTATCACATATTCCACAAACACTTGTATAAAAAAATTGTTTAAAAAAAATTAAGCTGTATTTTCCAGGCCTCTTGTGAAGTTTTTCTATTTGTTTTGTTGCATTTTTTTTCGGTTTTTTTTTTTTTTTTTTTGGTTTGTTATTTGTAGAGTCTTGTTTGTATACTTACTTTTGGTCTGTTTTGTTTAAAATTAATTAAATAAATATAAATTAAGTCTTTCGGTTTTGTGTCTTTTGTATTAGACGACTCTGCTTGGTTGCTTTTAGTGGCTTTGTGTCGGGAGGAATATCCACACAGCACAAGAACTCAAACTGTAATGACATGAAAACTGGTCGCCGTTTGCCGTTTTATAAAGCCTGTGTCCGAACCCGAACCGGCAGCGTAACTTAGAGCGCCTTATCAGCGCCAACTTCTCCAGGTTGGCGCTTTTACCATATATGGTAAAATTGAAAATACCCCGTTTGTCGGCGAATGTGTGTGAGTGGTTTTCGAATATCGGTGAGCTCTGCTCTTCTGTATATGAATACGATACCAGCATGAGCGAGTGTGCGCACACTGGCGTCTCTGCATGTGTGTGTGTGTGTGTGAGTTTGTGTATGCTACGGGCAAAGAGTATTTCGTAGCATAATCCCCCTTTCTGATACGGTCTGACTCGTGGTGACTCGTTTCTGTGAGGATGCGTCACTTAGCGGTCAGTTTTGTTTATTTCACGAAAGAAGTACATAAGCATAGGACGATTAAACTATTTCTTGGGATTTTTTGGAATTCAAATACAGTATAATCAATGCTTCTAATTTCACTAAGCTACCCCATTTATAAATTTATAATCTATGCAGAAATTTCGATATATTTTTCCGTATTGCGTACATTTTCTTATCAAGTTTAGCCAAAATAATAATAATTATCATTCATTTGCAAGTAGTTTAAAGCAAATTCAACTCAAGATAATCAATTGAATATAAATAAAATATAATGTTATTTAAATAAGAAATATAAAAATATAAGTTTTTTAACTTTTAGGAATCAATTACTAAATTTGCTTTAGTTTATGTTACATTTATTCCACTGTAAAACGCGTATATATCAAGCAGCGTCGCATAGAGTATGCACAGTTCGTCTTAGGTTATGTTTTAAAGCTTGGTTTGTAGTAACAGCAGCGTCAGCTGCGAATTCGATGCGTCAACGACGCGTTTGCGCAAAAGAGACGGCGCAACAGCACTCACTCACACAAACACACACATACACAAAGCATTGCACACGCATACACACACACAGAAACAAATATGTACGCTCATTCATTTGCCGCTCTCTGGAACGTTGAGTCAACTCTACTCGCAGCAGCAGCAGCCGCAGCAGCATAATGGCGCAAGGGGGTTTGTTTGCATTTGAATTTTATAACGTATTTTTAAAATAGACACAATAAATGATAGGGGGAATATGCATAATACATAATACTATCGAAAAGTTGATAAATTGGACTCAATATATTTGCCATTTATTTGCAATGCAGAGACTTAAAGTCGCTCTCTGGTGTCTCTTTTTTTACATTGCGCTGTAAAAGTGAAAGAGCGTCGTTCGGAGAGGGGAAAGTTTGGGCGCACGCACACACAAAAATAGCAATGTATGTGTGTGTGTGTATGTTTGCCTGAGTTGAGTGTTTGTGCACGGACTGTGAGTGTGTGTGTGTGTGTTGTTGTAACGGCAATTGCTCATACTTGGCAAACGAACGCATTCCATTAGCAATTGTGATTTTCAGTATTGCCGGTTGACTAATCTCTGTTTAAATAATTGCCTATTTCGAATCGAAGTGACGCATACAAAGAGCTAACAAATATCAAAAACCGCTGTGCCGGCATACACACATACAAACACAATTACACAGCAACAAAGCAAGGGGCAAGGCAAGGCAAGGCAAACAGAAAGAGAGCGAGAGAGGCTTACGCATGCGTGCGCTCTCCGCAGCAGCAGCAGCATAAAAAGAAAACAACAACAGGCGGCGCAATACACACACACACACGCACGCATACATACACAGCTTGGACAGTGGCCAAGGAGTGGCAGGCAAGCAGCAGCGCCGCTCTTGGGATCGCATTGCAGTTGTGGATGAACACACATATATGTACATACAAGCATGCAATGCATATGTACATACAGCTGTGTGTGTGTGTGTGTGTGAAATTTGCAGTTGTTGCCTTATGTGTTTGCGCTTTGAAGAAATCGAATTGGAAGCCGATTGGACAGGCCGATTGCAGACGCTTTAATTGAAACGCCAGCTGAGCTGTCGCCGTCGCCGCTGCCGCCGTTGTTGCCTTGGTTCGATATTGTCTTTACCAATATATCGAAACGATTCTAGTCTTGTTAACGGGTAATTGCAGACGTCAGCATTGGCAATCGGCACTGCTGGCTGGCGCTTCTTGGTAGATAAGAGCAGTACATAAAAGATATGTATGTATGTATGTGTATGTGTGTGTGTGTGTGTGTGTGTGTGTGTGTGTGTGTATGCAGTATCAGCCGGTTTGCTCAGCATGTGATAAATAGGTACATTTGTACATATATACATATGTACATATATGTACTCATCTTGCCATTCAGCTGTTATGTTCTCTGTTCTTTTCTTTCTTTTCTTTTTTTTTGAAATTTGATCAATTTGTTTACTATTTACTGTTTTAACGATTTTAATTAAGCTCTGAACAATTATCATTAAATTGTCACGCATTCTCTGTGGAATAAAAGGCACGCCTTTTTTGACTTTCTAACGATCGTAAGCATACATATTGTACATTGCGAATGTGCCCATCAATTGGAATTCAAATCTAATTCATGTTCAAGAACATATACAGTTACATATGTATATAATACATACAGACATGTACCTATACATATGTATTTACATAAAAGTAGTCTATTTTTGATTTAGTTTTTTTTTTCTTTTTTTGAATTCCAGTTCACTGAGTTAATTGAAATGGAACTTGAACCATTTAACCCAATGTGACCCACTGTACCCACATGCTATGCTGATCGTTTGCAGCGAAGATGCGCCCTTTAACAGCTGTTAGTGCAAAGGCTGTTAATTAACATAACATTCGCATGGCAGAGCCTGCTGCCTACTCCTTTTTTTGTTGTTTACTTTGCACAGAAACACTTGTCATATTTGAGTGTTTAGATGAGATGCGGCGGCGACCTTGTCCAGAGCTTTTAGCCATGACTGTGGGGTCGGGGGCAAGTGGCTCATACAATGTACACACACAGCTGTCTCTCTATTGAAACTAGAAATAATTAAATGGCCAAAAACGGCACATTGACGTAGCCGATGACTTTGAAACCGCTATGTTGACGAAAAAGTAGCAATAACAATAAACAACAACAGCAACAGCAGCAGCCCAAGCAAAAGCCATGATCAACGACCTTTCTCCAAAAGTTCGTAGCTCGTCACGTTTTCTACACACACACATACAGACGCATAGAGAGAGACACACATGCAGGTACGCAAAGCAGCTGTGGCTGAGGTAGCGGTAGCGGGAGCGAAATAGTTGGCGAATTACAAGCTGCGGCACATTACTTACTCTTCTCACCGAATGTGCATGCATGTGTGTTAGTGTCTGTGTAGAGAACTCTGTAAGCATGAAGAGCGCGTTTAACTGCTTCGCACTCTCTTTGCCAAAGTCAAAGCCATTGTCAAGGTCATTGAATGCGAATGATTTTTTTTTTTTTTTTTTAACATTACAATTAATTGGGCACTTACGTGCGTATTTGTATTTGGCATTAACATATCAACTGGTTCCCAACCCCCCCCCACCTTGCATTTAACCAACCCCTACCTCTCCCCCCAACAAGTGTTTTGCCGCTTTAAGTCGTGCTTTAAAAGAAAAAAAATGAATAAAAAAAAGTTGCACATTTTCACTACAAGTTTTTTTTTTTTTTGGGCCGATACGAGACAAGTTCGGCCTGTTTGACAACGAAAATCGAACATAAAAATCTCATTAATTACCTACTCTAATTACGGTCTGCGATCGTGCTTATTTGACTCGCATAGCTGGACTTCAATTGGCTTCGTATTGACCTACAGATCAATTATATAGTAGGATAGGGTAGTTAGTTAGGAAATCAAATTATTTGATGCAAAAAAGTAGTTTTTCTTTTACAATATTCATACGAAAAATAAATAAATAAATGGCTAAAAACTCTATCGTTCAGTTATGTTAAGTTATGCGTTAGTCTATAGATAGATTTTTCGCATGCAATGCAGAGCCATAAAAATAGCAACACGCAAAGAAATACTAAAAATATGCTGCTAATTGATCGCCTAATTACGCTTCATTCGATGAAATTGGTTAAAACAAAGAAAGGGTATATTCGCTGTGTGTATAAAATGATGAGTTTAAAGAAATGTATTCAAAGTATTTTATATTTAAATTTTTAAGCATGTCAAATAACATGAGTCTGTAAATAACATGCTTAATAAATTATAAGCTCCAAAGCTGCTGCGCAGGATCTATAATAAACACAAGTCAAGTAGAGATGCAACGTGATGGGCTGCAGCGACGATAACGAACAATCGATATCAAGGACTCAATTTGGCTCAATTCGTTCCACAACAGCTGCAAAAATGTCTCATCTCTAATTGAGCAGCTAAACAGGCTCGGCGGCGGCGGCGGCTCCATTGCGTGCGTTGCTTGCGAAAATGGCGAAGCAGAGAGAAGACAGAGAAGCAGCAGCAACAGCAGCAGCAGCGGCAGTGGCCATGGCGAAGCAGAGAGAAGACAGAGAGAATATGTACATATATATATGTATATGTATGTATATAAGCGGCTTTTGGAAAAGTGAAAAATGAATTAAATTGTTGCGAGGCGCAATTTTTCACAATTTCACTTTAATGCCAATGTACGACTATATTTGTGCGTGCTGTCTGTCTATCTCCATCTTGCACACGCCCTCGCGCCCCCCTCCATCGTTGCTTTCTGTCAAGCTCGTTTGGCTCTCGTCCATTTCAGTGGGTGCGCATTTCGCATGAAAAATGGCTTGAAACCCGCCGCTGGAAAATAATTAGCCAGCCTCAGCCAGCTACGCATCAAATCTAATGAGTGTGAGAGAGAGAGAGAGAGAGAGAGAGACAGAGGGCTAGAGGGCTAGACGAAAGTAGCTTAAGTGATATTAAGCATCTTATTGTTTCATTTATTTTAAATATCTTTGCCAGTTTCTTAATATACATGTATATTTTATAATATTTTTTCTTCATATTATTGACTTTATCATATACTATCTATTCATCGTTTTTTTTGGGTTCGGTGAGTAAGGGTCCCCCCTGTAATTTTTTTCAGAAAATTTTTTTTTCAAAATTTTAAATCTCCTGCTTTTACGTTTAATCGATTGCGGAGGTCAAATTTAGTATAAAACAAGTGTTTAAAATTGTTTTAGAGACTACTTAATTTTTGGCCAAAAATCATGTCAAAGTCGACCAAAAATTTGACATGATAGGACCAGTATCCTAATTTTCCTAACCTCATAACTTTCTTAAAAATCATACGATTTTCTTCGGGTATAGCATTTTATTCATGGTTTTAGTTGTAGAATAGAATGGCTTAATTGTTTTTGCAATTTTAAAAATTATCAAAAAATTTGAATTTTTGTAAGGGTCCCCCCTGTAATTTTTTTCAGAAATTTTTTTTTTTCAAAATTTAAAATCGCCTGCTTTTACGTTTAATCGATTGCGGAGGTCAAATTTAGTATAAAACAGGTGTTTAAAATGGTTTTAGAGAATACTTAATTTTTGGCCAAAAATCATGCCAAAGTCGACTAAAAATTTGACATGTAAGACCCTTGACAGGACCAGTACCCTCATTTTCCTCATTTCATAACTTTCTTAAAATTCATACGATTTTCTTCGGGTACAGCATTTTATTAATGGTTTTAGTTCTGGGATAGAAATAACTTGACGTTTTATTAAAGCATGTACTATAATGTTTTATATTATTTTTTTATATTCTTGCAATCAACATTATCATATAATGTTTTTTTTTTCTCAGCTTTTATCAAGCACGCAATCTGCTTATCATGCTAGCTTTATTTCCAGCTGATGCTGCGCGAAATGAGATTTCATTGAGAGAGACAACCAGACGGTCGTCAGACGACACAAATTGTAATGGGATGGATGACTAGTTGCTGCTCTATAGGGTGGGAAGCGATGGGCTGGGCCAGGGGGGCTGCAGCTGGAGCAGTTTTGCGGTGGCTTGTCATTTCTTTTGCCTTGTCAAGCTGCTGGCGGGTGGTACAATTTGCGCAACGGGTAAGGAGTAACGAGTACCCAGTACATGTACCGCGTACCGCGTACCCCGTACCTAGTGCCGTGTACCGTGTACCGACTACTGTCTGTTGTGTACTCGCAGCTGCAGTAACAACCGCAGCCGAAGGTGTTACAACAGTTGTGTGTGTGTGTGTGTGTGTGTGTATGAGTGTGTGGGGTAGACTGTGTCTGAGTTTGATTTTTGTTTTGTTTTTTCTTTTTTTTTTTTTCTTCTTATTTTTACTTAAGTTATTTTCGCATTTTGTTTATTGCGGCGTCGTCGCGACGCCGACACGGCGTCTGACTGGCTTTTTTTTCTCTTCTTTTTGCCCATTATTCGCATGCGATTTGTCTGCGTATTTGTTGCCGGGCAACGCGCGATGAATGTGTTTATATATAGGTACATAGTATATCTGATCGGCTTTGGAATAAAATAAGATGACGATGATATGATACTGTACAAGTTAAATTATTAAAGCAAATAATGATAAGCTGCGTAAATGAGCAGAGACAACTGGTTAGAAAAATATCTAAATAAAATACTTAAAGCATATACTAACTATAGAAGTAAATATATGTATGTATCTATATCTAAATATGTATGTAATCGTATAAAGCGATAGGTGACTTTACTACGCCGCTAGTGCTGCATTTATATGGCCAAAGCAACATATTTGCATGGTGAGCTAACTGGGAGAACTACTATAAATTGAAATACAGTGGGCATTCGCTAGAGTTGCCACACTGTAAATCAATCACGTTTCAACAGGATTGCCAATGTTGTGCAAAAACTCAATTTAACTCATTGTTGTCGCCTGTGCGTGTGTGTGTGTGTGTGAGAGAGAACAGTGCAGCAGGCTACATGCAATGCGTTCCCATTTCTCACTGTTCCACTCACAGCTGTACCCACTTTAATATGGCGTATCTAAAGAAGGCCACAGAGCCGCAGCAAGAATGTGGGTTGCAAAAACAAAACCTTAAGTGGTTTTTAATGAAAATGAGTGACGCTTTGCGTGTGCGTGTGTGCGAATGTGTGTGTGTGTGTGTGTGTTATACTTATGTAGCGTGCACTGATACAGTAATACGACTACAGTGCGCCCACACACACAAAAAAAACAAAAACAAAAACAAAAAGCGTTCACGTTCTTTCCCATTCCTATTCCCATTCCCATTCCTAGTCGCATGTCTGTTCCCATTCCAGTTGCTTTTGGGTGAAGCTTTTCACAGGGTTGGCCCGTTACGGTTCACTGCCATCAGCTGGGCGTGCGACTGTCTGTGTGTGTGTGCGTGCGTGTGAACAACATCAATTAAACAAGCAGCAGGCAACAACAACAAGAAATTCAAACAAAGTTGCCATTTCTTGTGCCATTTTCGCTCTATGCAGCGGCAGCGCAATTACACAAATTAGAAAACGCACGTGAACAGGACTATGTAAGCCTCTATGCGTGTGTGTGTGTGCCTGTGGGTGTGCTCGTTATGCGTGTGCAACAGGAACAGCTCGCACGGTCACACCCAAAAGAGACGCTGCACACACAGACACAAAGACATTGCGTGATGAAGGTGTCGCCTTAAACATAATCCGTCAGCGGAGAGAGAGAGAGAGAGAGAGCGCGCGCGCGAGAGAGCGAATGACTTGAAATGCACTCAGGAGTGCAGGCACAGGCAGAGCCTGGCAAAGTCAAGGAACTGCAAACCGCAGCACAGTGGTACAAGAACGTATTATTTTTGCATTTCATTTATTTACTTAAAATTTAACTAAATAAGAGACAATTTTTTGTATGAGTATTTTTTGTAAACATTTTATTTAAACATATTCGGGGTTTACTTTTCCACATAATCATCAACGGATGTGACGCTGATCTATAGCGGAACTGGAATTTAGTACATACACACATAAACACTTATGCTATCTTTAGTTGCTCTTGCATTCCCGTATACCAAGATATCGCTACAGTCGGGCCAGTTTTGTAGGGGTTCCTTGTTATTTTGTGGTTGTTATCATCGCTATAAATATCCGAACACTCCACGGTCACATTACATACATATCACTTCGCGCTGGTCGAAGAGCCTATAAATAATAAAAACAACTAAAATGAAACATTCCAAGCGATTAGCTAACCGACTGTGATAAGTAGACTAAATAAATAAAATGAATAATAAAAAAAATAAACGATAGGGGCGGGGAAGGGGGGGTTGGATTGTGATAAAAGTGTCAGAAATGCGCTCAAAATGACTCAAAATTGTTTCAATGGAAGAAAGGGTGATGCAGGCTCTATGCAAGCGGGAGCAGAGCAGGAGAGAGAGCGAATTGAGAGTCGCCTTAAAGGTGCAGCGAATTAGACATTGACCATGGGGCAGCCGCAGCAGCGGCGGCAGCGGCGACGTCAACGTCAGCTCAATGAGTCATTTGACGTCCCACATGGACGGGGACAACAAGCTCGCCTTACACACACACACAGACACACACACACGTACACATAAATTTCTCGCAGGGGCAGCACAACGCGAGGGTCGCAATGTGAAACATGACGCGGCTGCTTAATTCCATGTTATTGAAATGATTCATCCGCATGGGATACTGAAATCAAAAGTACAATATTCAGTTAACTAATTTGCATATGAAACACATTGAAAGCACCGCAAAACGGGGAGGTAAGCATCATCATCAACAACAATAACAAACCCAAAAGCACACAGCCATAGCGAGGAGAGGGAGAGAGAGAGAGCCGACGTCAACATTGAAGATGCAGAGAGAGGAGGATGAAACCAGCGCTGTTTCTGTTGCTACAATAACAAACTAGGTGAACGGTAAACAAAATAAACGCGCTTAGCGTAAAAACAAAAACAAATGTGTGTGTGTGTGTATGTTATAATTGAGCGTATTTAACACATACACACACACACAAAGGCATACATTAAAGCGGACTTATGCTAAGCGAATGAACGGATGAGCGTGCAAGCGAGATGGCAAAAATTGTTCCCGTTGCCCCGTTAAGAGTTGAGAAATCAAATGATCGCAGCTGCCGCGCAGTCGCGCACGCTGCCACCTGTATAGAGAGAGAGCGAGAGAGAGACAGCGGACAACAAGAACGACGTGTCGCGACGTCTTCGTCTCCCATTGTTGACAGTTACGTTTGAAAATATTAAGAAAAAAAAAAAGAAACAAACAACAAAAACAGAAGTCGAAGCGGCATTAAATCTGATAAACTTGTTTTCAGACAACGGCAGAAACAGGCTGCAAAATAAAAAAAAAACTGTGCTACAGTGCCGCGCAGACATTTAGAAGCGTTCTCAGCTTAGATAAATAAATATGTGTGTGTTTGTATGTTTGGCTTGGCAGCATGTGCTTGCACAAACTCGCACACACACACACACACACACACACACATTATTTGCTCTGTTTGTATTTGTATAGCCAGCGCTGTGCACAGTTATTTCAAATGGTCTCGCGGCCAACGGTGCTTAGACAGATGGAAATGGGAGCCACGCAAACGCAGATACACATACATATATATATATTTATATATTTATGTGTGTGTGCTGCCAGACTGCATTGCAGTGTCCCTTGGACTGGGAACAGTGGCAGTGGGAACAGTAGGCAAAAATTTGTGCGATCCTGCACATGCATGCACAGTGTGTGTGTGTTATACACATACAGCTATGCTCAACATTTTTGGAATTGATGTATTTAATTTTTTACTTTATTTTTTTTTTGTACTTTGCTTACTTTGCATAATTTATTTTGCTTTGCAGCGACAGCAGCAGCGGCAGCAGCTGTTGTGAGAGTGGGAGCAGCAGCAGTGACAGCGGCAGCGGCAGCGGCAGCGGGAGAGCAATATACAATCAGATATGAGGCGAAGCCATTGACATTGAGCTGTCTCTGCTGGCATCGCTGTCGCTGTCGCTGTCGAAGCCGACACCGACGCCGACGCTACTGCTGCCGCATTTGGCCGTTGCCATTTTGAAATGAGACAGCGCGAGGCTTTTTTCGGTTGATATTTTCGCCTGTTTTGTTGTTGTTGTTGCTGCTGCTGATTTATATCGAATTTCATCCCAAAATGTACATGCTGCAAAGTGTGTGTGTGTGTACAACATTGACGACGATCGCGCGCTGCGTGCGCGTGCGTGTGTGTGTGTGTGTTTTAATGGACTTGAAATTGTAACGATTTTCGAATTTGAAAGAGCGGAAATTGACAAACGTTGCCATATTACGCTTCTCTGTGTGCAACCTTCGCTAGAGATGACACTCGGAGTTTGCTTAGGGACTTCTCGATTGTTGCTGCTGCTGTTCTTGTTGTTGTCGGAGCGCAGCGCTTTAAAAGGCATCGCATCCGTTGCTTAACTATCGTCGAGCCCAGGAAGCCGCAGCCATTCGAGTAATCCCCATTTGGTTTTGTACAAATTTTCATAGCCTTTTTTGTGGCGAGAACGAATCAACTGAGGAATTTATCGCACGCACATGTGTGAGTGTGTCTCTCTCTCTCCCTCTCTCTGTGTGCAATTTGGACATCCGTTTGCGTATTGCTTGAAAATGTCCAGAATTGGAATTGTAAGCAGCAGGTGAATACGATCATTTTTAGTTAAGATGAACAATAGGAATAGGTATACTATATATCGAGAGTTTTCGAAAAAAATCGTTCGCGAAAATACTCTTATATTTATATTTTTGTGTCCTTTTTTTAATTATTTTTCCATATTTAACTCTCATAAATAAAAAATTACAGTTCCTACTAATGATCACCTTTTGAAAACAATCGAGATTTATTATTGTATTATACTATCCCACTATATCCGGGGATCGGCATTTGTATGCAATATCTTTATAACGTAGTTTGATCGCTTGTGCGAAAAATTAGCTTGCGATTCGCGACGATTCGACAGAAACAATGGAACTGAGAGATAAGATCTAACGGTATGGTAACAAAACGAGCGAAAGACTTTCACTAGCCTAATCAGAATTTCAGTGAACGTGCACGACGATGCGGGGAGAAAAATAAAAGAAGAAAAAAAACTGACACACACAAAACGTTTTCCTAATTTTTTTTCAATTATTAAACAAATTTTTGCGAAAGTAAACTCGATTTACCGTTTGAACAGCGACCCAACAATCGCGATGTGGCAACCCAACGTAACCGACATCGCATCGCATCGTATCGAATTTGAATTTGAATTTTAAACCGAATTTAAATTTGAATTCATAGCGAGCTGCAGCTGTAAAAAAGAAAGAAAGAGATCAACCTCCCTCACTCTCACTCTTACTATCGACTATCGAAATACATATCGGTTGCTTCAGACTACATTGTCTTGTCCTATAAATCTCTTACCTGAGTTTTCTTAATCTAATTATAATTTTTTCCAGATTAAAATGATCTTTATAACGTAAAGTCTCAATTCTGATTCATTATACGAGTTTAAGGAACTTTAAAATAGAAAATTAGCTCAGTTCTAATTCATATGAAATGATGCACGAGATTTACCATAGAAATTCCATGGTTCTGAGCTATATGTAGCTCCTCAAATAGTTGAGATGAAGGAGCTCTCAAATAGAAAACTAGCTCAGTTCTGATTCATTTGAAGATCTAGTACATAAATACCATAGTTTTCAGCTATAATTCCATATAAATATATATACCCATATGATGATAAAGCTAAATTCCTAGGTTCTGTAGTGTAAAACCATCATAACACTAGTTCCTAGGAAAATGGTATTCACCTAATCTTGCGACTGCCAATAACTATGGTGCTGCGGTGTATTGGGAGAAACCGCAACGATAAGGTAGGTAAGTAAGTTAGAACTCATCGATGGAGCTCGTGAGTCACGCGTCGTGAGTTTGTGTACTAAGTTGGAATGATTAAAATAGCACGTTCGTAGCGCCGCGCGATAACTGATAACTCTGTGATTAGGATGATATATGTATGTTTATAACTATAGGTATATAAAAGGTTTTTTTTTTATTATAAATTGGGGAATTTTCGAGAATTTTTGGGCAAACAGAGCGTGAAACGTTGCTGATTTTCATTTTTCATTTACAATTTTCATTGAAAAGCGAAAAGCGTCTGGTCGGCAGCTGCATTATTTATAAGAAAAACAGCCTGCAGATGCATTAAGTCAGCCGCAAAGACACGAACGACACGCAAAATCAATGCGCGAATGAGTCATTCCCATTCGCTTTTCCCAAAGAAAGAAAAAAAAAAAAAAAAACACAATTGTGAAAGTGACACGTGCCGTTTGCAGTGGCGTAGGGGGTGGAGATGGAGGGGGGAGGGAGGGTTGCAAGTACCAAGTTGCTAATTCCTCTTTCAGGCCATTTTTGCCGAAAAAAAAACCTATTTGCTTTAGGCCTCACCCAGTCGTGGTTCGGGTGAGTCTTCAGCATTAACTACCCCGATGCGGGTAGTACCTCCAGCCTTATAGAGTACATACACATATGTTGTACATATACATATGTTGTGGGGGTAGCTGTACGTCCCAAATGAGGGTCGCGCAACCTTGAAACTCATTCCGGGGGATGAGGCGCAAAATGGATAGGATGACGGCGGGCCTGGGTTAACAATAAACCACCAGACGCACCACCACCACCATCACCAGCACCAGCACCACCACCATTGCATTGCAAGAGGGTGCAAGAGGTACCGCAGTACTTAATCAGCTGCTGCAGCGGTCTAATCAGCCCTCGATACGATGACCATATATGGGTAAAAATATTTTATACTGATATGAGTTTACATATATGGGTATATATATAGAATATTATATATATATACAGGATTGAGTGCATATGGTATTCCCATGTGGGAACTCTTTTAATCGATGATATATTTCTAGTAAAAATAAAAGCTAAAAGACATAAGATCCGCTATATCGACTATATTGTTGATACTGAACAAGAATATATAGAAATATATATACTTTATAGACTTAGTTATATGTAGCTTCTTCAGCCTTTCTTTATACATTTTCTATGGTATTCTCTTTAATTAATGAATAAAGTGCCCAGATCTTATGACTATAGCTTCATGAACACTCCAAGTATATGAGTATACTTATCAGATATAAAGAAAGGGCAGAGGAAACACATACTAAATTATGATAATAATAAATAATAAATAAATAAAATATATACTCTATCTACCATACATATGAGATCACTTCTATAGGGTTGCTTGCAGTGCAGTATTTCCTGACTTCAGCTTGATATGGTTGATATACACCCCCATCCTTAATCGGCAGCCAAAACGATTGCCTCATCTCATTTCCTTTTCATTCTTCTCTCTGCTTTTCACTGGTTTTATCGCGGCACTTCTCTTCCTCTGCCTGGCGCCGATAACCAAGAAATGCACTCAAGACGCCTCGCTGCGGGACGGGGCGGGGCGGGGCGGGGCGGTGCGGAGCGGGCGTCAAAGTGAGCATCGGCGGCCTGAGAACCTCGGGCAATCGCGCGTTGTCATGCGGGGCCCTCGGTCCCGTAGTGTTAATTTATGACAGTTCAAAAGGGCGTGGCGCCGCAGCCAGATAGGAGTAAGCCGGCAGTCGCCAGAAGGGGGACAAAGGGGGACTATCTGGGTAGGGCAGGGCAGGCAGGGCGAGGCTGTGAAACGCTTCCGTTGCTGCCCGAAAACAAAAAAATGAGAGAGAGAGAGAGAGAGAGAGAGAGTAAAGAGTAAAGCAACAATTGCACTGCTAAGCGGGTGGGTACACTGGCACACGCACACACCATCAAAGCACCTATGAGTCATGGCAGAAGACAGCCAAAAGTTCTTCGATAAGACACGCAATGTTGCGCATTATCTGTAGGCATCAGCTCATACTTTGCAGCTTTTTTATGAGCACTTACGCTAATACACGTCAGACACACACACACACACACACACACACATAAACATTTACATAAGTTAGCCCATAGCTGGCAGGTGTTGCCATATTGCAAAAATACTGGCAAATTGGTAGACAAATGTTGCGATTGCAAGTGCGTTGCGTAGCAGGCAGAGCCTGTAAGCGTGCAGTGTTGAGGGAGAGGAAGGAAGGAGAGAGTTCTTCAGCAGGAAGCCTCTGTCTGTCTGTCTGTGCCTGTGTCTGTGTGCGTGTGTGTGGCGATCAAAGTGTATTTTTTATTTTCTGCTGCGGAAACGAAGGCGCATTGAAAACGCCAATCACGTACACAATAAGAAAATAAAAGGGAAAAGCAAACGGACGGACATACACAAAATGAAGTTGAAAACCAACAACAAAAATTACATGCACAACGTGAATTTCGTTAATATTCAAATGGCATCGCCGACGAAGCGCTGCAGGCCAAAGGCGACAGAGAGAGATAGAGAGAGCGAGCGCACAGGTTGAGAGAGGATTTGTGTGCTGAGGACAACGACAGGTAGATGGCGGTTGCTCGTTTATGTGTAATCAATTTGCAAGTGTGTGTGTGTGTGTGTGCGTACAATTTAAAATGGACAAGGCAAAGAGAGAAGACAAAGATTTAGATGACGACGCATTCATGTGCATGATTTAATATAGACGTACACATACACATACAACTGTCAGATTGTACATGTACATAAATGGGTGTGTATTTTCCGGCGTTTTGGTAAGCTGAACACACACACACACCCACGCACACGCATATACAAAGCAAAGCACACATACTCACACACACGCACACAGCGCCAGCAGCAGTTGTGCAGGGCGCGGTAAGTTCAAGTTCAAATTTATTTGTATGCTTTTTTCTCTCTCTGTCTCTCTCTCTCTCCTGCTCTTACCTTTTGAGCGTTTTCCGGTCTGGCAGCCATCCCCCCCCGCGTACCCACACTCCCCGCTGCCTATCATAGTTTTATGTATGCACAAAGACGCATGCGCCCACTCAGGCGCGCTCGCTCTCTTACTCTCTCTCACTCGCTGTCTCTCGCAGCGCACAGCTGGCTGCAACGCCGACTGCAACGTCGACTGCAACGCAGCATAGCACAAATGCAATGCCAAATATGGTTATGCTATGCTACGCAGCAGCATTAGACGCTCGAGCGGTCAATAACTCTCTCTCTCTGCCTCTCTCTCTCTCTCTCTCTCTGTCTGCTTCTCTCTGTCTTCCGCTAGTTCTCGCTTGGCCAACACCCACTCCAAGCCGAGCTCCGCGCCCCACACTGCATGGCGATTATTTTATTTTTTTCGATTTTCGATTGTTTTTTTTTTCGATTAAGCTGGCGATCGAGCTGCTTTGCTTGCATGCACAAGCATACACACATACATATGTATGTATGTATGTATGTATATATGTACATACTCCATTCATATATAGATCGCACAGACGTTCCACGCGCTTGATTTGGTCTGCGCTTCACATTATCTCGCTCCAACTCTCACAGCGCGCCGCCCCCACCCCGCATCCCCTCCCCCTGCTTTTGTCTAGTTATTTCGTGCTGCATCTGGCGCAGCATAAAAAGTGAAAACAATTTTGTGTGTGTGTGTGTGTGTGTGTCTAAAAAAGGGCATGAAACATTTTCAACAAACTGGAAAAAAAAACAACAACAAACACATAAAACGAATGCAAAAAAGCAAACAAAACAATGCCGCTAATTATAACGGTATTGCAAGCCAGCTACCAACTAGGTACATATGTGTGTATGTAACTGTGTGTGTGTGTGTGTGTGCTAAGCTCATCTCTGTCTCTCACTCTTTACCGTTAAACGCAGCTGCAGCTGTTCGTTAAGCTAACACTCTGGCAATAGAGGCACGCGCACACTCTCCCTCTCTCTGTGCACGCTCTCTCTCTGCACTGCGCCGCCGCTCTCTGCCAGGCGAAGTGCAACATCAACCGGGGGTGGTCGCTCTGAACAATTTCGCCGCAAATTTGCCCAAATAGGGGCAGCTTTTAATTTTCGGCAAACTGGGGAAATATATAGAAAAAAAAAGGAGAGACAAAGCAAGAAATGACCGCCAGGACGCCTGCGTCGATGTGCGCTCTCTCGCTCTCGCGCTCTCTCTCTCTTGGATTTGTTTTGCTCATTGCACGTGCGATTTTTCACATGTGTTTTATTTGCCCTTTGCCATTCTACTGTCATTTGCCGGCTGCTGCAGTGCATGTATGACTGTATGTGTGTTTGTGTGTGTGTGTGTGTGTGTCATTGTCAACGTTCGTAGGGCACCATAAGCCAGGCAAATGTGAAGGTTACACGGCGCGTAGAGCGCAGAGCGCAGCGCCTCATCCTTTTTATAGCTACTTTGTATGTATGCGTGTGTGTGTGTGTGTGTGTGCTCTTCATATTTATGGCCATCATCAAAAGTTGCCTGTAGTAATAGTAGCTATGCCATAATTTATGCCATAATAGTCTCTGCTTGCGAATTAGCTACGCATAAGTGTTATAGTCAACAGATGTGGGTGGGACAGAGAGAGAGTGAGAGAGAGAGAGAGTAGCCATAATATACAAAATACCCTATACAATTTATAGTAAACTTGGCATAATATACAAAATACCCTATAGAATTTATTATAAGTTTGTTCTACATCATGCTTAGACTTACAATTTTGATCTGATTACTTTAAGTACATATGAGTACATAAATTTGTACCTATGTACAGATAAGTCAACTTAACAAACTTTACTTCAATTTTTATTATAATGGCACACATTGTACCGTATTTATCAATAAGCCTCGACAAATCAAAAAAAGAACACCCAATTTCTGTATATTTTTTTTTTTTCATTTTCCATTTCAGGGTGAAATTTGTAATGTTCCTTGTAACGATAAGAAAGGCAGCCAATCGATTTCACTGATATCGCTCGCACCGATAATGGCTCCAATAACACACACACACACACACACACACACACACACACACACACAGACAGATACTCTGTGTGATTTACAAGTTAATTAGTTAGAGGACCCTGAAACTGCAACTGGCGGAAAATGAAATGAGAATTTGATTGAATTTCCCAGCATTTTCCAGGAAAATTAACGCAGATAAATGCCAGAAAATAGAAATTAATAAAATAGCAAACACTATGAATATCGTAATATTTGACGCAAAAGGTTTTACCAACTTGTATTTAACCATAAACATATCTAGATAACATATCCCGATAAGCGTACCATGTAGTATGATATTAGACTGGCTGTGACGTTATTTCTGTGTTTTTTTTTTATCTGAAAACCAACAAAGCAATGGCACAAGGTACGTAAACAGATCAGTTCGAGCATGAGATCATATATGGGGTATATGGCAAATAATATACTATTATTCCTTTGGGCTTGGCATTAAAAAACTCATGTGCAACTCAATAAACTATATACTCTATATGTGTATATAATGTACAGTTCTTTGCGGGTCATTATTGGCATTGGACATCTAATCGTGGGTCCCAACAATTCGATAAGATTTCCCCATTTGGCTGTTGCGCAATCGCCCCAATTGTATAATGACTTTGGTGGCCATAAAGCCGACACCCAACCCCACACCGCACCCCAGCCCATTTTGGTCTATGGCCAAATGATAAAACTAATATTATTGATAAGGCGTGAGCGGGTCAA
This sequence comes from Zaprionus kolodkinae, assembly GCA_018901885.1. NCBI lineage: Eukaryota > Metazoa > Arthropoda > Insecta > Diptera > Drosophilidae > Zaprionus > Zaprionus kolodkinae. Next base: position 232,475 of record JAEIFM010000030.1, on the reverse strand, counting down.
GTGATTTCGAGGGTATTTCGTTTGGCTTAGCCCTGAAATTGGACTGGACGATCGGACTGGTGGAGTGTAGGGTGCCGCGTGACTGATTTGATGAGGAATGTACATATATACACACAAAAGTCATTAATAATATGCAATATTATAAATTGTGGTGTAAATTCAAATTTCCGTTAACTGCAAGTCATTGCGCCAAGAGACCACTACTGGCGCCATCTGTTGGTTTTGAGCGCGAACTACATTAACATGATTGCCATGCTCTGCAAAGTTACAGCAATCGATAGTTCAACAAGTTTTCTGTGAAATGCAGCATATTAAACTTATTAAAAAACGCTTTGTAATTATAAACAAATAATTTATAGAGATATACAACTATTAAATTTGTTTACATAGCATTATTTGCAATTTTTGCTGTATCGATACCATTGCGTATCGATTGCCCGCAGTGAGTACACATATCGAATTGTTTGCAAATATCGATGTGCGATATTTTTAAAAATAGTATCAACAATCACAGCAAGTACATATCGTCACTTTTCGGCACGCCAAAGCAATTTGGCATTTTCTTTCTATTTTTACGCATTAAAATGGTAATGTTTAATGTACTAAAACGAATTGTTTTACTCACTGAGTTTGTTTTATTATCATAGCAGCACGTGGAACGATATTTCCTGGTCTGGCGAATGGGCCTAACCGCCTTGATGCTCTGGCCAACGCTCACGGTCAGCGGTTATGACAAAGAGATGACGGTTTATGTGGATGCCGGTAAGAAGGAATGTCTGTACCACAGCGTCAAGGTGGGTGAGACCATTGATTTTGAGTATCAGGTAATCGATGGCGGTCATGGTGATCTGGACATCAGTTTCTCGCTGCTCGATCCCATTGGCCTGGTGATTGTGAGTGACTATAAGAAACCGGAGAATATGCATCAGCATGAGGTCCAGAAGGATGGCGATTATCGCTTCTGTTTCGACAACAGTTTCAGCATGTTCAATCGCAAGACGGTTTTCTTCGAATTGATTGTGGAACGCGAAGGGGATCAGTTGCACGGTGATGAGCAATGGAAGGATGTGGATGATCTGACGGGTCTGACGCCGGAGGAGTACTACGACATGAAGGTGCAGGATATTATGGATTTTATCGGACGCATACGACAGCATTTGACTAAGGCCCGACAGCTTCAGGATATGCTGCGTTCGCATGAGGCACGTGATCGTAATCTGGCCGAGGCCAATTTCCAGAAGGTCAACAATTGGTCATTGTTACAGATTAGCGCCATGATTGGTGTTGGCCTCATACAGGTCTTTATGCTGCGCAGCATCTTTGAGACGCATGGTCGTATGCATCATTTCTGGCGCAAGTTGGGCATATGATGAGCGAGGATCTACCAGGCCGCCTGCTGCTCCCCCTGCCGCCTCGCTGCGTTGCGTTTACCAAAGATGTTTCTCTGCATTTTGTTGTTAGTAGTAGTGACAAGCGCCAACGGCTTCTTGTCCAGCGTCAATAACATAGGTTAGTTAACTTAGCTCCTAATTGTGTGCCCGCCCCGCGCCCCTCTTGTCTGTGGATGTGTGCAGTGTCCCAGTATGTGTATGTGCATTTATTATATGAAAGCAATTCTATTATAAGGCGAAATCAAATGATCTTATATCGAATAAAGTGTTGAAAATATTTGTTTATATTTTCAATTCGAATTGGATACAATCGCTGCCGTAATTGGGTTAATTCTGCATCCGGAATTAACTCTTCCGGATTCGGAAGTTTCACATGCGACGCCACTGGGTACAACACTTTATGGTTTTCAAACAGTTTTCTTTAATTTAATTAACTAAACTAAAAAAAAAAAAACAAATCCACATTGATTACGCTAGGCATGTTGTTTATTTGAAATTTCCGCTCGCGACGGGCAGTCGTGTGTGGAGGCAGGAGGAGGATAATCTTGTGTGCCGGATACACTGTGCCCGCAAAACAAAAAAAAAAAAATAAACTGTAACTGTAACTTCCTCTTTCCGACTGAACTGCGATTTAATGCTACAAAAGATGAAACAAAAGCAACAACCTTGGTGTAAATTTAGGCAGCCGCCTTGTTCAGACGCTTCTGGCGTTCCAGCAGTCGGCGTTCGCGTTCGAATTCCTTCATGCGCAGCACATAATCCTCGTATTCGCAGGTGAGATACTCATGCTTCTCGTGCGCGCACTTGTACAGAAATGGGAACGTCTCGCTGCGGCAGCCCTGATAGGCAATCAGCTTGTGGGCACAATAGTCACGATGCTCGAGTGGGATTTTGGCCGATTCCATCTCCTGTTGGGTGGCAACCATGACGCGCTCCTTGCGCGATGCGAAACCCAACATCGGATCGAAACTGGGCACCACATCTGGACCGGGCATCACATCCGGTTTCATATAATGGTCAAGAGCGTTGCCCATGCTGTTGCGGGGTAATACAAAATTTGTGTTATTCGCGTGCAAATTTACAAAAATAATAACAAATATAAATTACGTAAAATGTTTTTTTTTGCTGCTATTGCTGCTGCGGCGCTGCTGTCAGTTCGGCTGTTGTTGTTGTAGGCTCTATTGACAGCTGCTCGAACGCAGCGCTGCATTGGTCGATAGATTTCTTATCGAATTCAAATGTTAAAATTATTAAATATTTTGGAATATTTATGTATTTGACAAGCTTGAAATGTAAATAAAATGAAGTAATTAAATTTATAAAGTGTTGATTAAGCAATATTTTATACATATTTTATTTTGTTTTATTGCCCAAAGTAATCGCGGCTTAGCAGTCGATAGTTGGCAGCCCTGGTTGTTGCGATTGGCCCTGGGTTAAATAGCACGATACTCGATATCGGCACAAGTGGCATGTCCTGTTGCAACAAATCGATAAATATATAGTGCTCTCAAAGACAGTGGTGCAATCATACAACACGAAATATGCATTAAGTGCGCCGAGTAGAATAGTTAATTCTTAGTTATTTTGTAATTTTTGTGCAATACATTTTAGACAAAAAACAAAGCTGGCAAGCTTTCAGTTATTAATTTCTAGCTGCTGCACTCTTTAAAGCGCGCGTGTGTGTATCTTGCAAAAACAAAAAAAAAAGCGTAAAGTTCGTTGTTCGGTTTTCTTTGATACAACTAACGGTATAACTATAACGGCATACATATGAAACGCACATAGCCATATACATATATGTATATATATGTATCTGTAAACGCATACAGAAAATCGATTTGTGGCCAAAGCATTTGAGAAACAACATATATACATATAAGCTGCTCAAAAGCTATGGTTGGATTATTGAATCCAATGAAATATGGCGATCATTTCTACGAGTTGTATACGAGCAATCAACGCAGGTAATGTAAATAATCAGAATGAACGAACGAACAATGCGGCTTGACGCCGCTACGGCTACCGCTGCGGTTGCAACGGGGTTGAAAAATCGATCGATTTTCGTTGAATGTATGTAGGTCTTCAACCCCCAGTAGCCCAGTCGGATACGACGACGACGTCGACGACGACGACGACGACCGATGTCACTGGGGTTGAAATTGGCGCGCCTGCCTATGCAGTCAGTACGTTAAGTGGGCAGCACGACAACATTGGCCGAACAGCTGATCATCGATAACAGCTGAGCGTGCTGTGCTTGCCTAATAAGGCGAGGCGAGGGCTGCCAATCGGCCACAACCGCGACCTGCATTAATTTTGTTTCATATTCAAATCGAAAAGCGATTACCGAAAATATATCGATCTTAGATTTTTGTTTTCAAACTCGTTTCTTATCGACTCGATCTAAAGTATTATTAAATTTAAACTTTTTCAGAAAGCTGCAAAATGAACGCAAGGCGCTTACCAAACGTAAAAGCCGCAAAGAGAAATCGGCCGCAGCGCTGGCAGCCGCCGCTGCTGTTGCTGTGCTCGAGGGCAACGGTGGCGGTGTTGGACCAGGCATTGTAAATCCATTGGATCCACCGCTGGTCAAGGATCAGTTGCTCTTTATGCCCGCATTTCCAGTGGCGCACATTGAACTCGATCCGAATGCATCCAAATTTGCGGTATTCTCGGCCATACGCTCCACTGTGCTGGAGGCAGAGACACGATTTGCCCTGTTCCATGACAATGGACACGGTGGCATGGGCTCAACGTCAGCGCTCAAAAAATGGAGCGGTAACATGGATTCCTCATGCTGTCTGGTCTGTGCGGGCAGCTGTATGGTTAGCAATCTGGTGGAATGCTCATGTCATGCAGGCAACGGTGGAGGCGGTGCTGGCGGCGCTGCAGGTGCTGGTGCTGCTGGTGGTGGCGGTGGTGGTGGAGCCGGTGCTGCTGGCGGCGTTGCAGCAGGCGGTGCAGCGGAAAAACGTACAACCAATAGCGCCAATAGCGATGCCGATTCTGATACCGATGAGCCGGAGGAGCGTGAGCCTGTCTATGCTACGGTGCCGTTAATCGTTGGCGCTGGATTACGAAGTCTCTTCGAACTGATTGCAGACGCACGTCACATCCAGCCGCTGCTATGCACCAAAGCGCTGAAGGCACTGCTCGATGTTATACAGGGACAACAACCGGAATCATTTAAACTTGAACCAGAAGATCTAATCAATCCACTGTATGATCTATTACTCGATTTGGCCACTATGCCGGCGGCGTTGACCTCAAGCACAGGCGCGGAGGCCAATTGGTCGGCTATGGCTTGTGCGGCACTGCTTGGCCTGTGCATTGCACGTGGCGATACTGGAAAAATGTTGAAAGCCATCGCAGCGATGCTCATGTCACCCAGGCAACTCTCGGCGCAGATTGTGCAGTTGCCCGCCGTGCTGGCGGCACTGCAGCATACGGTGGTCAGTGCGGCGTTGAATAAGCCAACACGTCCCGATTTCCATAGTCACGGTGTGCCGCAGAGTTCACAAATCGATGAGGTAAGTCGAGTGTTTGCTATCTATCTCTTCAATTTATTCAATTTCGGGTTATTCCTCTTTTGCAGTTCCCACTGAGGCTGCCCGTGCTGACTGGCTCACTGCAGCACATTGCACCCGCCATGGCATGCGATGGTGTCTTTGTCTATCTGCTGTACGGTGGCTCGCTGCTTAAGATTGGCACTGGCTTTGGGGGCTCCTACAAGGGTCATGTTTATGCACAGAACGATGATTTCAGTCGAGAGCGCAACGCTTGGCTTGGCTATAGCGCTGGCCAATTGTATTTCCGACGCAATTGCAAACGCAGCGCCGATCAGTTGCAGCTGGTGGGCATGGATACGCTGTCGGTGAAATCAATGAATCCACTCAATATGCTCTCGATGCGCGAGGGACTCAACTATGTACTCTTCACAGACGATGACTCACTGCATGCCATCTGCAGCAATCGTGATGTGAGTACAGACATGATTAACCAATAAGATACTACTCAAATCTCATCGATTTCAGGACACGCTGGTGGTGAAGAAACTGAATCTTTATCACAACAGTTACAGCAGCGAACCGCCGCCGTTTGAGCTGCCACTGCAGTTGGCACGTAAGAAATTTCGCACCTTGGGCTATGCCGCTTTCGAGGATGAGTTGCTCAATCAGCATCAGATTCAACGCATTCAGTCGGCACACAATAGTTTTGAGCCCAAGTTACCGGCACCATGTCGCGATGCTGATGTCCTTGGCATGGCATGTGGCAAAGAGTTTGGCCTGGTGCGTGCGAGCAATGGACGTGTCTATTATTATGGCAAATCAGCTGCACTTGGACTCAAATGTGTGGGTCGTACACCCACATTGAAGCTAATCGAATTGATTGTTTCGAAGGCAGCGCATATTGTGCATGTTGCTGTGGGACATGATGGGATCCATGCGCTGCTGGTAAACGACGATGGAACTGTTTATTTCGCGGGCACAGCACGTCGCGGTGAGGATGGCGACAGCTCAAAGAATCGTCGGCAGCCGAAGGCTGTGAAGCCAAAGAAAATGACCAAAATCGATGGACACGTTGTGGTCCATGCCGCCTGTAATAATGGCACCTCTGCTTTTGTGACCAAAACTGGTAAATTGATAATGTACGGCAAGGATACTGCGCACTGCGATAGCATGGGATTTGTTAGTGAGCTGCTCGATCAACATGTGACCAAGGTGGCGTTGGGCAAGGCGCATTGTGTTGCCCTCAGTGCCAAGGGGCAACTATTCACCTTTGGCCTGAATAATAAGGGACAATGCGGTCGTGTATTCAACAAAATGATGCCCGTCAAGGATGTGCCCAGCTCGAGCACAACATACGCTCTGCTGGGCCAGCATGCGGAGAAGTTTCGTCATAAAATCGATTTCTCTACACTCTGCGATTACGATGATCACAATATGGTGCAGGGACAGTGTCGTGTCTGCATCATGTGCCGCGAATGTACCGGCTATAATGTAAGCTGTGTATCCGCATTGAATGTGCCGCTAGAGCAGCGCATGGCCGGCAGCATTTGTCCATGTGGACACGGTGATGCTGGTTGTGCCAAGTGCGGTCTGTGCTCCGCCTGCGTTGCGCTGCAAGAGAATGAAGTGTTGCGTAAGTTTGTGCTGCGATTTAATAATTTATTATGATGTAAAACTGAATCTCTCAAACTCTTTCCAGTTGATTCCAAAGTGGAGCTGAAACCGCTGCCTGGAGAATTGCAGCGACAGCAGCGTTCCAAGACGTTGATAATGCGACGCAAGGAAAAGAAGCTATCGGAATTGGATACTGGTGCTGCTGGTGGCGGTGGTGGTACTCCGACCGATCTGGAGAAGGATCCACCGCGTGTGGCACCATTGGCACCACAATTGCTGCAATTACCTAGCGTCTCACCGGTGGTACAAGTCGCTTGTGGTCTGCATCATACCGTAGTGCTCACATTGGCCGGTGAAGTCTTCACTTTCGGAAGTAATCAGTATGGTCAACTGGGCACAGGAGATTTGCAGCCAGTGAGCGGGCCGATACGTGTACAGGTGCAAGGTGCAATTAGTCAGGTGGCTGCCGGTAGCAATCATACGGTGCTATTGACCCACAAGGGTGTCGTCTATACATTTGGCAACTATCAGAAGGGTCAGCTGGGTCGTTTGCCCAGTGATTATGGACAGAAACCTGTGCTCATTGGTGCACTTACTCCACAACAGTTGCAGCAACAGCAGCAACAGCAACAGCAGCAGCAACAGCAGCAACAACAGGAGGAGGAAGCCGCTAGCCAGGAAGCTGCCTGCGTGCTACCCGGTGGCTCCAAGGAAACCATTTTAATACCACCAAATACTGCAGCGCTCTTGGCGCAACGTCAGAAGTTTCTCTGGAATTGTGCACCCGGTGCGGTTTTGTAAGTGTAATCAAATAATATATTTATAGTATAATCTAACTACATTCTAATCCTTAGTGGTCTGGGTCCCAGCTATGGCAAGAAGGTCACCTGGATTGGCGCAAATGGTGATCAAACATTCATCAAGATTGACGAGTCGCTGATCACAGCGCAAATGTTGCCAAAAATGCATGTGGTGGCCAACAAGAAGACCATTTGTGAGTGCAGTGTATGCTTGGACTTAAGACACGTAACTGATAATCTTCTTCTTACCTAATCTTGCAGTGCTCATACCCAGCATACCGCTCTCCTTTCAAACGCTCTCGATCAATCGCAGTGATGGCAGCTGCACACCGCATTATCGTGGCCAGAGCAACTTTGCTCAGCTGTTGCATACGCAGCAGGCTGCAGGTCAGCCCGAGATCAATCGTAATGTGGATGTAGCAACTCCAGTGAGCGAGCTGTTGCCTGTAGGTGGTGGTGGTGTTGGTGTTGGTGTTGGTAGCAGCAGCAGCTGCAGCAGCACACCCGGTGTGCCCATCAATGAGCAAATGTCACGCAGCATGCATGAGGCAAGGAATCACATATTCGAGGAGCAGCAGCAACAGCAGCAGCAGCATTTTGTGGAGACATCATCGCTGCCAGCGGTAGCTGTAGCATCACCGCCAAGACAAAGACGTATGCGACCACCACGACCAGATGCTGCTGTTGCGGTGGCTGCAGCTGCTGCTGCATCAGCAGCATCACCAGCATCGGCTTGCCAGCAGCAGCCTGCCTCGCCAGATCCACAATCGCCGGCAACGTCGACATCAAGTGTGCCGCCACCGCAAATTGCCTTCACCATGGATCCCAGTTACAATGTGCTTTGGGTATTCGATGGCGTTGCACGCAAATTGCGATGTCACAATGTCATTGCCAGCGAGATATCCGAGTTCGATGTGGTAAGTAGTATAGAGAGGATTAGGTTACCTAACCGCAAACTAATCGTTTGTTTTCTTTCAGAATGCTGGCAACTATCGTGCTCTGCTCTCGCCAGAATTGTCGCTGCCCATCAAGGCAGAGGCGCGTGTCTCACGCTCACAGGCTTCGCTGAATCTCTTGGCCTGTTTGGATATATTGACATCTGCTCAGGATAATATACCTGGTTGCTTTGAGCAGGCATTGCCAAAGCAACCGAATCAGACAGCCGAAGCACAGAGTGGAGAGTATCAAGTTATCAATCGCTTTGATAACTTTGGAGGCGGTTGGGGCTATTCGGGTCACAGCGTGGAGGCGGTGCGATTCTCCGCCGATACGGACATTGTGATTTGTGGTTTTGGCATGTTCGGTGGACGTGGTGAATACAGTTGTAAGCTGAAACTCTATGATCTTGGTACCGATGGTGGTGGTTACGAAAAGGAAGGCATACTAATCAGTGAAACAAAGGAGGTGCCCTACGAGTGTGCGGCACGTAGTAAACATCATATACTCTTACCGAAACCAGTGAGTGCAGCAGCAGGACGTTGGTATCTGATATGGGCACGCATAGCTGGTCCCTCCTCCGATTGTGGTTCATGTGGACAGGCTTCAGTGACGACAGAGGATCAAGTTGTATTCACCTTCAAGTCCAGCAAGAAAGCCAACAATGGCACCGATGTCAATTCAGGACAAATACCCGCTATACTCTATCGTCTTGTGACACAGGATTGTAAACAGCCAACGGTGACACTTGATGCGGATCCAGTGCAGCGTATCTCTCGGGCATTTGCCAATAGTGTTAGTCGTGAGTGCTTCGAGAGCCTGGTGGTTCTCCTGAGCTGGTCATGGGATTGTTTCAAGACTCAACTGCGTGAGCAACGCGATCGTACACGTCCATTGCAGCTACAACAGACACTACAATATCTTGGCTATGTGAATAAATCATGTCTGCGTCTATTGCGTAAATATACCAATGAGATATATCCACAACGTTCCAGCACAGCGGTGGCAGCAGCTGCTGTCGCTCAGGGTGCTGTCGTCGGTGGTGGTGCCGTTGCCGCGGCGCTCTCCAAGCTGCAACAGAAGTCGAGCAAGGGTAAGTGGCGGCAGAGAGACAAGAGAGTTGTATAATTAATTAACTCCTCCTATTTTGTCCACAGATAAGATACCCAGTCGTGTGGTCAACAGTGCTGGCAAATATATTGGTGATGTTACGGCGCTGCCCACAGGCAGCATCTTGGGTTTGGGCAGTGGCAGCACACCGGGTGCACGTAAAACCAATCTGGAGAATATTCAATTGGCCGAGTGTATTGGCAATGTGCGTGCCATGTTGATTGGCATCTTTTGTGATGATATATTCAAGGATATTGCCACAGATGAGGGTAAGTGGGAGTGGAAAATGTCACGAAGTGATGATGATGTTGAATGATTCACTCATTTCTTCCCCCTTGCAGGTTATGCTTTGGTATTGGAAATCCTTGATGAATGTCATCTTAGTTTTGTGGCCTGTTTTGATGCCTTCTATCCCACATCGTCATTGAAATGGAATTGTTTGTGTGATCTGTTGGCACAAATCGATCGTGGTGCTTTACATTCACGTCTGTTGAGCGCAATCCTTGCCGGCTTGTGCTCACCCACGGTCAAGCTGCGATCGACGTTCTCCCTGCTAAATGCTGCAGGCAATGAACGTCAATCGATCATCAGTCCCAGTGATAATTCTGGACTACCTATGCTCTCCTCAACGGAGGCACATCAGTATCCCATATTGGTGGAGCAAATGATTTATCGTACACAGCAGGAGAAGAGTGATTTCCTCAGCAATTCATGGACATTTAAAGATGTATTGGTGCGTCTCTTGGACATCATAGCGAGTCCCATACGGGCACGCATTGAGAACATTTACAGTCGCAGTTTGGGTGTCAATTATGCTGTGAAGGAGTCCATAAATCAGGGATTAATCGATAATTGTTGCCATCTTCTGGCACGTGTGCTCGCGGAGATTGTGTATCAGACGGCATTGGGTGAATATGATAAACTCTTTTTGCCACCACGAACTCTACACTCGACTGGATCCCGTTTCGCTCGTTGCGATTTGAGTCGCACATGGAATACGGGAAATTTTGGACCTGATGCCATTGCCTTCAGTGTGGATCGTCCGGGTATAGCCATTGCGGGTGCCATGGTCTATTCCGGTTCGGGAAGCTATGATTATCAATTGGAATTATTGTATGACAATACGGTGGATTTGCAGCCACAACATAAGTGGGAAACTCTTGAATCCATCTCGGGCAGCTATGATCAGGAATCGGTGCATAATGATTTAGCCGAAATTAAATTTGATCATCCTGTGCATATTAAGGAACATGCACGCTATGCCCTCCGGCTGTGTTCGCAGGGTGCACGCACCTGTTCCGGAGATGCGGGTATGCCCACGGTGCGTGGCCCGTGCGGCGCAAGCTTTCATTTCTATGCCTGCGATCTGAGCTTCAATGGCACCACACCTGCACGCGGACAATTGCCCTGCATCTTGTACTACAGTTCACCCGTCAAACAGCAGCAACAGCAGCAGCCGCATCACCAACAGCAGCAACAGCAGCACCAGCACCAGCAGGATGTGGCCGGCGCGCCCACATGCTCAGCGGATGCAGCACATGCCGCTGCAACTGCGGCTACGGCTACAGCCAATGCCGCTGCCGCTGCTACTGCAGCAGCTGCTGCCGCCAATGCCGCTGCCGGCGGCAACAATGAGATCTCCACGCGGGACACAGCACTGCAGATTGCAGCAGATATAACAAAGAAGTGTACAGAACTGTTGATCATGGCACGCAATGCGATGGCAGCATCCTGTTCCCCGACAGACAACTCCTCATCGAATCACACACAGACCATTGACTCGGAGCACAATATTACACCCATTGAGGAGCACATGGACATCAATTGGGCCAATAATTCGCGTACCGCTGCACTCCCAGTGGATCCACAATTATCGACAACGGCACGAGATCTGGGCAAACGTATTGAGTCCTTCTCCAAGGGCATTATGGAGACACTGAAGTTCGATAAGCGTTCGACAAATCCTTTCGAGATGGAGATCGAAATTGGTGCCACGGAAATCGGAGTGGAGGAGACGGTGGAGCTGAATTATTGCAATGTCCAGCTGGCGGCGGCCAAGCTCAATGGCAATGAGCGTGCTGAGTATGAGCTGGCGGCGGAGCAACCGTTGCCGTTGGAGCTGCAGCAGCAACAGTTGCCACTGCAGCAGCAGCAGCTGCCACAGCAACAGCAGCAACCGCAGCAGCAGCAGCAGCAGCAAGCGCAACAACAACAACAACAGCAGCAACAGCAATTGACACCACAGCAACAATTGCCACCACAGCAGCAACAACATCATCAGCAACTGCTCCACTCCGACTCTGAGGAGGCACAAGTTGTTGTTGGTGTTGGCGGCAGCGGTGTTGCTGCCCTCCAACTGCTCGAGGTATTCAATCTGGCCGCATCAAACATGTTCCACACGCTGTTGCCGCTTGTCTATGCGCACATTGCCAACTTGGCATGCAGTGATCCCAAGAGTTCGGTACAAATTCTCGGATTGATCAAAGAGATCTTGCCACATATTGCAGCCTTGAATCAATTGTATGTCTCAAAGGAGCAACGTGCCGAGCAACTGCGTCCCGAGCCAGTGCCATCGCTACCATCGCCAGGCAGTCCCAGCAGCACCACCAGCAATCATTATTGTATTGTCGAGAGCGAACATCCCTATCGCAGTGCCAGCATCAGTTGCTATCGCGTTGAATTTCCACCCTGTGTCCAATGGTTAACCATTGAGTTTGATCCACAATGCGGCACAGCACAGCTTGAGGATTATCTATTGCTATCGATACCCATACGTCCGGTATCGGTGATGACACCACAACCATGTCAGGCAGCCACAACTGGAGCTGGTGCAGCAGCAGCAGCTGCAGCCACAGCAACATCTGCAAATGGTGCTGGCTCGGCCAGTGCTGGTGAGGATTACTATGATATACTGGACAATAATGTTAGCCACAATAAGCGTAGCAATAATGGACATCATGTGATCATGACCAGCTCCTGTCGCAGTCCGGGTGCCGGCAATGCAACGTCCACATTACGCTCACAGGATGTGATCGATCATGATTGGATTGTGGTCAAGAAGTTTAATACGTAAGTAGCAAGTAGACTTGTGCCCAGTTAATCATTATTAATCTCTCTCTTCTTCTCTCTACCGGCAGCGCCTCCAACTGGTTGCAAAATGTACTCATTCTGCCAGGTAACTGTGTGGAGTTCTCATTGGAAACTGCCTCGCTGTATGCACAGGATCCGCACAATAATCGTTATGGCTTCAAGTGTCTTGTCGTTGGCTATGATAATCCCACAGCAGTGAGTAGTAGCCCCTATATATCTCTCTCTTTCTCTGTCTATTCTGTCTAACTTGTTCTCTCTCTATCTCGCTCAGATTAATGCCAGCAACTCGTGTCTGATACGACTGGAGCAGGAGCTATCCTATCTGGGTGGCATGTGCAGTGCAAATCTTATGAAAAAGGATCTCAATTTGCCAGGTGAGCTTGAGCTTAAGACTTATAAGCTCTATATAGTATGCTAAATTATTGTTCCGCTTGCAGATGATAAGGATATGGAGGATTTAAGTGGCATCGAGGATACAATTAGTGCACATCATGCTCTGCTCTCGAAGGGATTTGCGCTCTCCGAGCCACAGTTGACCGTGCATCAGGCATTGGAATCTTATCTACCCATCGGGTGAGTCAGTGTATTGTATTATTGTATTCTATTTGGATAGAGGGTATTACGCAGTATTTAAAAAGTGTTCCCACTTCTGAACTTGGGTGAAGTGTTCCCACTTCTGAACTTGGGTGAAGTGTTCCCACTTCTGAACTTGGGTGAAGTGTTCCCACTTTGGGGAACTATGATAAACCTATGATAATCTAATCCCACATTGATCTTAAACAACTATTCAAATATCTTACTTATTCATTATAAGATATAGAATATATATATTGATGAAATCGTCTTGAATTATTTACAGCTTAAGTGACTTTACAAATACACTGATAGATTTAGATTAGATCATACATATTTAAATGTATGTAGATATATATATATATATAGTATATAGTATATATTTCATATATGTAGCGACTAACTAAGGCGTATGCTAAGAATTTGGTACAACGAAAGGTCACTCTTGGTGGTTCTTGGTGGTGCTGTTTTGTGTTGCAGCATTGGATCGCTGCTTCGCTTTGTTAGCGTCTTTCAGCTGTGTGTGTGTTTGTATGCGTGTGTTTTTGTGTGTGTGTGTGTGTGTGTGAGGGTGTTGGGTAGCACTACAGATCAGTCTTGAGCAGGCCCGCATTCTCGATTTGGTATACAATCTGCGTCTCCTTATAGGTGCGCGGCTCTGGTTGCACCACATCCAATTTACGTCGTTTACGTCTCTGCGCCAATCGCCACCAGAGCAGCAGCAGCAGCAGGATCAGGAGTAGTGCCAACAGCAAGCTACCCACTACGATATATGCCGTATAGCTGGTCTGTTGACACTCCTCAATGATCAGCTGACGCAGCGGTGCATATTGTGGTTGTTGTTGTTGTTCGGCCAGACGCCGCTGCTGCTCCGCTGCCATGCTGCTGCGTCGGAAGAGCAATTGTTCGCTATGCTGGCGAAAGAAATCGGCACGTGGCATTGGCGGCTGAAGATTCATATCCAATTGCTCGCAACTCCAGGAGTTCTCATAACACAGCTGCTTTATGCTCAATGCGAAACGTTCGTCGAAGCGTAGGGGTTGCGGTGGTACCTCCATGCCAATGCCATGGACACCTGCCACGGCGCTACCGCTGGCCAGCAGACTGTGCACGGTATTGTTGTAGAAACGCAACTCCAGACGCTCACTCAGATGATAGTCACGATGTACGGTTAGGCTGCGAAATGCTATATCACTGGTGGCACCAAAACGATTATCCCGCAACGTAACCGAGTCACGTATGTGCCCCTCCAGCCATTCCCCATCCACGGAAGTAAAGCGGTTTTGACTTATGCTCATCTTGGAAATGACTGTGAATAATGGTGGGGAGGAGGATTAGTATAGTTAATCATGTTTCGTGGACTTAGCTGTTACTTACGCTTAAAGGAAAAGGCATGAGAATGCACCTCCTGGAAGACATTGTTACGTATGCTCAGCTCATCGCTCACCTCCAGCTCATAGAAGGCACGTGTCGGTAGGTTTGCCTCGAAAATGCAATTGGCTATTATCATTTTCTCTACGGCAAACTTTTTGAAGGCCTAGATCGGAGGAGGGAGTTGGTGAAATGCGATTAGATGTGTAGGAATGTGCCATGGGTTTATGATAAATACCCTACAAACTACTAGTTAAGCAATTAGTCAAGGAAATCCTAGTCTAGTCACCTCCCTAGTTGGTTTATCTATATCGTAGGATTGGGAAATATGATTAGATGTGGAGAAATAAGCTATGGGTTGATGATGGATACTCCCTATACCACAGGTAAAGCAATTAGCCAAGGAAATCCTAGTCTAGTCATCTCCTTATCCATGTCGTAGGGTTGGGAAATTTAATAAGATGTAAAGGAATAACCCCCAAGATAATTAGGGATATTCTTAAACCCATTATCAAAGGAAATCCTAGTCTAGTCCCCTCCCTAGTTGGGTTATCCATGTCGTAGGGTTAGGAAACATGATGAGATGTGGAGGAAGATGACTCCCAAGATACTCTTAAACCAATTACCAAAGGAAATCCTAGAATAGTCACCTCACCCCCGGCCTTTCTTACCTGACTTTCGATACGCTGCACCTGAACACCATCGAGCTTGAGCAATATGGCACTATCCTTGGTTGTGGTAAAACCAAACGGTTGCATCTGTTCAATGCGACCGCCAACGAATGAGATCTCCTCGATGTGACCGCTAATGGCATGTGAATCGATCCGTTCCAGATTGACATTCTCGAATTCCACAATTAGAGCTTTATAGCGTGATACGCTCAGTGCATTCTTCTGGAGTTGCAGCTTATCGATTTGCTGGAAACGGATCTTACGCAGACCTTCCGTTGCGTCTAGGGTGTTAGACTCTACGTTGAGATCACGACAATTACGCACCTCAACCTGATAGACACTGCCCTGCAGTTGGGGCATGATCATAGCCTGAAATGAGCGTAGGAAAAAGAGACAGTCAAAAAAGGGTGTGTGAGGGAGAGCTCTAGAGGAAGACTCACCTGATCTACATGCTTACAATCGCAGGTGATCTTTGTGTCGTGCTCGGTGCAAGTGACCTTGGTGGCTGCGACTATGGTCACAGGCCAGGATAGCCATAGTAGCAGCAGCATCATCAGCGCACCATGGCTGGGAGGATCCTTAAGATTTCTGATATTTTGCATAGTTTCTTTTTTCTCTTAATTTGTACACTTTCTTTACACACTTTTATTCATTCATAGTGCGCGCTTCTGCTCAGCTTGCTGTGTGTCTTCTGTTTGTGATTCTATTCTGTTTCTGTTTCTGTTTCTGTTTCGTTTCACGCTTGTTCCACACTGTGTTCCCTTGCATGCTCTCTGTCTGTCTACTGTGCTTCGTTCGTTCGTTTCGCTGCTTTTGCTGCTGCTGCGTCGACGACCTGCTGAAAGTTTCGTAAGCGTTGCTGTTGCTGTTGTTGTTGTTGGTTGATAAGGCGTCGCTTGTTTTTATCGCCGAAGGTGCTACGACTTATCAATGCGTTCTCAGAGCGATAGAGACAGAGAGAGAGAGAGAGAGAGAGAGGTTGGGAGAGAGCGGGAGTGTATGACTGTGAGGGAGTGTGTGATGAGAGAAAGAGAGAAAGTCTGTGTATCGGCTAAACCCTTAGAGGTTAGTCTAACCCCATTGAATCCATAGTGTCTAAAGCAGTCTGAGGGGTTAGTCCAACCCCATTGGGATCCCATTGGGCAGTTAGACCATTGCTCAATTTTGCAACTTCTGTAATCGTCGAATAAATGATGATCGATTACCGATTACCAAATGCGCTTGTGCAGTGTCCATCATCATCACGAAAAAGAACTATCTAACACTTTGCCTCTAATTGATCATTGATCAGTCAGTCACAAGTCTCTCGCCTAGACACACGCACACGCACTTATACGCGCACCTAATTGAATCAGAAGCAACGTTCCGTGCGCTATCAGAGTGCTTCAATCTACGATCGTACACAGTTCAGTTCAGTCAGTCAGATAGTAACTCATACGATACGATACGATGGCGATGGGGATAGGCGCAGTTGGTGGTCGGTCGAGTGTGCTTCAATCAGCGCCAAATGCCGTTAATTGAATCTGGAGGTCGCCTCAAAACAGTCTATTGATCGTGCCTCTCCCTCCCTCCCCCTCTCTCGCTCTCTCTCTCTCTCTGTATAAACATGAGCAATTATGCTTTGTTATTTGTTTATGGCCATTTCATTTGTTTATAGAACTTAATTTATACGAGATAGAGACAGAGAGAGAGAGAGAGGGGAGTGTAACTGAAGTAAGCCGCCTCGCACAGCAGCTCCCTCTCTCTGTCTTTCTCTTTGCCTGTCCTCTTCAGCGTGATCTTCGCTTCGCCTTTTAAGTGCAAGAGCTGTTCAAATATTTGCACACAACTTGCAAGATTCTTGATGAGAGACAGTTTGGACTGGCTGCTCCTAGGTGAATCATTCATAGTCATTCTGAGAGGTCTAGCGGTTTAAGGTCTATGGGTTTGAAGTCCAAAGATTTGTGGTCTAGGGATTTGAGCTCAAGGGGTGTGAGGTCTTAGGGTTTGAGGTCTAGCGGTTTGAGGTTATGTGTCATCTGCATACATACATATATCGATAGGTCGATAACAAGCAGCAAATGAGGCTTGAAACTATTTGCATTGTGAATGATTTGCAGACTAGATCATTCACAGTCATGACTTCAGCTGTAAGCTGATGTAATTGCAGCATTCGATACATATCGATAAACAGCTGAGTTAGCTATAGAGCGGGAGAGAGAGAAAGAGAGAGACTGCTCGATTGTGAATGATCTGCAGAGTATGCAGCGTATAGTACTTTCTACTAAAGCAAACACAGACTCACCGATGCTGCCTGCCTGCCTGCCTGCCTGACAGCGGATGTGCCACAGACACAGACACTCACACTCGTATTCAAACTAACACTCACACTATACACTCGAGTTTTTCAACTGGGATTTGAAGAACCCTTTAGCTGCCCTTTTGAGCTTCAACTTATACTTCTTTTTTTTTTTTTGCTTTATTGAAATAAATAAAGCCCAACTTGCATTTCCTGCCTGGATAAGACTCGATTGCAATCAACGGCAGCTCAATTAGACGGCAATTATGTAGGCACTCACTCTATAAGAAGAGAAAAAGAGAGATAGAGAGAGAGAGAGAGAGGGAGAGAGCATCTAGTAAAGAGTAAAGTGGAGTGGAGCGTGCATTTTATGCATTTATAAATATCGCAAACGAGCCTCGTCCCGTTGCAATCTCATCGTCCATGCAGACACAGAGGAATTGCAAATATTTTTGCAAGTTCCGCCCCATATATGATGTCTCATAGCGAGTATGAAAGAGAGAGAGAGAGAGAGAGAGAGAGAGCTCTTAAAACTTGACCGATAATACTAACGAGATAGATATCTTTAGAAATTCGATCATATTTTGCTCTTATTCACTGAGATGACATCATTTACTTTTATTTTCATAGGTGATTCAGCCGCATATTACAATACCCTACCCTACTACCTAGTGTATGGTATGATTTAAGTAATCTTATCTTTATCATGCTACCTATCTCTGTCTCTTTCCCTTCTTCTACTGTGTACTTTGCGATAAAAACAAATTGATTAGATACGCGGGCTAACTGAGTCAGTGGAAATACGAGTGAAAACGTTTCTCAACACACACACACACATATTTCCTGTGCTTAGTCAACCCTGTCAAGGATATCGAAAGAGTGTGTGTGAGAGAGAGAGAGAGGAGGGAGAATGCGATGCAATACGCAGCAATAAACAAAGTGGAAACACTGAAATAGAACACTTTTTGCATTCTGTTTCTCCACAGGCTTTAATTCTCTCATTGGAATTATGTTTGTAAAATGATCGTATAGCAAAATTCGAGAAACTATGAAAGTAAAACTTATTTTATTATTTTTTTTCCTTTTTTTGTGTGCACACACTTATGTTCTTTCTGCCTGTGGGGCAACACTTTGTCGCCACTTTCTGCCTCTTTCATTTTTTTTCTTTTTTAGCTTTTTGCTGAATTTTTTTGATGGTGTTGTAGGAACTTTCCAATTCAAGAGGTTAATGTGCGCTGCTTGCGGTTTTTAATTTGCCTCCCCTCCCTCCCCAGTTTTGTCTAGTTTGTTGTGGTTTTATTTACGAATTCGCTGAACTGTTCATAACTTTTGAGTTTTAAGAGCGAATTTACGAATTTTTTTGTTGCGTTTTTCTTTGTGCTCAACGTTCGTTTCGCTGTTTCAGCTTTTTAGCATTTTTATTGCCCCCCACCAGCCCCAAAGAGGCAGAAAAACTAAAAACAGATTTTTGTTCGTCATACTTTTAACCTTGAATGATCGAAATTATTTGCTTTGCATATGTGTGTATATAACAGAGTATATGACAATATGTGCGTGTGTGTGTGTGTGTGTGTGTCTGTGTGTGTGTATGGAAAGGTGGCATTTTGTTTGCCAACTGCTGTTGCCTTGCTCCACTGTCCCGCTCACCCGCTCTCCCTCCTCTCTCTCTCTCTCTCTCTCTCGTGTGGGCTGTACGTTTTGTATTTGTTTACGGATTAGCGTAGAAATGTCATTTGTTTCCATGTTTGTTTCTTTCTTTACCAACCACCCCTCCCCCCAGCTCTCGCGCTGTCAGAGCTCTCCCCATCTGCCCCAACGCTACACGCAAAAACATGCAAATTCCATAAGCGTTTTCATTTTGTTTACTTTGTTTTGCTTTACATTCGTACGTGGGTGGCGGCTGATCTCAGTTCGCACTCGGTTCTCGCTCTGCTGCTGCTGCTGCCGCCTTACGCAACACATATAGCTAACAGATGAGAGCACTTAAGGACAGGCCGGGAGAGAGAGAGAGAGGCGGAAAAAAGAGAGCCCGCACACTATCCTGCCTAAAGCAGCGACGCCGCCGCCGCCGCTGCTCTCCCACACACACACACACTCACACTCTCTTCCTCTCTCGCGCAACTCTCACATAAAATTCTGTTGCTGCTGCAGTTTTTATTGCTTTGAACTTTTTGTGGTCGTCGCTTGGTGGACGCCGGCCCCAACTGGATGCATTGTGGTTTTTGGGCGACACACACACACACACACACACACGCGCGCGCACACTGAGAATGTAAACAAACAAAAAGCGTAAAATAAAGCAGAATATGAAAGCAAATAGCAAAACGTAAATTCTATTTGCATGCGCACAAATTAAAAAAAAAAAAAAAAAAAAAGCAACAACAACTACAACACGTAACGCGCAACGAGTGATAATGTTTCTCAGAGAGTAGCGCAGCAGCAGCAGCGTAGAGCAACAATTCGACAATTCGAGAAGAACAACAAAAACAACAACAACTAACCAGCAGCCCGGTCTGAGCTTTCGTTTTTGTGTATGTCGCGACCGGCGTAAGCGCGTGCAAATGTCAAACTGAGCGCCAAAACGGACAACAAAACATTTACGGCTACAAACGTTGACGGCAGCGCGCCGCAGTCGCTGTCGCTGTCGCTGCAGAGCCCGCGCGCTCGCTTGCTTGCTCTCCGAACACACGGTCACTGGCGCTCTCTCAGCCGCTAGCGAGCGCACTCTCTCTCTCGCTCTCTTGCTCTCTTTGTGCAAACAGCGCCATTGCGGCTGCTTAGTACAAGACCGTGCTTGCTGCTTCTGTCGCTGCGGCTGCGCAGCATCGTCAGCTTTAAGAATTTTATGCGCTTTGTTTGTTTTGTTTTTGCCGTTTTTCTTCTGCCTTTTTTCTTTTGTTTGTTTCAATAATAAAACCGCACGGTGGTCGCCGCTGCTGCTGCTGCTGCTGTTGCTGCTGCGTGCTGTCTGCCGCTTTGATTGCTTGCGCAGCGTTTAATTGAATGCGCGGCCGGTCTGACACGCATCGTTTGACACTTGTTGTGCGCTTGTGTGTGTGTGTGTGTAACGGGCCCCCGCAATCACATTACAGGAGTGCTGCGCGTGTGTGTGTGTGGAGTATTTGCCTCGGGGCCAAGTGTGGCCACTTAGCGAGGCTTGTTAAGATACATCAATTGTCGGCTGCCGTGCACGATTGGTTGAGTGGGAGCGAGAGTGTGAGAGAGTGAGCGGCAGGTGGGAGAGACCGGGTGGCTGTCACTTCGATTAACATAAGAGAGACAAATGTTAATGCAGACACTCACACACACACACGCGACACTCGCACACATACACACAGAGAGGGATAATGTAAACAAAAGATGCCTTTAACAGCGTTGCCAAAGCCAATGGAAAAGTTTTGCCGATGTCACGATGACTCCGATAGAGTTGCCACAGAGGAATTATAACACACGGCTGGCAATACTTTCTAACTGATTTTAATCATTTTGTTTTTTTTAAGGTTATGTCTGTACTTATTATGCGCAATTTGAGATTATGCTAAAAAATACAAATTGCAAAGCGTTTCTATGAGCATTTTTACAGGGTATACACAGGCAGCAATTAAATAAATGCAGCAAGAATGAAGGCGCCGCAGTGCGGTGCTTGCAAATCAAGTTATACAACATTTGTAAATGCCATAAATAAATAACTATGTAATACTCCCCCCCCCCTCCCCCTCTCTAGTGTACTGACTCTATGGAAATAAATAAATCCCCATTAAGTCGCATTTAAATATGCAATGCACGCGATGCAGCTTTTGTTTTTATTATTTTTTTTAATGGAAAATCTTTTGTTTCATTTGTTCTTTTTTTTTTGTTTTCTTTTCAGTTTCTTTTTTTTTTTTCATGTTTTATTTGCAACAATTTGCAGAATATTTGATAAAAAAAAATGCGTATTTACAGTAGGTTTAGGTATCTGGTGAGGTTTAGTTTAGCTTAGGCTAGTGTGCAGTTCGTGTTTTTAAAGTTATATATCGATTTTTGTATACTCTATAATATGTATGGTTTGTGTATTTGTATGTGTATGTGTGTGTCTGTGTGTGTGTGTGTGTGTATGTCTATCACATGTTTGTCGCAGGCGCTGCTAAAAAGCATTGCATACTTTTAGGCATCGGCATATTCAATAACATCATCGATTTTAACAGTCTCATCGCTACCACCGGAATGATCCGAACCCGTATCCGGCGACAATGCAGCCGCTCCCCTCATATCCATATGCTCCATAACGGCCAGTGTGCCCACACCATCCAGACACTCGTAGCTGCGTTGCAACGTGCCGCTGTGACTGCCACTGGCGGCGGCGCCAGCGTTGCCACTGCCACTGGCGGCGGCGGCGGCGTTGCCACTCCCGCTTGCCGCCCATCCTCCATTTGGCCTGGGCGAAGTGCTGGCAAAACGCGATTGATTACGCGCGGAGGTCAACTGATTGGGATGGAATTGTGGCATCGCCTCGAGATCATGTCGCAGATCACGCACATGTCGCTGTGCGGTTGCTGTCGGTGCTGGCACCTCGGGTGTTGTTACACAAATGGGCGTGGCACTGGGCGTTGAACGCCAAACGGGCGTGGCATAGCTAACACTGTTCGTGGGTGTATAACGTGTGGATGGCTGGCCATGACGTCGATAGAGCACATCGGGTAACTCCTGACCAATGAGACGCATTGCATAGGCACCTCCTGATCCTCCGGCAGCCTGTTGCTTGGACGGTGGCAGTGGTTGGCGCAGGGGTGTGGCATATTGTGGCATTGCCTCATAGGCGGGTGGCATATCGTTCACATCTGCAGAAAGGCGGAAAAGAAGTGGGGGTAGAAGAAGAATAAAGAAATTAATCGATAAATTTCTAATCAAGTTGGGGGAAGCACAAGCTAAGACAGAGGGAGAGGGAGAGGGAGAGAGATCAGGCAAGTAGGTAGAGTAGGTAGAGAGACAAAGACAAAGACAGAGACAGACAGACAGAGAGAGAGAGAGAGATAGAGAGAGAGAGAGAGAGCAGGAGCGAGGTATAGAGGGTAGAGACAATACAAACACCATACACTACAATTATCGGAGACCTTCACCAAACTAAATACACATTGCACTAAATACGTTTTTCATAGTTTCTTAGACAAACTAATCAAAGTTTCAATACCTTTTTTGGGTTAATGTGATCCATAAGAGTGCCTTAGTACCTGTGTGAGTGTGTGTGTGTGTTTGGGGTGGGTGTGTAACTGTGACTGTGACTTTGTGTGTGTGTGTGTGCGTGTGTGTGGGTACAGTTAGTGTAGTGCATTTACTACATGCACTACGTTCAATAGAATATACATGTGGATCGTATGTGGATCCCTTGTGTATTGATACATATTTAGATAGAGTATACATAAGTTTGGCTAATCGTATAGCTGCATAGCGTGTGTATCGTAAGTGGATCGCATGTGGATCGCGTGTGTATCGTGTGTGGAACGTGTGTGGATCGCATGATCGTGCTTAAATCTACATAAAATTCATCGCTTGCTCATCACTTAAACGCTACAGTGGGTTAAAATAAATAAAATAAAATATTAAAATAAGATACATTTTGGTTACATAAAACATATACATAAATACATATAGATCCATATTACAAATCGGCCCGTTTTTTTTTTGTCTATCAATTTTGCTCACAGCCATTAAAATTATTATAAAAAAAAACACAGAAAACATAATGAAAATTAGAAGAAATTAGATATACAGATATTTGTGTTGATCGAAATGGCAGTGGAACTGGAACCGGAACCGGAACCTGAACCATACCGGAAGAGTAAACAAAACAGATGCCACACACACACACACACACACACACACACAGAGAGTTAATCGAATCAATAGCCAGTTCGGGCAGGACGATCGGGCAGAATGGGTACAGCTGTTGGCTCGATCAGAGCCTCAGCATAGCCATACTTACTGCTGGCCGAATTGAAGGGTTCCGAATAATCATTCATAGCATTCGGATCAAGTGGATCCGATGGTGCCGAATACTCATTGGGTATCAATAGTTCCTCATAGAAATTCTCCTGTCCACTCTGTTCGCTGGGCGCCGTTGGTATTGGGACAACATCGGTCATACATTTGGTACCACTATGGGCCTGCTGTAAATGTTCTTCCAATACCCCTTTCGCTTCATCCGATAAAAGTTCCATCTTATCAGCCAATATCTTCATAATGATTATCTGACATTCACGATTTGTCAATTTGCCACTGATCAATTTCTGTATGGGCTTCCTGAGTTTACGTGGTGCATTCTCTTGTAGGATCTCTCGACTCGACGACGACAGTGAACAGCGCTCCAAAGCGGCGGCAGCGGAGGAGCAGGAGGAGGAGGTGGAGCCGGAGCGCCTTTTGGGGCGACAATAGTGCCAGAGTATCATGCCAAAGACAATGATCGATATAAATGCCATGAAGCTACCCAACAGGATGGGACCATTTTTTGTTATACTCCAACCACGTTGTTGCTCATCACGTTCCTCCTTGGAATAGTAGCCATCCCTGTACCAGATCAACGTACTGCTATCCTGGCACTGCAATGGGGTGCGATTGTTGCCACACACCTCGTTCGCATAGCGACGCAAATGAACACTGGATGCATTGAAACATGTATGCAATCGTTGTCCCAATTGACAATATAGTTCGGTGCTAAGATCACGATCGGTTAGACGTAGCAACCACTCACGATCCTCATCACAGCGACATTGTCGATCCAAATGGATGGCCCGTACCTCACAGTTCGAAAAGTTCAAGCTACTCGCTTGAGGATTACCAACCCAATTGTTGGCAAAGGTGCAGTTCGAGCGACGTGATTGTTCCAATCGTATCGGAGCAAAGTTATTGAAACGATTATCCTCGATCCTTGCGATCAATTCACCCTCATTCCCAGCATCGACCACATGCAGCCAATTCTTGCCCTGATGCATGATCTCGTTGTGTTCGATAAACACATAGACACTGTGTACGCGTATGGCATCCTCGTTGATTCTACCGATGCTATAAGGAGGAGGCGGAGAGAGAGTAGAGAGATCGTTTATTATCGATAACTTTTCTTTCGCAATCGATTCAACTCTAGACAAGTGTGTGTTTTTTTTTGATTACTTACGTGTTATGCTTCAGTGTCAGCCGCGATATACCGCTACCCATAATCGCCTCACCCTCGATTGTGCCAATTTTAGTATCGGTTATCGATACATGTTCGCTGAGCAGTTTGCTCGTAAAGGCCTGCGCCTCGATCCTACTGATATTACAATTATCGAATGCGAGTTCATTGATTTTGGTCACATCGAATGCATTGCGTTGTACAATGTTAATTTTACAATCGATAAAATCGATTTTATTCATCGAAACAACAAAACTCTCAATACGATCGATATTCGATTTCTCAATTTTAAGCTGCCGTGAGAGAGGGAGAAAGAGAGAGGGGGGGGGGAGAGAAAAAGAGTTAAATTGTTTATTTTTTTTGAGTACACTCAGCACTCACATTCACAAATGACTTTGAATAGAAGGCTTCTTTTTTGATTTGCATATCACGTATGTTTGTGAATCTGTACGATCCGTTCATATTGAAGAACGCACTCGGAAAGAGTACCAAGAGATCGCTGTTATCCACGCGCAGTTTGCTTTCGCCATCTGAGAGAGAGAGAGAGCGGGAGAGATAGAGAAAAGAATATACATATAAATTAAAGCTGTATTCGCTTAATGCGGCAATGTGCTTTCAAAGCTTTTACTCACCCGAAAATGCATGTTTGCGCACAAATACACTGCATACGCCAAGTATCTGTATATCCGGATAACCAGCCTGATTGCCACGAAATGCATATGAGGTTAATTCAACCTGATCGTTACCACCGGCACCCTTGATAACAATCCGATTGACACGATTATCGCTAAATATGCCATCCTGTAGTTGAAAATGGGTTTGGTCAGTCAGTTGCAGCTCCATGGCGGTTATATTACGCGGTATGAGGTATTTTGTGTTCCATATGGGTGACAGCTGTGTGTGCGAGAGAGAGAGAGGAAGAAACATATATGAGTCTGGTTTGTCTTCTGCTTTTTTTTTTTTTTTTTTTTTTTTTTTTTTTGTAGGCTGTGGCCGCTTCTTTTTGCTGTTGTCTTTCATCTCTATTCTATTCTCTGCCATTCTTTGTTGCTGCTGCTGGGCACAAGAAATGTAAGTCAAGCGGCACAGCAGCAGCAGCAGCGCTTGGTATTATTTTTAAATGTCTTTTGTCGCGACACCAGCAGCAGCAGCAACAGCAACAACAGCAGCAGCAACAATTGCTGCAACTCAGACAACGGCAAGTTGACCGCAACGTTCATTGCTCTAGCCCCACACAGTTGGTGGTGGTGGTTGGGGGGCTGATGTTGCTTTTGCTGGCCTGTGGCGTCGCGTAATTTTCTCATTAAATTAAAAGAAAATAGTTTAAGTCCCGAAGGGGTGACGATGCCGCTAACAAGAAACAATGGCAAAAGCGAACCACAAAAACAACAAAAACAGCAACGAGTTGTATTGCATGATTCACGCATATCATGTATTCTATATTTAAAATATTAACAAATGTATATTGTATATATATATATATGTATAACAACAAAATTATGAATCGATATCGTTTATTTCTTAGTTCTTTTTCTGTGTGCCAACTGCGGGCGGGGCGGCGGCGGCAGCGGCAGCCATTTTTTAAAGCTCGGCC
Source organism: Zaprionus kolodkinae (assembly GCA_018901885.1). Classification (NCBI taxonomy): domain Eukaryota; kingdom Metazoa; phylum Arthropoda; class Insecta; order Diptera; family Drosophilidae; genus Zaprionus; species Zaprionus kolodkinae. The sequence goes on along the minus strand of JAEIFM010000030.1, from coordinate 206,400 downwards.
TGACGCTGTTATGTTTATGTCTGCATTCTGTTATACATAGATTAACATAATTTCATAATTGCACATAACAGCGTGTGATTAACAGACAGCTGTTACATATGTGCACGCATTCGATACACTTTCCATTTCGATAATTGCAAGCAAAATTGTGTAATTCGTATCACATTAGTCCTATCACCCTCTCGTGCAGCAATTATCGATAAGAGTGAGCGACACTTAACAGACAGCTGTTATGTACATATATTGAGAAATCACTTTCTATATAGCTTTTATTATGCGCAATTCTGTGCGATTCTTATAAAACATTCAGCAGCAATTAGAGTCAAAATGCCGTTTTATTAAAAATGCGTCATACATAGATAGTCGGATAGTTTTTTCATTTTTTTTTTTCACATTTAACTCTTATCATTTATGCGTGTCATTAATTTACGAATAGCTTCTATTGCTTCATTTATAAACTGCTTATTTACTGTCAGTACCTACTTATTACTTATATAGATTTATATAGTAACTTTCGAGGAGCGCGTCTCTACGTGTGTGTCTACTTGGCTTCCGCATAATTGTCGTAAATCGTGAATCAACCAGCAGCGCAACAGCAACAACAACAACAACAACAATAACAATAGCAGCAGCATAACAGGCGGGCGGCCATATTTGGCACACAAAAAGGGGGGAGAGAGAGCTGGAGAGAGCGTGAGCGGCCACCTGACCAAATGTCGTGAGCGGCTCAACTAGAGACGGAACAGAGAGAGAGAGAGAGTCAGAGAAAGACTAATGTGCGCATATATCGATAACAATTAATGCGCTCACAAGTTTGCAATTGTGCAGGACTAGTGAGCAATTATTCCGCTAGAGGGCAGCAACGTTTCGAATGCAATTCAAAGAAATGTTCAAAAGAACTTTTTTTTTTTTTTTTGTATTTGCTGAGCTGTAATCGTGCATTTAATGCGTGTCACGCGCTCATCACTTGCGCCGCAGCCGTGCAGGAGATGGCAAAGGGAGGGTTAGGCGGTAGGCGGTAGGTAGGTGGTTGGGGAGTTCAACGTTTGCTCCGTCTGTGTGCAGCTGCGACAATTCTAGAGAACCGGAGACGCACTTGTTGTTGTTGTTGCTGCTGTTGTTGTTGTTGTTGTTGTTGCTGAGCAAGTGTCTCGTGTTGCCCGCCACTCCGCGCCCGCATCGCAACCTCCTTCCCTACCCCATGCTGCTACCCCATGGCGATCTTTCTGCAGAGATTTCAGACATTTGCTGTTTATTATTATTAGTGTCTGCGTCTGTGTGTGTGTTTCCTGCTCTCTTTGCCCCTCTTCTTTCTCTCGTTGTTGTTGTTGTTGCTGTGCAGCCATCCATCAGTTTGCAATTGCCTTTTTTACACGCACGACGCGACGCGATGCGACGTATTGGGCGCAATTTCTTTCAATTGCTCCAGTTTCTTGTCTCCCTCTCTCTCTCTCTTGAAAGCTAAAGAGGAAATCTCAATTACGTTTCTTACATATATTCTTTTATTTTGTTTAATTTGCTTGTTGTTTGTCTGTCTACCCCCAAGTACACCCCCTCCCCCCCTCTCGAACACCCTGTGGCAGCCCACGCACACAAACAATCTAACATGACGCATAAGTTTATCAAAATATTTGTTAAAACTAACTACAAATTAGGCATGACGAGTCAATACCCTGCAAACTATCGATTAAAATTGATTTCTTAATTCTTTTAACATTTTGCAACACTGTTTCACAGAGTTGGCACCAACTCTGGAGTTAAAGTTATAAATATTAAAATTGTATAATAAGTGTTGCCTCTTTTAATATACATATAAACACTAGTATCGATAACTTAAAAAAAATCGATTGTATCGCAAAATTAAGTATTAAGAACTAGATATATTTTTCGATTACATTTTGTTTTCTTGCCCTTCTACAGGGTATTAACGTATAGGGTACATTGCGCATGAAATAAACAAAGAATTTATTGAAAAAAACATAGCAGCAACTTGATGAACTTTCCAGGGCAAAACTCATGCGAATCGACATTATAAACTATACACACACACACACACTCACGCATACTCTGCCCACTTGTAATACATAATGCTGTGTCGATCCATCCAACACTATATATAGCATCTTTCGGGGCTTATGGGCGGCCTCCTTTTTTTTTTTTTTTTTTTTTTTTTTCTATGCGTGCTTCGTGCTTTTTTCTACTTGATGCACTTTTCTCCAGATTCCACTACGCATTTTTCCGGCGCATTTTTGTCGCCCGATTTATATATAGACTGAACTGGGATGGATGTAAGATGGACTGCTACGGTAGATGGAGCAGAAGGGGGAGGGGGGATTGGGCAGGGCAGGGAAGCGGAAATAGCAGCACGACGCTTGACTGAAAGGCGAAGAGTGTGAGTGGGAGTGGGAGAGCATGATATATGGATATATCCATGCCGTGTTAGTCATTGAGAACTGGTCTATATATATATAAATATATATCTCCTACATGACATGTTAAATAAGGAAGACGTAGCCAATTAAAAATAAATTATGATATGCATTTGTTTTTTGGCGTGAAAACTAGACGCAAGTTGAGGAAGTAAAAGAGAGAGAGGTGGAGAAAGGGAGGGAGAGGGAGGGAGGGAGTGGAAGTTGAAGATAAGACAGTTTTGAGTTGAGATGCGGCGGCATATGGTGAGAATCTTGTTTTCTTTTTCTTTTTTTCTGCTGCTTCTTATTCTACTTCTATGCATGTGTTTTTTTTTTTTTTTTTTGGACAATTCATTGCCAGACACACACATACACACACACACACGCACAGTCACATATGGAAACCGCATGGAAAACGCGTACAGGATTTTCCCCTAGAATTTTTCAGCAAACTCTGCACTGCGGCGCGACCCAGTCGATTTTCTTTTTATTTTTTTTTTTTAGTACCTCACGTGCGCTTATCTTTCAGATATTGTAGATGTACGTGACTCCCGCAAAACTCGCTGCATGTGTGCAGCACACACACACACACCCGTACACACACACACACACATGGCTTTGTCCAGCTCATCTTGTTGATATTCTTTCTGTTCCTATTGCGATAAGATCAATCAACATTACTCAATCTCAGAGAGATATAGAGAGAGAGAGAGAGAGGTAGAGGGAGAGAGAGAGGGAGATCGATAGAGCGGTGTGTTAATTATTAGTCAGCTTCATATGTATATGAACTTGAGTAAGCAAATAACCCTCGATAAAGTAACTTCCGAAACCGGCTAGATAGTATTGTATTATTGGCGAATAATTCAAATATAAGTGCAAGCTCGATCGATAGATAGTAGTTGAAATATTATATGAGGTTATTCAGCATTTGCATAAGATCTTAAATCTGCAAATATATTATTTTTAAATATTCATTTCACTTTTCTATTAAGTGAAACTAAGAAAAATTGTTCTAGAGATCGGTAGATCGTTGTATATAGCTCAAATATAAAATTGATCTTGGTAATGTATTATACTTCCCCTTTTTTAACTCTCCTATCCCACAAGCGAAACTATTTCAGCAAATTAAGAACGACTGATAGATCATTGCCATATGATGATCTGAAGTCTGCAATTCTATTTTTAATTGATTATTTCACTTTTACACAGTAAGGAACCCTTAGGTTCTCACTCAGTTTGCTGCATTGTTTATAAATATACCGCTATATGATGTATAGTTTATTATAAATCTAATCTAAAAAAAAAAGCCCTTGTCTTTCAAAACAAAACAAAACGAAGAAAAAGAAAAAACGTTTCTCTTTCTATATAGATCCCTGCGCTACGGTTTTATATGGCCATTAAGAGGCTACTTAAGTGCTCTCAAAGTTAGGATACAGTCATATAACAATCAAGTATTTTTATGTGCACACGATCGTTCTCGTTTTTTTTTTCGCTTTTGTTTTCATTTTTCGTTTCTATTTTTTGTTTTTCTCATGTTTGAAAATGCAAATATCGTGCCATATAAGTGGGTCGTTCTATGTATGTATATGCTATATAGAAGATACTATAAAAATGTGGCAGCATCTGGCGACGCACTTAAGACCTGCTTGCACCTTCTGAGAAAGAGAGACAGCGGGAGAGAGAGAGAGCGGGAGAGCGACTCATTTGCCACTTGATGGATTTTCTAGTAGCTCTCAAAGTAATTTCCACAAGCATTTCCATTTGATTTTAAGTAGTTTTAGCATCCATTCGAATGGCATTTAAGCACTCATTTCTAAAACAAACACACACTCACACACAGACACTCACTCACTCACACACTCACTTGACTGTCGGCACTCGAGTCTGTTTATGCCGCTCGATCAAAATCGTAAATGGGGAAATGAGAACGAGAACAAGAACAAGAGCAAGAAAGAGAACAGGAACAAGAAGAAGAAGCAGGCGAACAGTAAAAGAGAGAGAGAGATAGAAAAATATTTGGAAATTTTTTCAACAAGTTTTCCAATATTTTCCAAGCATTTTCCAAGTAGTCAAAGTTTGCGTGCAGCTTTTTTTTTTTTTTTTGAGTTCATAACAAGCTGCCTGCAGCGGAAAAGGCAGGAAGAGTGAGGGAGCGGAGGGGCGGGCGCACTCACTTGTCACATCATCAGCAGCGGACCACGCCCACCCTCTCACATCCGGTGTTACGCCTCTCCTATCTATCCGGAAATGTCGCTAGATGCGAGAACAAACCACAAAGTGACAATCAAATCTAGAGAAGTTCACAATAATCATGAGTGAACCAGACCCAGCCCGAGCCCCAACCCCAACCAACTCCCCTCGCAGCTAGAGACAACGCACAGCGAGACACACACACTCACACACACACTCACTTCATTCACACCTGATTCATTAGCATAACCAGTCGAACCAGTCGCAGTGTCGCAGAGAGACTTGAGTTGGCTTCATTCTTTTGACCATTTTGCAGCAATTGAAGCCGTTAATTGCGTGTGTTTGTTTACGTTTTGAATCATTCGAATGAACGAGTGAGTACACTCACTCTTGTTGTTGTTGTCGAGTGTTGTGAGTTGTGAGTGCAGCGACTTTGAACCCCAAAACACTTGCGAAAAGCATTTGAAGCCGAAAGTTGTGAACATTGCGAGCGTGTGTGCTACAGTGGGCACTGGCTACAGTGGGCTAAATTTGTATGAATATGTTATAAGTGTTATAAAGCAGCAACTGTTATAATCATCTGGCCTAGACTAGTAGTATTATATCAGTCTAAACTCTGCAAGCCTTGCCTCAACCCATTTATAGTTTCTTTTTTTCGCCTCTCGAGCTCAGCTTATCTCCCTAGCATGGTCACCCTAATGGGCTGTGTGCACTGTGTACTTATCCATCCTATACCATATACCATATACCATCCCCATTCTCATTCATTGTGCTTGTCCATGGGGCAAGTTTCGTTTGTCTCTTGCCGCAACAAATTAACAACATTTCGTTTATGTGTCGATTGCTCTAGCCCCATCTCCCTCACTCTCACTCTCTCTCACGCTCTCTCTCTCTCTCTTGCTTTGTCTCGCTCTTTGTAAGCGTCTTTATGACTATCAATTAATTTGTCAGTTCGTTCGGGGTCTGTGCATATTAACCGATCGCAACGAAACAAACAAAAAAAAAAAAAAAAAAAAAAAAAAAACGTAAGTGCAGGAAAGATTGTCATAATTTTTTATTTTTACGTCGGAGAAAGTGAAAATTGATAAGATAATGCATTGTGATATAGTGCAAATATTTTTGACTAACTTGAGATTTTTGTAATCGATAGTAAAGCCCATAATTACACAGTGGCTTTACAAGTTTGTTTCTTTGACAATTATCGATTGTTTTAAGACGAAGAATATATACATACATACTATCGATAGTTTTGCAATAGCATAATGCTAGAAAGTCGATAAAACGCAAATAGAGCTGTTTCTGCATGCAGAATTGCTAACTAATCAATCTTTTTTAGCTAAGAAATATTCTCTATCGATAGTTATGCGATAGTATGATGAAATTGACAGCACATGCCTGAAGACGAATACCATCTATCGATAGTTATGCGATATTATAAAATGCAGTTAGCATTTGTTTATCGATCGTTACAGACAATGAGTACATATTTTTATCGATAGTTATGCGATAGTAAGCCACAAACTTACCGTCTGATTGTGCGCATAGTTGCAAACAACTTTCTGGCGCAGGCAGTAACAGTGTTGGCAAATGCTCTCCGGTTCGGGATCATTCATGCTCCGCAGACTAGCGCTCTGTGGACGCCGCACAGCGGCCGAGACTCCGCCAACTCCCACTCCCAATCCCAATCCCACTCCAAGAGCGAAGAGTGTAAAGAGGAGTAAGCGCCACATGATGATGATGATTGCCGGCTGCGCTGAGTTGAAGAGCTGAAGATCAGGTTGGAGATCACAGATCGGAGATCGATTTCTTTGTTGTGCTATCGATTATTTTTTTTTTTTTTTGTTTATTTTCGAGCTCTTTTCTTGGCTTTATTTATTGGTTTTCAATTTGCACTTCCGAATTTCGTGTAGGGGATCGATGACAAATCGCTTTCGGATTGTTTTCGCTTGTGTTTTGTTTTGTTTTTCTCTCACTCTCTTAGATTTTCGTTCTCGTTTATCTGTGGCTCGATCAACTTAATACCGGTGGGGCGGGGCGGCGATGGCGATGGCGACGGCGACGGTTTGTGTATCCAAATCTTTTTGAATAACTCGCAAAGAATTTCGTCAGAAGCGAAATCTTCGTTTGCGCATCGTATCGTCTTCTCTCGATCACTCACACACTCGCAAACACGCACACGCTGTCTACGAGATCGCACTAATATACATATTAATATTGCTTAGGCGTCATCAACAGAAATACTATATACTAAGTATATACGAAGACAGTATATATTGTATCCACAGGCACAACAAGAAGTATACACCGAAAAAAAAAGACAACAACAAGAACGACTCGACAAATACGCTGCGAAGAAACGAACCTATGGGAACTTTTCTTTCGTTCTGATTAAAATAAAATTCGATTGCGCCTCGTCGACCTCACGCGACTGTCTCTCGATTCGTACTGACAATGCATGCCAATGATCCAAACGAAGCAAACGTTTCTGTTGGGCGAGGAGAGAGAGAGAGAGAGAGAGAGAGCGCGAGAGAGCCGCTCTCGACGATCGCACTTGCAGTGCGTTACTCTCTCGCGCTCACGCGCTCTGTTGGTTACGTAGCGAGCGTGCATTCGGGAGGTGCGTGCGTGCTTGCAGCTTTTTAATACCCTGTAGCTATTGGGCTATTGGGGCTTATGACGAAACTAGAGCAATTACTTAGAACTTTTATTTATTATTTTTTTGGTATTCTTATTTTTATTTAATTGTTGTTTTTCTTGCGTATTTCTTTTATATTTTTTACTTTTCGTTAGTTGTTAGTTATTTTTTTGTTAATTCACCGTTTATTCATTTTCTTTAATTACCTATTGCTACTTTTATAAATATAGTATTAATTATTTATTACTTTCTTTAGTAATTTATTACTACTTTTTTTTACTTTATTTATTGCTTTGTTGTTTTATTTGTCGTTTTGTATTATTTCATTAGTGATTTATTGATACTTAATATATATATATAATTTTTTTTATTATTTTTATTTACATATCTATTATATATTTTTTAATATTATTTATTATTTAAGAGTATATGCTAGTCGAGCTTTAAACTGTTTTTTTCTTGCATTTCATATTTCTTGCTCTCTCCGCTCTCTTAGCAGCTCTTGTTGTTTTTTTTTTTTCTCTGACTTTTTGACGTTTTCTAGAAGCCATGAGTTAGGATACGCCACAAAGAATTCCGTATTGGATTTTACAAAAAGTTTCGGCACGTTTCAATGAGGAATAAAATAGTAGTAGCACAAGGTACAGAGCTCAATTAAATAATCTAATTGTTGTAAACGATTTTAATTGATACAGTGGCACGAAAATGATAAACACACAATATAAAAACAAAAAAAAAAAAAAAAAGAGAAAAACTTCAAGTGAAATTCTATAGCGTATAAATCAAAGTATTCCCATTGTGGTCTTTTTCTTCGCCTTGACGGATGATAAGAGCTTTGCTTGCAGTGGGAACAAATCGAGTTGGACTTTGTAATTACAGCTGATCCAGCTCACCAGCTGTCCCACTCGCTCCCCTCTCTTTCGCTCTGTCTCTTTTTCAGTCTGGTTTTTCTTTTAGTTCTGCATTCTCGTTTCTTGCTCTTCCTCTCCTTCTCCTTTTTCCACTTCTACGCGCTGCAACTAATGAAATCAGCTGAGATCTTTTTTTTTTGTTCTGTGCTTGCAGCGAAATACAAGAGAGAGACAGAGAGGGAGAGGGAGAGAGAGAGAGAGAGAGAATAAGAATCAAGAGCAACAACAAGTCGCACATGTTTGTAAGCATGTCTGTGCATGTCTGTGTTGCTGTCGCTCATGGACATGTTTATTCTCGTCTGGTCTGTGCGATAAATTTCTCGCTCACACACACACACTTGCAGTTGAGACAAATCGTACGATTATTGGGAACTAAATTATCTATGGATTACGATTATCAATTAAGGAAATTGGCACTTGGCACTTGGAAAATTTGCTTTATTTCTTTTATCATATGTTGATCTAGGGAGAGGGCGTGAGGGAGGGACGTATGGGGGAAACGAGATGTGTGCGAGTAAAGTTGTCATTCACAATGAATCATATAATGCATTCAAACTTTATTCAAAGCGAACGACTGCGAAAAGTAACTCGTTTTAGCTAGACAAATGCTTCAATTAAGCATGGATGTGTGTGTATGGGTGTGTATGAGTGTATGTGTGTGTAAGAGTGTGAGTGTGTGAATGCGTGAGTGTGTGAGTGCGTCTATTCAGCAATTAGTTAGCACACAAAGCGAATAAATACTCATGAGTACAACAATATAGTTAGTTTAAATGCAAATAAGCCTGTTTATCGCAACTAACTAGTCTATCGTCTATCGATACTAACTAGCTACTATCGATAGTAACGATAGGCAGAACATAGGTCTAACCCATTGATAGAGTGACGGCAACTTAAATAAGCTTAGTTAGCGCATTATTTGTACATTAATCGATACAAATAAGAAGTTTACTATCGATAATAAATCGAGAAATCTCTGTTCTGTCATTTAGAAATCAATTTTTATGACACAAATTAATTTAATGTGCTTTTTACGAGAATCATAGTTCAAGCAGTTAGTCCCATCGATAACTAATTGGTTGATTGGGAGCTACCTACCTACCCCGCTATAGGCGATAAGAAATCCCCACCCCCCCCCCCCGTTTTGTGCCAGGTTGCAGCAGCAGCGGGCACGTCCTGAGGGTTGGCGCACTCAATTGGGTGACATGCCCGTCTCTTACTTAATTACCGCTATTAGAGAGATTATCAATGCAAGTGGGCGAGAGAGAGAGGGGGAGAGTGGGAGAGTGGCAGCCATATCTCGGCTGGGTAAGTGGAGCGTCTTGCAATCAATTTGCGTTGAGTTTAATGTGACTGACACACGATGCAGCGGAAGTTGCTCTACCATGTAGCCCCCCGCTCCCGCTCCCGCTCTGTCGTTCCCTGCTGCAACCAACTGTCGCTGCAAGCCATGCGGGCGCCCCAGCTCCCTCCACCCTCCCTCCTCCCCCTGCCCTGCCCCGTGCCCTTGCCCTGGTTGTAAGCCAACCCTCGATAGAGTCTGTTCAATTATTAGAATCGGTGATTTTTTGGTTTCCCTGCCTTTCAATTGTTCTCTCACTCTCGCTCTCTCTCTCTCTCTCATTCTCCCTTCCTTTTGCTCTCTTTGTCTCCCTTTTTCAAAGTTGATTGTGCGATAAATTCATTGATATCTCTCTCACACACACACAGACACACACACTCTTCACTCTGCATTATTTTTGGGGCCAACGATCGTCATGTTACCCAGTAGAAATGACGGGGAATATACGTATATTATATAAGTAATATATAAAAGTACACTGCGCATTCATTGATTACACAAGAAATCAAATAGAGTCACCCTAATGCAACTCATTCTAAATACTATATGGCTGATACATAGTTTATAACTTATGATATATAACATCATGCATATTATATATATTATATATCTATATCTTTAAATGAAAACTATATAGAACTCAGACAGTTCTTTAAAATATATGCTCCACTTATTGTAACTGCTGGCTAATACCTACTGCCTATATGACTTTTTGCGCTTTAATATATAGAATACTTTATATGCTATCGTATAGTTCTAAAAACTGTTGCCGATTGTGGTAACGATTCAAGAAACAATAATACAAGTTTTATTTCAGTATTGCCCTTAGAATAGAGCCTACAAATGTCAGAAAACAGCGTTTATTTCGTTTAAATACATTAAAATATATTCTATTATTGGTTTAGGCAAGGAAAATAATAAATTTTCCATCTTTTATCTTCTACCTTCGATCTTCGATCTTCTATCTTCTACATTCTATTTTATATCTTCTATCTTCTACCTTCGATCTTCTATCTTCTACATTCTATTTTATATCTTATATCTTCTACCTTCTACCTTCTACCTTCTACCTTCTACCTTGTACCTTCCACCTTCTACCTTCTAACTTCTAACTTCTACCTTCTACCTTCTACCTTCTACCTTCTACCTTCTACCTTCTACCTTCTACCTTCTACCTTCTACCTTCTACCTTCTACCTTCTACCTTCTACCTTCTACCTTCTACCTTCTACCTTCTATCTTCTACCTTCTATCTTCAACTTCTTCATTATACGATACTCCCAGTTATAGTTATCCAGTTCTAGTAATATCGAAAAGGGGTTAAGGCGCTTTATATAGTGTGCTTTTCTTTCGCTTTGCTGCCTTTACTCGTCTATATTAGATTCCAGCTGCCTTCTTCCATATATGGTATGGTATGGCGCGACTTGTATGTGCTGCTGGGTACTCCAGCAACCCCATGCGAGTCTCTTTGGCGTTTTCGCGTTGTATCAATGTATGAATGAGTGAGTGAGTGAGTGAATGAATGAATGAATGAATAAATGCGGTTGCAGCAACTTGTTTTTGCTTCACGGCGACTGCCTCTGGCTCTGGATCTGTCTCTGGCTCTGCTGCTGTGCGCTCTACTTTGGGCTCCATTTGTGCTCGGGAGGAGGAGGAGGAGGAGGAGGAACAACCCGCGGAAAGCAGGGGGTCATGGCTCGAGCTCTCGGGCGCGGGTTCGGGCTGTGCGAGTCTAACTGGACCTGGGTCTGGGTCGGGCTACCCTCCACACTCCACACTCCCCATCCCAACGTGTGTGTGCTGCATTCAATGGAAAAGTGGAAACGTGTTTCCCACAGGTAGCACCGGCACAGTTGGTTTGCTGTGTTGCCTTTTGTTGTTGTGTTTGGTTGAAGTGCAGGGTCGCATTCTGTTTGCGTGCAGCGGGCAGGGAGAGCGGGGGAGACCTCTGGGGGCACTGGGCACATCCAAAAAAAATAATAATAAAAGGGGGTTCATATCGCACACACACACACACGAGGCACCTTTTGTGCGGCTCAATTCGTTGGAAAATTTGTCTATTCTCTTTTCCTATTTTCCATTTCCCATTTCCCATTTTCGTTTTCATTTCATTTTTCGTGGTTCATTTTTTGGTTTTATTTGCTTTTTATGTAAATGTCTGCACAGTTCTTCTGTCTCTGTTGTTGTGGTTAAATACTGCCCCCTGTCTCTCTCTTTCTCTCTCTCTTCCTCTCTCACCCTACCCCAACCAAGTGCCATCATTAGGGGTCTAACCCCTTCCCTGACCTAAACCCAACGACCTAAGCTAAGCGCGCTCGATTGAGTGGACACTTGACTTGAATCAAAGGTTGCTAAAAGTGGAAGAAGGAGGAGAAGAAGAAGGAATTGCAATAAGAATGGGTTACAAGGAAAACGATAGAGAGAGAGAGAGGGTTGGAGAAACTGGAGAGACTCTCTGCAGAGAGAGGAAGTGATGAAGAAACAAAAGAAAAAGAATAGATGTCGTTGCGGTTAATAATGCCGTTCAAGATTAGATATATTTCATAAGAACTTCGTCATAATCAGAAAAATAAAATACAAATCTTTTTACGGATCCAATATTGATTGCGAACAAAAAACTCAATTGCAATTGTTATGATGATTCAGTTTTAGGGGGGTTTTATTTCATGATGCAAGTGTGTATTACATATGGTATTTATCATATATATATTAAAATATTCCCGGTTAACGAAACGAAAAGGTGGGCGGGTTCTCCAGTTTGTTCAGCTGATACGGATCACGTATCGATTGGAGATAATTCGCGCTGTAAAAGGAACAGATAAGATATGCCTCTTGAGTCAGATGCAGGCAAATAAACTGGACAAGAAGTTATAATGATAAGCATGTGGGTTAAGTATGCATATGGCATGCATGTGTACATGTGTGTATTTGTGTGTGTGTGTGTGCGTGCGTGTGTGTGCGTGCATGTCTTAATCAAACGATCGCAGACACACACACGTCGCGGCTGTTAACCACCTGCAGCGCTGCGACGTGCCTTTTTCCTGTCTTTACCTACCCCTCCCCGTTCCCGTTCGTATGTACGTACGTACAGACGTGACCTTTCCGCGTGCTCGATCAGGTCAACAGGAGGTCAGAGTGAGAGAGTGAGTGAGAGAGACACAGAGAGAGAGAGCGAAACTGATTGCCAGGCCGCCTTTGAAGCTGTTCTCTCTCTGGCTGCGTTCTCTGATTGGAATGCGTTCAGACCGTCGTCCAGTTGTAAAAATTCTTTTATCAACAATGAGAAAATCAGTGGGAAATAAAATAGGGATTTTTTTGTATTATTATCTGTGTGCACAGTGGGTGCTCGCTACACTGAAAAAAAAACAGAGTAGAGCATGTGCATTCCGAATTTACACAACTTTAGCAGATATTTATGGCAGATGGCATGCTTGGATCCCTTCTATTTAATTATAATTCATAAATATTTTAATAAAAATTAAAATATTAATATATTATTATGTAAACATCCTTTAAGCGCCTTTCAACACTCCAAGCCTTACTTAATGTGCGCAAACAGTGCTGCAAAATCCATTCGACACAATCTATTGTGAATGCAAATTTTAAACCAGCCTTATTACCGATAACTTATCGATATTAATTATTGCCTTTAATTTGTTTATTATAAGTAAATGCATTGAAGCAATTTCAAACCAGCGTTATTACCGATAACTTATCGATATTAATTATTATTATTTAATTTGTTTATTATAAGTAAATGCATTGAAGCAATTTCAAACCAGCGTTATTACCGATAACTTATCGATATTAATTATTATTATTTAATTTGTTTATTATAAGTACACACTAACATATATCTCTATCTCTCTCTTTCTCTCTCTCTGTTCCGCTTGCAGTTCGCAGTCAAATGAGCGACAATTCCTTAAGGATTTCATCAGCGGCGCACCCGGCTCCTCCGGTGCTCGCCTGGCCGCCTGGCTGCAGCCAGAATCACGATTGGATCCGAATAAGTAAGTGAGCTGGAAAACCCTCAAAACATTTACACAACTGACTTCTACTTTCCTCCCCTCATCCCCAACCCACAGATGCGAGCTAAACACCATAACGGAGCCACTGCGCTATGGCTGGCCCAGTCAGGTGACGGTAACGATCAGAGATCAGTATGGGGATGCGGTATTGGTGCCCGAGCTGAAGGTGGAGATCAAAGCGATACCCACGGGACCGGATCGCAGCGGCGGCGGAGCCTTTGGTGGCAATCTGAAAATGCGACGCACATCGTATGCCGAAGATGGACATGGACATGGACACGGGCAGCTGGGTGCTGGTCAGTTGGGCGGCATGGCAGCACCGCCACGTCTCAACTACGAGGTGACCACCAAGGAGAAGATGTGCTTCAAGGCCATAACCTTCATGAAACCCTACACGAACTACTCGTTCGAGGAGCTACGCTTTAGCAGTCCCGTCCAGACACGCACCACGGAAACACTGTGCGCCCAGGACATGGAGGATGGTACATTCAGTGTACACTGGACACCCAATTCGGTGGGTGGCTATTGCCTGGCCGTGACCATAGATGGTATACCACTGGAGGAAGTGTATCGTGTCGATGTGAAGGAGGGAGTGCTGCCGCCTCCAACGCAGCGTGCGAATGCTGCACGTCGTCCGCAGGCGCCAAGCAAACTGCGACGATTTCAGGCCAGGCACAGTGCCGGCCTACGCATTCGTTCGCATCCCACACTGCAATCCGAACAGGTGGGCGTGGTGCGACTCGGCGGCATCATTTCATTCATCGATGAGATCGAGAACGATGATGGCATCTGGTTGCGTCTCTCGACGGAATCCATACGCCAGCACTGCACCATGGGTTGGTATCCCACAGAGGCATGGTGTCTGCAGTTCAATCAACACTTGACGCGCACCCTGATGCAGCCGGTCACAGATGCACCCGGGCACTCCAAGGGCACCAGAGCACGCAGCAGTGATGCAGTGGAGCCACTGGCACCCGGCGGCGGCGGCGTCGGCAGCAGCAGCAGCCCGTGTGGCAGCAATCCCGACAGCCCCAGCAGCAGTGCACCCACCAGTCCCGTCAAGGATGTGCCAGAACGTAAGATCTTCGATCTGGCGCCAGCCTCAACAAGTGCAGCCGGTGTGAGTGTGGGTGTGGGCACAGTGGCAGTTGCCTCCACCAATCCCTTTCTGCTGCCCACCAAGTCAACGGAACTGCTCAGCGATGCGGAACAAGCGACGGTGGCGGGCAGCAGCAGTAGCGAGCAGCTGCTGCCTGGCAACTTGGGATCAGCCATTGCTGGCGTTGTTGGTGGCGGCGCCATCAAGCTGCAGGCGCTGCAAAAGTGGTTCAAAGGCGATGCTGTCGATGGAGCACCACAGCAGCAGCAACAACAGCAGCAGCAGCAGAACCAGGTATCGCTGGCGCCACTGGCTGCGGTCTCTGTGCGCGAACTGGTGCGTGCCATGGGCGGCCAGGAGCAATCGCAGCAGCCACAGCCATTGCAGCCACGTGGCAATGGCAACAATAGTCGCACCACGGAACAGGAGACCGGCTCGAATCCGGAGCCAACGTCGGATTTCGATATTGTCAGCATGCGAAGGATTAACTACACAGCCAGCCAGACGGCAGCGTTGCTATCGACGCCCAAGCATACACCGCGACGCAGTGGAGGCCATGAGCCGGGCACGGCAGCCCAGCTGGCTCAGCTGGAGGATGATCTCAGTCTGTTGCAGATCACAACAACAACGCTACCAGCAGCTACCACGGGTGGTGAGACGCAGAGCGAGATTGGTGTCAGCATGGGCGATAGTCCAAGTGTTGCGACCAGTTCCACCTCAGCATCAGCATCTGCCTCTGCCTCTGCGTCAGCCTCCGCATCTGCCTCAGCCTCCGCCTCGGCTGGCTCCAAACGCAGCACCATCATGGGACCCATAAAACGTGCGATGCCACCATCCTTCGCCGAGAGCATTCGTGCTGTCTTCGCTGCGCTCCTGTGGCACGAGGGTGTCGTTCATGATGCCATGGCGTGTGCCAGTTTCCTTAAGTTCCATCCTGGATTGCCCAAAGAGGGCGCCACTGTGGTGACACGTCGCGAGGCTGGTGATCCACGCCTGCAATTGTCACGGGAGCAAAAGGCACAGCAACGTCACTCGGTGGAGGTGGCCAATGCGGGACATTATCTCAATATACGACCCTCAACGCTGGAGACGCTGGCCAAGAGTGGCAACTGTTCGCTGCACAATCGTAGCAAGCATCGCAAAAATGCTGCATCATTGCTGGCCACTGGCGAGGATCAGCCGCAGCAGAAATTGCAGGCACTGCCGGAGCTGGTGAGTGTGTTGCCGCCAGCGTTGCGTTGCCTGGTCTATTTGTGGGAACAAATCTGCTCGGGCTGTGTGCACATTGTGCAGACCAATGCACTGGAGCAGCGTGATCAGCGTCTGTTGTCGCCGGGAGCACGTGATGCCAATGGTGAACTGGATGGCAAGGAGAGCAAGACAGGCGGGGGCGCCGGCGAATTGGGCAGCGATAAGGATGCGGGAAAGAAGTGTAAGCGCAAGAAGAAGGATGATGGCAGCTGGTGTGAGATCTGTGAACTCTTTCTGCCCATGCCCGTTACGTATCACATGCGCATCGCTCATCCCGGTTGTGGCAAGTCCGCCAAGGGCAAAGGCTACAATTCGGTGGGCATTTTCTGCGAGGGATGGGCAGGGAATTGTGGTGAGGGTGGCAAGGGCGCCTCCTCGTGGTTCCTCATGTGCGACACGTGCCGCGAGAAGTATCTGGCCAGCAGTCGCAGCACCAGCAACATCAACAACACCGCACAGCATGCAGTCAATGCGGGTGAGTGCTTGCGGATTACAGGGTATCTCAGCATTTTTTTGATCCTAATCTCATTCATATTTGCAGCCACGGAAATAAATCTATTTGGCGTTAAGACAACCACATTGATTGCCAATGCGGAGGTGTACACCACCATGCGGGAGAATGCAACGTTCCTGCTCGAGCTATGCTCCTCCTCCTCCTCCTCGGCATCGGCATCGGCGAGCAGCAGTTTGCCCGCTTCGTCGGCGCTGGGACAGAAACGTTCGCCGCAACAGCAGCAGCTATCGATGCCAATGCCAGTGGTTATTGAGCATCATCATCAGCAGCAGCAGCATGTGGTGGGCATGCCCGATTTGAATCTGAGCAGTAAACCGAGCACAAGTCGTGCGGACTCGGCGCGCAATAGTCGCGTCTGTCGGCTGAGTGGCAAATTTACGCCCTTCCGCAAAAGTTTTGTGGGCGTGCCACCGGCAACACCCGACAATGTGTGGCTGGCGCCGGATAGTTTCGCCTGCCTGGAGTGTCTGGGCACGGCGGCTAATGAGGATCTGCCCTACGAGATGTTCGGACTGGGCGCCACGGCCAATGAGAATGGCTACGATCGGGTGAGTAGAGTTTGCCTTGGTCGAGACAGATGAAAAGGATATTTTTCCAGATTTTATTTTTGAAAATTTATTTTGAAAAAAAAAACGGTGATTTCAATCGAAACGTTTTATATATCGTTGCGCCACCACATCAGTTGCAAACAAATCGTTATCCTGTTGGCACTGCTATCGATTCGCGGCTTATCGGTTTTCAATCAGCTGCCATTTGCGTTTGTTGTGTTGTCATTTTAGGCTGATTTTATCGTTTTAATAATCGAACCGCCACCACATTAGTTGCAGAAAAACAAATCGTTATCCTTTTGCACTGTTATCGTTTCGCGGTTTTAATTCACAGTTATAAAAAATAAATGGAAAAGAAAATTTATAACCTAAAATTGTTTAAAATTGCTCGATTTCCATTTTTATTAATTGCACATCTTACTTGCAGCCCCTCTCGGAGATCTCCTATGAATCCTGCGAGCCAAATAACTATGAAGTCATGTCTGGCTCATTGGCGAATCCCTCAGCTGCGACGGGACCAGTTTCTAAGTTCCATCGTAGCTATTCGATGGGTCAAGGCTGGGGTGCACTGGCGCAACAGCAGCATCAGCACCAGCAGCAGCATCAACAGCAGCAACAGCAACCAATGGCGGCAGCAATGCCCCTGGATGGGCAACCTAAGGTTGTCTATCGTCGGCGTAATAATTCGACAAGCGAAGGCGATGGTTCACTGCTCATGTGTTATCCCTCAGAGCATCTACGTCGTCTGGTGCCGCCCAAACTGTTGGCCAGCGTTGCCGTTTTGCATGCTGGAGCCGGCGCTCCCAATGCCAACGATGCACAGACGCAGGCTGGAGGAGCAGCCAAAGAGCAGCTGCAGCAGCAGCAGCAGCTGAATCAACATCAACTGGAGCAGAATAGTGCATTGCTCCATCGTCCGGCAATGGCATTTATGACACAGAAACATGAACTGGATCGATTGCGTGGTGCAATGCGACGCAGCCTACGCATTGCAGCATGCCGCATATATGCTCTGCAGGCACTCAACTGGTTACTGCGCAGCGTCACCCAGGGCGTCTGTCTGCACGATCTGATGTGGTGGTTTGTCAGTTCGCTGGCCGTGGGCAGCGTGGAACTGGTGGATGGCAAGTACGAAGAGGCTGAGCCGGCACTGGAGCACCCAGCGGCATACACACAGATCAGTGGACGTTTCGCCCACCTCATAACGCAGTCACTGCATGTACTGCTGCAATCGGTGGCAGATCTAACGCTGCATCTGCCCCTGGGATCACCATTGCAGCGTGTAGCAATTCAATGCTTTGGCATACGTTTCCGTCAGGCAGATCATCAGTTTCTGCACAGCTCGCATGTGTTTGGCAACATCTCAAAGATTCTGTCCAAGTCAGATGAACAGAACGATGCGATGGCTGTGTCCAATGTGGGTCAAGAGATTCATTGCGATGCGGAACATAACATTGCTACCACAAGTCATGGCAATCAGTTGCAGTTGCAGCAGCCTGGTGCCAAGGTCATCTACTATACCGATCTGGCTGGGATGTTTGAAGTAACTGTATCATCACGTCCTGCCATGGCTGAATCCCTTACAGACAACTCAACGGAAACTTTTTGGGAAAGCGACGAGGAGGATCGCAACAAGTGCAAAATCATTGAGATGTCCATGACCAAATTGAGCTATGCCTGCAAATTTGTTCTGGTGCACATCGATAACAGTCGCGACATACAGGTACAGGTTTGATTCCTCTTCTAGATTTTCACTCTGACTGATCTGATTTCCACTTCCGTTTTCCAGAACAAGGTGCTCAATGTCGTCTTCTATGCAGGTCAATCGTTGGGCGATACGAATCTGATTAAATCAGTGGATGTGGATCAGAAAGCTTGCGTTTGGATCGCTGCCAAGATCAGCGATGAGACGTGCACCCACTTTCGGCTGGAATTGCATGGACCGGAGAATACATTGCGTGTACGTCAAATCAAGCTGCTTGGCCTACCGGCAAGCTATCAGCAGGGAGTCAGCGCTGCTGGCGAGGAACAGTCGCATGCGCAACTGCAGCCACAACATCAGCCATCGGTGATACCGGCTCCCATACTTGCCGAGCCGAGTCGTACATCGAATCTGCGCTTGGCCAACGCAGCGCGGATTCAGCAGCAAATTTGCGAGGCGGAAACTCTGCGCGTCTTTCGCCTCATAACCGGTCAGGTCTTTGGTAAACTCATCAGCAATGTCAGTGATGCAGCTACGACAGCAGTTGGACCCGCTGGACTGGACAATCCCTCTGGCAGTTCACTGCTAGCCGATTCACTTGATCTGCGCG
The DNA here is from genome assembly GCA_018901885.1 of Zaprionus kolodkinae. NCBI lineage: Eukaryota > Metazoa > Arthropoda > Insecta > Diptera > Drosophilidae > Zaprionus > Zaprionus kolodkinae. Next base: position 187,163 of record JAEIFM010000030.1, on the reverse strand, counting down.
AGCACATGGTCGGCATTCTGTTCTCGCGCAGCAAGTTATCTCATCTGCAGAAGCAAGTGATTGTGCACATTGTGCATGCAATTAGAAAGGAGGCACAACGCGCCAAGGAGGATTGGGAATTGGCCAATTTGGCGCATGTGCTCAAGCAGCCACCGCCACCGCTGCTGCCCGCACCGGCCACACAGACACCTGTCCTGGCCGCACTGCCCAGTAGCGAGAGCAGCCCGGAGCGTTGTCGAGCGCCAGACACATATTGCTTTGAGATGTTGAGCATGGTGCTGGCGCTGTCGGGCAGTGTCGTCGGTCGTTCCTATTTGTCGCAGCAGCATGGACTGCTGCGTGATCTGCTCGGGCTGCTGCATACGGGCAGTGATCGTGTGCAGCGTCAGGTGACGGCGCTGCTACGTCGCATATTGCCAGAAATCACACCCGAAAGCTTTGCCGAGCTGCTGGGCGTGCAGCGTCTGCCGCCGGCAGACTATAGCATTGCACACCACAGTGCCAGTGACTTTGATATGAGTCGTCTGGGATTGCTGGACATATTCCTGGCCGTGATTGCCAAATCGCTGCAGTTGCAGGTGAAGGTGAAGACAACATCGGCAAATGCCACCAACGGCAGTGGAGCTGTTGGTGCTGCAGGAAATGGAGTTGTAGCTGGCACTGCAGCGGGCGCCATTGCGTCGGGAGCAACAGCAGCCGGTAAACCTGGTCAGGCGGAGAAGACACCAGCCTTTGTGCGTCTCTGCAGCTCGCTGGATCTGTCCGTGCAGCTTCTGCGCTCGCGTCCACAGACCGCGGAGCAACTGGCGCCAATGCCAGCAGGCGCCACCAACAGCAACAGCGATCCCTTCCGTTTCGATACGGCGGTGCCGGTGAAAAAGGAATCCAAACGAAATCTTAACCAGCGCTGGTTCCTCAACGGCATCATATCCACCAAACAGGCAGAGAGCATTATTGGACTCATACGAGATTTGGCAAGCGTAAGTGAAAAGGTGTTCTTTCAGGAGATCAGTCCATTTTAACGTTTCTCTCTCTCTTTTGTGCAGGGTAAGCTAAGCGAGAAATGGTCACAGATCACTAAGGCGGCCATAGCCGAGTCTGTGCTCAATCTGACACGGCTGGAGGAGGTCTATCGCACACCGGAGCACTGCACAAAGACAGCAACGCTTTGGCTGGCGCTGGCCAGTCTCTGTGTGCTGGAGCGTGATCATGTGGAGAAGCTTTCGTCCGGACAGTGGTCCAAGCTCTGCGACACGCGGCCCATGTGTAGCAATCACGATGATGGCGAGACGGCGGCCATTATACAATGTGAAACCTGTGGTTCCCTCTGCGGTGACTGCGATCGTTTTCTACATCTGAATCGGAAGACACGCACACACAAGCGTACGGTAAGTGGCGGAAACTCAAGATTGGCAATGACGCAACATTCATTTATCGCTTTTTTCTTTAGGTTTGCAAGGAAGAGGAGGAGGCAATACGCGTGGAACTGCATGAATCTTGTGGTCGCACAAAACTCTTTTGGCTTCTCGCCCTGGCCGATTCGAAGACATTGAAGGCAATGGTGGAGTTCCGTGATGGCAGCCATACAATAATCTCGGGCCCGCAGGAGGCTGTCGGTCGTTGCCGATTCTGTGGGCTCACTGGTAACTCGGGTCTGCTGGAGATTGGCAATGTTTGTGCCGACGCTCAGTGCCAGGAGTATGCTGCAAATTCCTGCCTTAAAACCAAACCCTGTGGACATGCCTGCGGTGGCGTGGCGGGTGAACGTAAATGCCTGCCATGTTTGCAGCATGTGTGCCATGCGCGCGAAAACGAACTGGCCGAGGAGCTGCGCGATCCGAAGCTCACACAGGATGCCGACGACATGTGCATGATCTGCTTTGTCGAGGCACTCTCTTGTGCTCCCTCTATACACGTAAGTTGGGACTGTCGATGAAAAAGGAAGATGAGAATCTTTTATTTACCTATTCCTCCCCTCAGCTGGAGTGCGGTCATGTATTCCACTATCATTGCTGCAAGGCAGTGCTAGAGAAACGCTGGAGCGGACCTCGCATTACATTCGGTTTCTCGCTATGCCCCATCTGCAAGGCAGACATACAGCATCCGCTGTTGGTGGATATACTGGAGCCCATAAATGGGCTTAAACAGGATGTGAAGCGCAAGGCGCTAATGCGGTAAGTGGTGGCAGCCCGCTACCTGCTATCCGTTGCATCGTCCTTCATTGTGTTCTTCTCTTTTGCAGCATCAAGTACGAGGGCGTTGTCAAGGATACGGATAGCAAGGATGTTACCCAATTGGCCATGGATCGCTATGCATACTATGTGTGCTTCAAGTGTCAGAAGGCCTACTATGGTGGCGAGGCACGTTGCGATGCGGAAGTTGGTGAAAAATTCGATCCCGAGGAGCTTGTGTGCGGCGGCTGTTCGGATGTGGCACGCGCCCAGATGTGCCCCAAACATGGCACCGATTTCCTCGAGTACAAATGTCGCTACTGCTGCTCCGTGGCCGTGTTCTTTTGCTTTGGCACCACACACTTTTGTGACACATGTCACGATGATTTCCAGCGTTTGACAAACATACCCAAGAACAAGCTGCCCCAGTGCCCGGCCGGGCCAAAGGCCAAACAATTGCTGGGCGATGAGTGCCCACTGCATGTGATGCATCCGCCCACCGGAGAAGAGTTTGCCCTAGGCTGTGGCGTTTGTCGCAATGCGCAAACGTTTTAGCAACTCCGGCTAAATCTTCATTTGCCGCTGCAGCTGCAGCAGCTGTCGCCGCCGGAACTGTCGCCCCATGATTCGCCCCTGACGGAGCCAGACAATTTGCTCGATCCATCAGCGGAGCTGGAGCATTTCGATGTGGAGGCACAGCGTAGCGTGGGCGATGGCGCTGAGTGGCAGCACAAGGATAACTAAACACAACTAACTAGCTGAGAGAGAGAGAGAGAGAGGGAGAGATACCGAAGCTTACCAAAGAAAAGCGACACTAGGCGTAATAGAAATATGTGTAAAATACGGTTTTTTTTTTTATATATTTATGTAGTGCATATTATGTACACAGGCGCTGATACACATACACAGATACATATATACATGCTGGTATATATAGACATACATCAATAATCTCATTCGAGAGTAGCAATTTTGATCTATGTGTGTGTTTTGATCTCCTTGTTTTTTTTTGCTGTATTTAGGTAATCTTTATACTCGAATCAAATCGGGATCAAGATCGGCAACTTTGGCTGAGAGAGTTCTCAAATTGTACACATGCATAGTTAGCACACACACACACACCCACTTACACACACAAACATACATAAATATATATTTATATATATATAAATACTCATAATATTAAGTAGGATCGAAATCGTATTGGAAATGGAATGTGTCCTTCATTGTCATTCTAGACATGAATAAGGATTGATTGCTTGATACCGATGTATCAGAGACAGAGATGCAATATGCAATATTATTTGTAATACTCACCGCGGACTCACATATTATTTTAAATAAATATTATATATATATATAAATGTATATTCTATACGAATGACTAAAGAAATTATGCAAATTATTGTAATAACTGAATTATATTTATTATGAATGTGACAACGGAAAACCTAAAGAAAATGTAATTAAAGAAATAAAACAACAAAACGAATGTATTTTATTTTGGGGGGGATATTTATGCGAGTCGGACTTCTTGGAAAGTCTACTCCATCATACTTACGGGGAAACCTTTTGAAATTATCCTTACCCGAAAGAGAAAAACCAAAAATGGAATAGAAAAAAACCAGCTTAAAAACATGTATTTATTTTGTATTGTATTTGTTTTTCTTTTCTTCTGTTTTGTTTTTTTTTTATCATTTCTTTTGCTTCAGCTTTGACTTGTTCTGCGAACTCTTGCGCGAGTATCGATTTCGTGTTTGAATATTTCTCATAATGAATGCATAAGTTAGTATTTTCTTTCTTTTCTTCTATTACGCTCTCTTTCTGAACAAAGTCAAGGGTCTATTAACATGAGCGTGTGGGTGTGTGTGTGAGTGTCTGTGTATTTGTGTGTGTGTTCATTTAATATCAATGTTAATGTCATAATAATTAATTTACTATACACATTAATTACAGCATTAATTAATTGATTTTCAAATAAGTTTTACAACTATTTTCTTTATAAAGGTATTTGAATATTTCTCGCAGTTAATTGGGATTTTTCCTTTTTGGTATTTTTTTTTTTTTGTTATTTTTTTTTCAATATTTTGGTTTCGTTTTCATCAGTTGTTCATAAGTTCAGTAATATGCCCGTTGTTCTGCCCAAGCATTTGCGGTATATGGTACTACCTATGTAAATAACTAAATACTACAATACACTTGCCTGCGGTTGTAAATATGCATTTCTCTAGGTATTTGTTTTTTTTTTTTTACTTTTATTCTGTCATATTCGGGCGCGAATCAACGGAAAAACACAATTATATATGTATTGTATGTATAAATATGAACGAACTATTTTCTTGTGAATGCAGTATTTTCATATTTTTTTTCTTTTTTATATTATAATTATTTGTTAATTGTTAGTTTGTAAATATATATATATGTATATAGACTAAATAGGCAGCTTTTCATGTTCAAAAACAAAGGGCGCGTTTTCGAAATAATTATCGTTATTCAATATTGATCTTGACGCCAATCATTATCGTTATCGAATTGAAATCGAATTGTTTTGTATACACATTAACTATGCTTCTCAAATTTGGTGGAAAATGTTTAACATTGCTTTCTTTTCTTTTTTATTTTCTTTTTGTATGCTTTTAGGTATTTTTTTTTTTTTGGTTTTAATTATTCTGGTATTTGTAAAATTTTGGTTCTTTTTTGTCTAGAAACTAGAAATCTAGAGTCTAGAGCATAACGTTTAGTATTTTTTTTAGTTTTTGGTTTTTCATTATTGCAAAAAATGTACGAGCATTCGCCAAAGTGTCGTCTTGCAGTGAAGTATACAAAAAATGAGGCGTGTGGTATTTATTTGGTATTTTTTTGTCGAGTGGTAATTCGAGTGTTTGTAAGGCTTTCGTATTTTGTGTATATAGTTATTACAATTTAATTACAAGTTGCATCGTTCGATTTAGCTTTGTATACGTAATTAGTATTTAAGTGGCGTGTTTTTTTTCCTTTTTTCTTCATTTGGGTATGGTATTTTTTTAAGTTTTTTTTTTAATTTACTTTATTTTGTTTTTGGTATAATTATGTTTATAGAGTTTTGTTATTTTGCTTAGAAAAAAAATTCTGGCGTATAAAAGCTTCTAAAGTTTTATATTTAGTATTAATATTAGTATTTTTCGTGTTGTCTGTTGTTGTTTATTAGTTATAAGTGTTTGTATGAATGCGGTATTTTGTCGTTTTTTTTTATTATGGTATTTAACTAATCAGTTTGGAGCTTCTAAGCGCATGAAGCTATAACTATATATATATCTATTTTTTTTTTTTCATCTATATCTGTGTATATATCAATATGTATGTGTATGGATGCGTGTGTATGTATGTAGCTATGTATATACATTCAATCTCAGGCATAAATTCATCAAAGGTGACGTATATCTGGTATATTCGATGCAGTAATATTTGGGTTTTCGTGGTAATGCGAGTACGAGTACGAGTCTGAGTTTTTGAGTGTGAAATTCGCAATTCCTCATATTTCTGGTGTATATATATATAAATATCTGTTCGGTTTTCATAATTTTCTTCTTTGTGGTTTCAAAAATCGTAATTGCACCTCATTTAATTTTGGTATTTTTCTTTGTATTTTAGTACCTTTGTGTTTTTTAGTTAATAAACTGTATTATATACTTGTATATAATGTTAGTATATATATATACGTGTTGTATATAATGCTTCTATCGTGTCGTTTGTATCTGGTTATTCATTTCATTCAAAAATGTATAAGGCTCAGTGTAGTCAGCTCATAAGTCTACAGAAGATAACAAAAAAAAAAAAAAAAAACAGTATTTTCCGGAAGCAGGGCATTCAATAATTTACATGTTATTATTAAATATTGCTATTAATATCATTACGATTTCATTATAACTCTCTCATAATCAAACATTCTTACTAATCTGTTGGGGAGGGGGGGTTCTGTTTTTAATGAATATTGTGAACTATTTTACAGCTAACTAACTAGATATCAGCTGTACCATAGAGCATGGTATATGCCTCTGCTATGTGCCTTATGTGGTAGGAAAACTATATTCCGTTTCCGGGTTTCACTTAGTTATTTGTTGAGTCGTTTGATTTGCAATTTGTCTAGTGCATCTTATGGCTAACGAGTAGTTCCTTTTCTGCTCTGCTTCTTGTACAGTTCCTACACACACATGTTAAAAAAAGTTATAAACTATCAACTATTGTATCGATCTATATATATTTTTATATACAATGAGTCAGCTGCTAGTAATTTAGTTAAATTAGTTCTAAACATATCCAACAAATTTCGTTTTCGTATTATATCATTCGTCTATATCGTCTATATATCATCTCCAAAGATTCGACTACGTTCGATCAATTAATTCATTATACTATAGTATGCTTATTGCTGCTGGAATGCATGATCATATATGTATTTACATGCCTTAAGAGTTTACGTCATTTATAATACCACTTGAATTGCTTTTCGGTTGCTGACAAACTAAATCTCTAGTTTTATGGTGCTCTATAAGCTGATCTGCATCTGGTAACCAAAGAAAGAGAGAGAGAGAGAGAACCTTTTGAGCTATTTAATAGGGAATGCGGAAATTGCAACTAAGGCTGTGAAAGTTTTAGAACCCTCTTCCCCATCCCAGGCACACACAGCCGGGTACTAAGGTTTCGTTGTGGGAAGACACGATAGTTCGTATTGCTTTGCTTGTGCTGTCCGCCTAGGGGATGGGAGGGTGGTGAGATGAGATCGGACCTACTTTCAGTTCCATTGAGATACCATGAAGTTGGGTGGGTTAAACAAGCCCAAAACGAAGGCAAATCAGCTGCAAACGACTTAAGTGTATGAAACCTTTGAGATATATCCTTCTTCTATGGTAAGGGGAGCTATACCATATATGTCTGTAGATGCAGGGTATTTTCGTTCTAGCCTCTTGCTTTTCTCCTAATTTAATCTATTTAATAAGCGAGTCGCGAGCTTAAATAATATATATATGAATTCTCTACGGTTTTGCTAAACTTTATCACAAAGTATGTTTTGTAAGTGAGTGTGTGTGTTTGTGTGTGTGTGTTTGAGGTTATGTTAAACAATTAAGATGAGTGTAAATAACATTGCACAGTTTACTCGTGCATAGTTAATACATTTGTTTGCCTATTTGACTATAAAATACTTGGATATTTACATAAACATGAGTGTCTGTGTTGGTCTATAATACTCAAGCATATATGTATGTGTGTGTGTTTGTATGTATGTATGTGTGTATATACTATGTTTGTTTGTACACTCAAGTACTTGTACACTGTATATACAAATTCTCTAGTCATCGATTTAATTAACTGCATTTTCTTTTAATAGCGATTTTTCTTATTCGATTTTTATTTATTTATTTTTTTTTTCTTTTATCGATTGTCGTTTTTCGCGGCAACGTTTTTGTTGTATCGTTGCCTCGTGTTGTTGTTGTTGTTGTTGTGGCTGGGATTTTCGTATAGCACTAGTACTATATGTAGTTTAGTTTCCTTTCTGCCTGATGTTGAATTAATTTTTTTTTTTTTTTTTTTTTTTTTTTTTTTTTTTTAGCTATTTCTCTCTGCGCTGCTTCGTCTCTTCTACTGAAGCCGAGTATGAGTTATATTTTGTATGTATGTATGTATATAGGACGGGTATTATGAGTAAATAGTACTATATGGTAGATATTTACACTAACTATACCGAATCGGAAATAAATAAATAATTCTGGAGCGCGGGGTGTATATACACGAAACTGCTAGATAGATCCTATCCTATATGCTGCATTCAGCTGCGAATTCTAGTACGAAGAATGTGCTCAACTAAGGCATCTAAGTCGATAATGTCACTAAACTATCTAAGCAAAAAAAAAAAAAAAACGCAAGGAGTTTCGATCCAAATGATCTCTCTCGATTAATCTAACAATCGATAGATCGATCGATCGAAGCATTAAGTTAGTTATTTGCTATGAGATCTTTTAGCTGATTTCTTTCTTTATGCGCAATACTTGCGATTACGCCTATGTAGTACAATAATTCTCATTCTCATATCGCGTGTATATCACAAAAATATTATCTTACACATGTGTGTGTGTGTGTGAGTGTGTCTGTGTATAATTCAACTAGATAGTATATTAGTTACAGTTACAGTTACAGTTAGTTCGTCGTCTCAGCTATATAAAGGTAAATAATTGCAATATGTACTAAGCAATATGCTTTGTCGTAATATCATATAATCATGAGAGATTATTCCTCGAGTTCCCTCACACATACATACGTCTTCAGAGGGAGGGAGAGAGAGAGAGAGAAGCGAGAGACAGACAGAGAGAGGGAGACAGAAATTTAGGCTGCATTTCAAATTTGTACGGAGACGTTAGGTACAGAGAGAGAGAGAGAGAGAGAGAAACGAGATAGACACAGAGAGGAATAAAGAAAGAGATAGAGATACTAGAGAGAGAGAGAGAGAGAAAGAGGCAGGAAGCGCGTATGTAAGGTAGCGTGTAGTCGTTGTAAGTCGTATAAAGAAGAGACAACTATGTAGGAACAGAGAGCGTACGAGTATCTAAGATTAGTTGTATGTGTGTGTGTGTGTGTGTGTCTGTGTGTGTGAGTGGTACATTTGTACCTATTTTAGTAGTACATAGTAGTAGTATCTATTAGACTAGACTATTAGCTAAGCGTATGCGTAGGCAAACCCAGCATGGCCCTGGCTCGTCCCAGTCCAGTGGGTTGACGGGGCGGGGCTGGGTAGGGTTGGGTTGGGTTAGGCGAGCCTTGGATCACTATTGCTCGCAGCTGCTGCTATCCGCGGACTGATGACGCACCAATATCTTGGGCTAGAGGAACTCCCGTTTCACGCTGCGTCCGCTGCCCGTCGGCGTTGTGGCGGCACTTGTCGTTGTCGTCGGCGTTGTTGCTCCCGTCGTGCCGCCGCCCAGTATGGATGGCGGCGTTGTGCCAGTTGGCGTCACTGTGGCGCTCGCCGACATCTGCTGCTGTTGGGCTGCACTGAAATCCTCCTCGAGCAGGCGAAGATGCAGCAGCTCGACTGGAGTTGTTGCTGACGCCGTTGCCGCCGCCGCCGCCGCCGCCGCCGACGTCGATGTTGTTGCTGGAACTGAGGCTGACGCTTGCCCGCTTGTCATACCAGATCCAGCGTGTGCCTGCTTAGGAGGCGCCGGTGCTTTCCTGCTCTTCGAGCGTCGCTTTTTGAGCATCAGTGGCCCCAGGCCGTTGCCTCCTGCGCTCGACACAAGTTGGACACTTGGATTTAGTAGACCGCTGCCAGCGCCAGCGCTCGCTGTTGTTCCCACTCCCAGTCCTCCTCCACTTCCACCAGCCGCTGTCGGCGATGAGATGGTTATCACAGTGTCCACTGGCGTGGTGGCTGTTGCTGTTGCCGGTGTTGTGGGCATAGAACTGCTGCCTCCGCCTCCGCCGCCGCCGCCAGCGCCGCAACCCGCACAGATCTCGTCGCCAGGCGTCGTCTGACCGCTGCTGTCCACCTGTGGTGCCAGTCGCTTGACCAGCTCACCCAGCAGATCCTCAATACGACCAATACGCTGCTGCATACGCTGCAACTCCAATCGCACATCCACCTTCATGTCCAGCACGGTGGCAATGAGATCGCGCTGTGCCAGCGTGGGCGGTGTCTCACGCAGTCCCGTATCATAGGTATCTGAGGTGGTTGCCCTCGAACTGGCCATTTCGATTTGACGCTCTCGTTCCATGGCCAAATTACGCTCCTTGCCACCAGAGGAGACTGGGACAATGGCACCGGCAGCTGCACCCGGTGTCAGGGCGGGCACAGCGGGTACACCTGTTGTTGTTGTTGCTGTTGCTCCTGCTGCTGTTGTTCCTGTGTTGGTGTTGGTCGAGGCGCCGCCATCGATGACCACACGACTGTCACGGCTGGGCGGTGAGGAGTCCACCTCGCCACCCTCATCGATGGTGTCCTGGCGAGCAAGCGTGGCCTGGCTAGCCTGCAGCTTCGGCGCCTTGGGGAATACCTGAAGTGTGACGTTTAATGGATGCATTGGGCACAGGCAGAGGTGGACAGGTGGACAGATTGATAGGTTGACAGGTGGACAGATTGACAGGTTGAAGTTGAAGATAGAGATCATGATAGAGATCAATCGAGCGATCGATCATGATGACAATTAATGGCGGATTCAGTTGCAGGCAGGCAGGCAGGCAGATTCAGATTCAGATTCAGATTCAGATTCGGGTTGAGATTGAGGTTAAGGTTCAGATGCAGGTTCAGATTCAGTTTGAGGTTGAGGTTGAGTGGGTTCATTCGTTCATTCGAGGGGGTTGGGGGAAAGAAGTGAGAAAAGTGTTTAGAGTTCAAATTGTTCAAGTTTTTTTTTTTTTTTTTTTTTTTGATTAATATAAATTGTTGTTTTTTGTTTTTGTTTTTGTTGTTGTTGTTGCGCATTCATTCATTGATTGTTTTTTTTATAGTTTTCATATTTTTGTTGTCGATTGCAAAAGTTAGGTTAAGGTGAGAGAGTTGGGTGCAGTTGGAATCCAATCGATTAATTTTGCAAGTGGCGCGCATCCAATTCGAATTGTTGTTGTTGTTGTTGTAGTTGCAGTTGTTGTTGTTGTTGTTTTGTAGTGGCAAGGCAAGCAATGTTTTATTTATAGTTTTGGTTTTTACAGTTGATATTTGGTTGTAGTTGTTGTTGCAGTTGTTGTTGTTGTTTTTTTGTACAAGAGAAAAGTGGCGAACAGTAAACGAAACGGAAAAAAGGAATCATATCAATCGATTTTTAGTCATCACAAAATCTCTAAAAGCCGTGTGTGTGTGTGTTTGCAGTGCAAATGTTTGCATGGTACGCCCACACATGCGAACACATATATATGTGTGTGTGTGTGTGTGTGTATAGCAGCAGCAGCAACAACATAGCGCTGTTTATACATTTTTGTTTTAAAGTTATGTTTTAATTAAACTACGCATTGGGCAATACAAACAAAAAAACAACGACTCAGCCGCCAGAGGGCGCACGTGAAATGTAAACAAACGAAAGATAATTTATCGATAACGCACGGCACGATCTACTGCAGTATCGATACGCTGAGCACGGCGGTTGAGTCGCTGTCCTTGCGCCCTGTGAGACTGCGTGAGTGTGTGTGTGCGTGCACATATCGGTAACTACGCTAGCTAACGATAGCGATGATTGTGTGCGTGTGTGTGTGTGTGTGAGCTTGTCATGTTCGTGTTTAGTGTTGGGCAACTAGTAATTATTGAGTTCGGTTGTGAGGTGGCAACTTAACAGGGTTGTAGCAACAATAATCAAATGATTGGAGATAGAAACTTACTTTGCTTAATTGTAAATGCTTTTTGTATTTTTTTTTTGTTTTTTGTTTTGTATTTCATATTATCGCATTTTGGTTTTACGAAAGTAAAACAACGTAACAACGAAATGAAAGCAAAATGGCGAAGAGAGTTGGCGTCGGGAAGAAAGAACAAAACGAGAGATGGTGAGCATTAAACAAGTTCTCTGCAAATGCATATAGTAATTCTCTTTGTTGTTGTTGTTTCTTACGATAGTAAAAGTTTGGTAAGAAAAAGAATTACGTAAAGAAAATCATGTGACAGAAATCGATACAAGACAAAACGCGCTTTATTATCGAATTGCAAATTGATTTCGATTAATTTATTTTTTTGTTTTACGTTGCTTGTATACGATTTTTGTTTTTTATTTTTTTTGTTAGTTGCATTTGTTAGATATGTATGTGTGTGTGTGTATGTTTGTATGTATGCTGTGTGTGTGTGTTTGTTGTAGTTGTTGTTGTTGTTGTTTATTTAATGGCGTTTTGTTGAATTGTTAAACGATTAGCGGTAATTACTTTATTGCCTTGTCCACCATTGCTACTCGAAGTACTACTCTGCCTCGCTTGGGCAGTGCTCTCACGCAGACTTTCGCGGGCGCTCAAACTTCTCGAGACGGCTACCTTGGCGCTAGTATCGCTAGCTGAATCGACACTTGAACTGCCCAGAAGGCGTCCCCATTTACTGGCACGGGTACTACGTGCAGATGGTGGACCCGATGAGGGCGAGGGTGATGGCGATGGTGAGGGTACGGCGGCGGTTGTAAGGATGCGTGAGTCCTCGGTTAATGTTAGCTTAGCAGGTAGCTTCTTGGATAGGTTGATATTTGTTTTTTGTTTTGTTTTTTTTTTTTTTTTTTTTTTGTTTATTGCGATTGTATATTATTAACGAGCAATTTGAGGTTTTTATCAATTGAGTTTTTTTTTTGCAGCGAGCACAAGACAGCAGGAATGAGGAGAGATAGAGAGAGAGAGAGGGGGAGAGAGAGAAAAAGAGACAAAAATGGAAGAAAAAAGAGTTGCACATGTGGACAGAGAAAGAGTTATCGGAGTCGGAAACGGAAACGGAATTGGATGGGGAGTTTAGAGTTTGTGTTTTTTTTTTGTGTTTTTGTTGTAGTGTCAGATTGGGGTGGGTTGGGGTGTTGTGGTGTGTTGTGAGGGATGGAAAAACGGGAGGAAAATAATTTACAAATTTTCGATTAGTAATTTTGTTGGTTTTCACATTTTCAATTCAGCCAAATTGACAACAGATTTTATACAGCATCAGCAACAGAAGGAAACAGCAAGAGATTAAGAGGTAGACAGAAAGAGAGAGAAAGACAGAAAGAGAGAGAGAGAGTGAGTGTGTAGTATGAAAATAAGCGGGAGAGAGAGTGAGTGGGAGAGTGTGTATGTTAGAGAGGCCAGCGAAACGGAAAAAGAGAGAGAGAGACAACATTGATAACATTAGCGTGAGAGTGTGTGAGAGCAAACGAGACGAGCATATTATGTGTGTGAGTGAATCAGAGTTTGGGTTTGAGTTATAGTTAGAGAGAGAGAGAAAGGAGTACATAGATAGACACACGGTTATGCAGTTTATGTTGACAGTTACAGCGTAAGCATGTTCAAGGAAGACAAAGAAAGATACACAACGAGCATAAGTCACTTGTATGCATAATATATAATAACTAATATTTTTTTTTTTTTTGGTTTTTTTCTTTATCGTTTGAACGCAAACGGTAACGGTTACAGGTAACGGGTAACGATAACGATAACGACAAACGCTTAACGGTGCCAGCACGGGCCACACACCTCCTCTTGGTTGTGACTGTGGTTGTGGCTGAGCTGTGTGTGGATTAGTAACGAGTATGCTTCAAAAGAGGTTAGATACATATAAATTACGTTGCTTACGATCTAGATGTGGAACTACATATATAAATGGGTACAGTACAGTGCACGCTCTATAGAGTATACTAGTATTGCCAGCGAGTAGACTTTTACAGGGTTGCCAACCTCAACGAGAGTGCACTGTACTGTGAAAACAAAAATCGAAAAAATAGATATATGGTACTGAAAGCGTCGTATGTTCTGTACCGATAACGATAATAATATTAGAATTAATTGTGTTTAAATAAAATACAAATAGGTACTTTATATACCTTCCTTGGGTACAATTTTGTTGTACTTTATAGTAATTTCAAATACATTGATTATAAAAATCGTGCAATCTTTTAATAGTTTATTATTTGTATTATTTATTCAACAGAATCAAATAAAAAAGAGAGTAACTCTATATAGACTCCCATTAAAACAATCGATAAATGAAAAAAAAAAAAATATATAGAAAAACATCGGTAGACCGAAGTAAACATTATGTTAAGTCGCTTTCAGCATCAAAAAAAAAAAAAATAAAAAAAAAAAATAAAAAAACAAAACGACAGTAAGAACACAATACGATTAACGATAACGATTAACGATTAACGTTGAACAATTGCACACAGAACACAGACAGAAAGCATTACGAAAACCGAAATGGAAACGAAAACGAAAAGGCAAAACGAATGTAACGAGAACTCAACAATACGCACACACAGAAACAAAGAACAAACAAGCAAACAAATAAATCGATTAATCGAATCGGAAACTCACCTTGGTGCGTTCCACCTCGCCATCGCCCTTCTCGACATCACTTTGCCCGGAACCGACCAGTTCCTTACTGCCAGCCTGCACCTGCGGCGTACGGCGAAACTTGGAGAATATCTTTCGCACCAAATGATCCTGATTCTGGGGCAATTGCGGCTCATTCTTACGACGTTCGGCCAATTCTTTTTCGCGCTTCACATCGGCCACCTTGCGAAAAATCAGTCGATGTCTGAGATTGTAGGTGAGCACCAGATTGCGTGCAAAGCTATTCGCAAATGCCGAATAGAAATCGAGGACTTCGAGCAATTTATCACGTTTGATGGCATGCAAATCACAGTAGGTCAGGGCACGCACATTGGCGGCGCTTTGGCCAACGGCCGAGTCCTTCCAGAATTGATCGCCGAAGACGTCGCCCTTGCCTGTATATAAATATATCAATATCGATACATTTATCGATTGTTCTCGACTTTGTACCTACCCAGTATTGCCACAACCTCATCGTCCTGTATCACCTCCAGGCTGCCAGTCACAATGAAGCACAAACTATCGATACTCTCGCCGGTATGATAGAGCAAATCCCCCGGCGCCGAATGGGACATCATAAAGTGCATCGCTAATGCGCGCAGACAACCATCCGAGGCCAGACGAAATGCTGGATGCTCGTTAAATACTTTGCGATTTAGATGAACACATATGTCAGCCTTCATATCTTTCGGACAATAGTTTAGTACCTGCGAATTGTGAATGAGTTGCGAGTTGCAAAGTTGCTAGTGGCGAGTGGCGGCGAGTGGAGAGTAGAGAGTGGAGAGTAGCGAGAGCTGACTCTGTCTCTCTCTGTCTGTCGCAAAAGCTCGCCCGCCTGCCCCCTCTAATTGGGTATACTCAACTGGGATTATAGGGTAGAAGGGATTGGGGCATGTGGAGTGGAATTAGTGTTGTGGGGTGGGCGTGTCGGGTCGGAACCTTCGCCCACTTTGGAAATAGAGAATGCGTGCTAGTTGCTACTGGGAGACTAGGACGGACATTGCATTGAGCTGGGACTCGCCCTGGCACTAGATGTAGTACTGGATATATGTAAATATATATATCCAGTATTTGTACTATATAGACAACAACAAGAGACATACACACACACACACACACGTATACGTACACATACACTAATACACATACAACATTGAAGAGTGTACGAAGAAACTGTAACTCTGCCTTGGCTTCTTGCTGTCTCTGTGTCTGTGTGTGTATGTGAGTGTGTATGTGTGTGTGTGTGTGTGAGTGTGTATATGTGAACTAACCCAAAAAAACCTTTCAAAATGCACAACTTGCCCGGGCCTAGAGATGTAACTCAAATCGATAAAGTTATCGAAACCGAAAACTCTGAAGCTGCCCGGGGGGATCTCGGGGGGATTGGACGGTTGTGGACAGGTTGGTTCGGGTTGGTGTCTGGTCTGCTTGTTTATTATCTTTTAAACTTGATTATCTCTACTTCTTCAAATTGCGGCACAAACTACAGTCAACGAAATAGGTATAAAGGTCAGTTATCATTGCGCTGGCACGGTTTTTTTTTTTTTTTTTTTTTTTTGGAATTCGCATTTGAGCGTTTCGTTTAACTTGATCGTGATATGTATATATTTTGTTTTAAACCAAACATATTTTCAGATTACTCGGCACACAGACGCCACCTAGTGGGCGTTTGTTTTTCTGCTCGGTTTGGTTTAAAGTTCATCTAAAGGCATGAATTTGACGGACGCTTTTCGTTTTGGCACGGATTAAGCTCACGCGCATCGAATATGAGTATACAGTGAGAAAGAGAGAGAGAGAGAGAGAGAAAGGGAGAGAGAGAGAATGCAACAGTTGGAAAACACAGAGAACACAGAGTTTTTCGATTAGCAAAATTCGTTTTTTTTTTTTTTTTTTTTTTAATCTTATTATAAACATGGCCTATAAAAAAGTGTTGCCAGAAAGAGGCTCATACAGTAGTGCTGCAAAAAAATCGTGCCACAATCGATGGTATCGATGGTTTAATCGTTTTTTTAACAAAACATCGATTGTTGTTTTTTTTTTTTAAGATTTGCGAGCACTATTTTCATAGTTTTTGAGGGAAGCAACAATCAAGACTAGATAAAATAATTAGAGTTGCTTGGAAATCTGCTACTAATCGATAGATTCGATAGTTTTACTTGTGAAAACAACAGACAATCGATAGTGCCGATTTTTTTGCAGCACTAACTTACACAGCTTACCTCGAACTTGATCTGAACGTCGAACCTTGAGCGAAACTAGCTCTCGGTTCGTATAGTATCGATAGTATCGATAACTCTCGCGTAGATGCTTAACTATTTTTTCTGTCTTGGGCCCGCAGAGATTTTTTTTCTATTCGATATTTTACTCGATTAAAGCACTTATTCGATAGTTTGCTTTAAGATGCGAGACAAGCGGTTTTTCAACATAACGGTAAAAAAACAAAGCAAACTGCGAGAAAGAGAGAGAGGCGAATAGCGCGAGCAGCGGCAATAGGCAATGGCAATGGCAATGGCAATGGGAAAGCACTTTCGCCATTTTCTTTTTTTTTGGGGAAAAAGTACTTGAGAAATGTGGAAGAACTTTGCTGTGGGTGTGTCTTAGTAGTATATCTATGTGTGTGTAAAAGTGTGTGTGCGTGTGTGTGAAAGCCTGATGGTCTTTAAGTACAACAAACTGTGTGTGTGTGTGCCCAGAGACGGCTCCATATGCACTTGAGCGAGTAGCGAGTGAGCGAGAGAAAGAGCGGGTGAAAGAGACAGAGTGTCCTATGTGTGTGTGTATGTGTGAGAGCGAGAGGATGAACGATAGAAGCGATGACACAGTGTCGATAAGTGGTTTAGCATTTAGCCAGCACTGTGAGAGCGATTAAAGCTGATGTCGCATGTTGCTTCAAAGTGACTTATCGAATTATCGAATAATCGAATTGTGTGTGTGATAAAGAGAGAGAGAGAGAGAGAGAGAGTGAGAGGGAGAGCAGGTGACAGATTGCAGGCTACTTGGCTACACTAATTGGTTCCCTCTGATGAGCTATGGAACTGTGAGTGGGACTACGATATATATGGGTTGATGACAGATAATACTAAAATTGAAGGTGTACTAAATACTGGAGACATAATATACAATGATAATTCCCAATAATCCTGAAATAAGTTAAAAATCCAATTCCGATTGAGTAGGACTTTATGCGATGTCTTTTTAAAGATTTAATGCGATTTGATCTCATTGATGATCACATGATTGCGAGAGTTCTACAAGCTTGCTGGCAAAATAAAATACGTACACAGAAATAATACTACGACTTATCAAAAAAAAAAAAAAAAAATGGCGGCCCGGCTTAACCTACGCAGAACCGACAGCATCGCAGAACTCAACGTCTGCATCTCTTTCCAATCGCGCGAAAAGTACCTTGATCCCTTGGATTGGACCTAGACTTACCTTCTCGGTATCAAGACCCTTGGTCATGGCCCACGTAGAGACGACATAGTCCATGACGCGCTCGCTCAGAGCCTTGGGGACCTCGTGCAGCTTCATGAACTCCCGCACATTGTTCAGCATGTCGTGGTACTTGGCCGTCGCCGAGGTCATCTGTTGTATGATGGTCGTCACGTGGCCGAAGATCGTTGCGTACAGCAGAGCTATAGTCAGAGAGGTCACAGGTGGCAGGGTGTATTCGTGTGTGTGTGTGTTTGTGTTTGGGTTGTGGGAGAAAGAGAGTTCGCATTGAGAATATATGGAACGCAATAGGGTTGCCCTTTGGGAGGGCGAGAGATTCGCTTAGACACTTAAGACACTCAGATGTAGCGAGACAACTACTCGTTATGTTTAAGTGTGTGTGTGTGTGAGAGAGAGAGCGAATGTGTGTGTGTGTGTGCTTACAACGAGCATAAATAGTTGTGTGTTTTCTAAGCGCAGGCGCGTGGCTAGAACGTTAATAAATGCGACGAATTGGACGAGCGACGTACAAGAAAGAGAGAGAAAGAGCCAGATAGAGAAAGAGATAGAGAGAAAAAGTGGGAGAGAGATAGAGCAATAGATAGAGAGCTGGGGACAAGCAACATGTGTACATTACGCAGCCGCACCGTGGGCTGTCGTGCAGCTCGCAAATGGATGACGATGCGTATGCGCAATGCGTTGGTTGCCTTGTCCCTCTTTGCCTACGAATGCATATAGAGGAGGATTGGGGTTGTTAGTTAGGGTTGTGGGTTATGTCCGATGGGCGCGTGATCTTGTCTGAACTTGTCAACAATATTAAACACAGAATCCAAAACAATAACGATAAATCAAAAGGAGCCGTTCAAGTATTACCTAAACACTATAGGGGGTCTTTGCTTTGCTTATGTTGGATGACATGGAGGTAGGGGAGCCTAGATGATGATTACGTCAATCGGTAGCTACATTCGATAGTTCCGATGGTATTTAATGAAATATTCAATAGTATCGCGGTAGTGCTCAGACTCTAGACAAGATTGTTTTACGAAAATATATCATACGATCTGTTTTTAAATTGTATGTGAGTAAGGGTCCACCCTGTAATATTTTTCGATTTTTTTTTTTTTCAAAATTTAAAATCGCCCGCTTTTACTTTTAATCGAATGCGGAGGTCAAAATTAGTATAAAACAAGTCTTTAAAATTGTTTTAGAAGATACTTAATTTTTGGCCAAAAATCATGTCGAAGTCGACTAAAAATTTGACATGTAAGACCCTTGACAGGACCAGTACCCTCATTTTCCTCTCTTCATAACTTTCATAAAAATTATACGATTTTCTTCGGGTATAGCATTTTAATCATGGTTTGAGCTCTATAATATAATAGCTAAATAGTTTTTGCAATTTTAAAAATTTTAATTTTTGTGATTTTTCTAAGGGTCCCCCCTGTAATATTTTTCGAAAAATTTTTTTTTTCAAAATTTAAAATCGCCCGCTATTACTTTTAATCGAATGCGATGGTCAAAATTATTATAAAACAAGTGTTTAAAACTGTTTTAGAGGATACTTAATTTTTGGCCAAAAATCCTCTCAAACTCGACTAAAAATTTGACATGTAAGACCCTTGACCTTCATTTTCCTAACCTCATAACTTTCCTAAAAATGATACGATTTTCTTCGGGTATAGCATTTTATTTATGGTTTTAGTTCTAAAATAGAATGGCTTAATAGTTGTTGCAATATTAAAAATTTTAAAAAAATTTTAATTTTTGTGATTTTGATAAGGGTCCCCCCTGTAATATTTTTCGAAAAATTTTTTTTTCAAAATTTTAAATGGCCAGCATTTACGTTTAATCGATTGCGGAGGTTAAAATTAGTATAAAAGAAGTGTTTTAAACTGTTTTAGAAGATACTTATTTTTTGGCCAAAAATGATGTCAAAGTCGACTAAAAATTTGACATGTAAGACCCTTGACAGGACCAGTACCCTCATTTTCCTCACTGCATAACTTTCTTAAAAATCATACGATTTTCTTCGGGTAAAGCATTTTATTCATGGTTTTAGTTCTAGAATAGATTGGCTTAATAGTTTTTGCAATTTAAAAAATTCCAAAATATTGTAATTTTTGTGATTTTGATATGGGTCCCCCCCTGTAATATTTTTCGATTTTTTTTTTTTTGAAAATTAGTATAAAACAAGTGTTAAAAAGTGTTTTTTAGAATACTTAATTTTTTTTGGGCTGTGGGAGATGTAAATAATTGTAATAAATCGGCTAACAAAAAACTTGAACGGCCCCTAAACCGATAAAAAACAACAAAATAAATCAAACAAAAAGAAAAACATAAACAAAACGAGAAGAAAACGCAATGCAACTCACACATGACGACGAATTGTGCAACTATTCGATTTGTATGTCATTTTCGATAACGATACGATGTTCGATTTTCGATTAAGTTTTGGGATAACGAGTAGAACGTGAGTTAATCGAGAGAGCGAGAGAGAGAGAGAGACAGAGAGAGAGAGAGAGAGATTTAACGCTGCTTTTGCTGTTAATGGTGGCACGTCAAGGGGGGAGGAGCGGGCAGCGGGAGCGGGTACTATGGCTTTGTTTTTTGTTTTTTCTTATCTTTGGCTCTACACCAATTCCAGCAGTTTATTAGTTCTAGCGACGCTAATTGTGTCTAGCTTTTTAATGACTTCAAGCTGAGATTTCATTAAAAAAAGCATTGGCGCATTGTCTGGAATAACTTGGACGCGGCAACGGAACGTGTTGGGACACAGCACCTGCAATGATCATCATGCAGATGGTGAACACCTTCTCATTGTCTGTCTCCGCGGCGACATTGCCGAAGCCCACCTGTGGAGAGAGAGAGAAAGAGCGGGAATGGGGAGAAGAGATTCAGTAGAAGTTCAGAGCTCTGGGAACTGGTAGGACTTCCATGTGCTGGCATGGCTGCCGCCAACTCACCGATGTCATGCAGGTCATGGTGAAATACAACGCCGTCACATACATGCTCTTCCTGGACGGTCCATTGACCAGCTCGGGACCCGTATCATTGCTCCAGATATACGAGTAAGGCGATTGCGTCACATTCGCCAGTTTCCACAGCCAGCTGTATTGGATCTGTGTGGGAGAGCAGCGAGTTAGAAGAGGGGTTAGCTCAATCTGTGATCCGTTCAGTACTTACGCCATTGTCCGCATCGCTGCGCCCAATGGAGTACCAGATGCAGGCCAACCAATGTGCCACCAGCATGTAGAAGCAGAGCAACAAGATCAGCATAGCCGCTCCGTACTCCAGATAGCGATCCAGTTTGCGTACCACACGACCCAAACGCAGAAGGCGAACCACTTTGAGGGCACTGAACAGTGACCCAATGCCATCCTCATCACGATCGAAGGCATTGAAGACATCGTATGGCAGACAGCTGAGCAGATCGATGATGAACCATGACTTTAGATAGTTCATTCTAATGACCTTCGGATCACTGACCACCTCGCCGCCGGGGCCAACGAACGTGGTGTGAAAGTTTAACACTGCAAAGCGAGGTAGAAGGAAGAAAGCGTCAGAGGTTGAAAGTTCTTGGGGACTAGGACCATACTTACCAATATCTATAAAGAAGATAACATCGACTATTGAGTCCACAACGAGCAGGGAAACATCCTCTGAGGTTTTATTTTTAAACGCTACATTGTATGGCACCTGCGAGTGGGGGCGAGAGAGAGAGAGAGAGAGAGAGCAATTGGCATTAGTCGCAGGGCTATCAACTTATACAGCAGAAAGGAAGAGGGAGCAAGCAAGGGGAAGAGGGGAGGGCCTGGGTTCGTAGGCCCTAAGTCAATCAGCGTGCAACTAAGCGGCTTAGTTATTGTGCTCAAGCAACAGTTGGTCGAACATTTGTTGCCTGTTCTGTTATCCCTAATCCTCGACGTACTACCCCCCTTCCTCTTCCATCCCCAGTGAGCTCAAGTGGCAGTTACAAGCCTCTTGTATGCCTCTGTCTGCCCTGTCCTGCCCTGCCTCCCACACTACGAATATTAATTTAAGCACATAAAACATACAACCGCCACATAACAGACCAGACGAGACGAGAGACGCACGAGAGTCTTAGACCCCCCTAGACCCTAGACAAGGCAGGCCAGGCCAGGCAGGCACTTTGCCATGTAAATGTGCGCACTTGGGCTCGTGTAAGTGTCAGAGCAACGAGACTATTATCTGATTTCTTGACTTGTACTCGCTTTTATCTCGGCGAAGGGTGAAGTGCTCTCCCACTGATGCAGCTAACGTCCTAGGGTTTGGAGAGTGAGAGTGGGGGGCTAGGACAGTTATCCTCACTGTTATGGCTTGGCTTGGTCTAGCAACAGGCCCCCTAACGAGGCCAATTCGCCAGATTGCCAGACAAATGATACTGAGACACATTTACCAGTCCCGGGGTCCATTTACAGCTGAAACTAGCTAGGCTTTATCCCCATCCCCATCCCCATCCCTTCTCTTCAAATGCCACTCAAAGTGGTCAGAAAGAGGCACATAAAACTAAACTACATATACCCGCTTAATGGGACTACTGAAATACCAGTTAGCCAGTTGTCTGTCTGTATGAACACCCGCATCTCCGTAACCCCCCACGCAAATCACAAAATTACTAATTGAAATTGTATTTGATACATTTCAATGTAATATGCAACTAATTTCCGAATTTTAAATCTAATCCGATTAGCCACACAAAGGTTATTCAAGCCAACGTTTGTCAATATTATTAGCAGGACGTATTTATTTTGTTAGCAGCTTTCAAATGGATCTATATATGTAAATTGCAATGAAATCGTAGAAGCCGGAAACAAATTGGCCAACGTTTTGAGGGAAATCAAAGTTCAGTTCAGGGTTTAGGCGAGTATTGAAGCGCCTAAGCGCATTTGAAAGTTTTACCTTGGCCATTTCCCTTGTTGCTGGGCTGGCTTAAGACCGAAACGAGGGCTTAGCTCAAAGTTGGCCAACACCAGCAAAATTGCATTAAACAATAATAAAACAATGAGGCGCCGCAGCAGAGTGTAACCCCAACTGAAGCAAAACTCTGCGGATGAGCCTTGGTATGGTATGTGTGTGTGTGTTTGTGTGTGTGAGGAAGAAGATGAGGGCTTGGGAGGGTTGTGTTTGTGTGTGTTGGGGGCATGTCTAGTTGAGTTGAGCACAACTTGAGCGAAAATGTTAACATCTTGTTGACGGAAATAGGCACAATTTGAGTAGACAAGCGACGAGACACAACAGCAGCAGCAGCAGCCTGCACACAAAGGACCCGGCTTGTGGCATGCGGCTGTGCGGCTCTGTGGCGTGTAAGCCGGGGCAAGCAGCGGCTGTGGGGGGTAATGGGGTAAACCCAAACCCGGTGCTAGGAAATGAGTGCGCCATGTGGAATCAGAGGGAGAGAGAGAGTCAACTGCGGCGGCAGGTGATAAATGTGCCTAAAAGCATGCGTTTTGCATACCCTGTATGGAGGTAGGTTTAGGTCATAGGGTGGCAGGGGTTTGTTAGTGTAGTCGAAAGGATAGCTACCTTACTTTAGTTACAGGGTATCTGCCTGCCTATTTACCCTAACAGCTAGTCTTTTTGCGTGTGTTCCTTTTGAGTATAAGTCCAATTAAAGTCTAGTCTTTTGCATACCCTGTAGGAGGGAGGCTTAGCTCATGGGGTTTCTGGGGTTTATTGAGGGAGCTGAACTAGGAGCTGACCCTAGTTCATCTACAAGGTATCTGCCTAGACAAGGCAACAACATTACCCTTAACAGTTAATCTTTGAGTATTAATCCTTTTGAGTATAAATCCATGTAAAGTCAAGTCTTTTGCATACGCTGTAGGAGGGCCTAGGTCATGGGGTTGCAGGGGTTGGGTAGCTAGTTCTGTTACAGGGTATCTCCCTAGACAGGGCAACTACATTACTCCATACAGCTAATCTCTCTTCTCTTAAGTTTGAATCGAAGTTTAGTCAAGTCTTGTTGAGGAAGTCTTCTTGGGTTTCCCACTAGGGTTGGGTTAGACTGTCTAGGCAAGCTGGTATAGGCTGTCTGCAGGGGGAATAGTAAGGCTAGAAAGGTAGCAGTACTTACCATGATGGCGGTATAAAATGTTAAACACAATATCACCCAGTCCCAAATTGCTTTAAATGCACAATAATGCAGGAGTATGTGTGGCGGCGTCTTGGGCGCTTCCTGTCTGTACTGCGGCATAATGTCGGCACTCAGGGACATCATCTGCAAGCGGGGTTAAGAAAGATCGAAAGAGAGATTAGATGAGAGCAAGCTAGGCTGAGAGGGTGCATCCTTACGTGCGCCAGATTCGACTGCTTTGTGGGATCCTTCAGCGTCGGTAAATGTGCGCTGAACTGTCGGCTGCGTGTCACCGATCGCGCCAGTTTGGCGAACTTCGAGAGACCTAAAACTGGAAGGAATAGATTAACTGCTACGATATGGACAGACACAGGGACACAGGCGACAAGAAAGAAAGACAAGCAACCGAAGCAACAAATATATATAGAAAGAGACAGAGAGAGAGAGAGAGAGAGAGAGAAAGCGACAGCAAGAGCAGCGGAAAGAGAAAAAGCGTTAAGATTGGCAACAAAAAGAAACAACAGAATTTAAGCGATTACAAAATAAGTAGGAAAATAAAAAGTTATTGGTAAACAAGAAGGAAAAAGATAAAGAAAACATTGAAAATCGGATACAGACATTAGTAAGAATATATAGTATATATATTTGTACATATTGAAGACCGGGTAAACGGGTTAATCGGTGATCGGTGAACGGATATCGGATATCGGTTATCGGTTTGTTATTGTACATAATGCGTAAGCGTGTGTGCGTGTGTATGTGTGTGGGTGTGTGTGTGTGCGTAGTATTGGAACGTGGAACGGGAGTATGTGGGAGAAACAGAGACAAAAAGAGAGAGAGAAAGAGAGAGAGAGAGAGAGAGTTGAATGGTAGAGAGGTGTACAGTAGGTAAAAAAGATCGAGAGAGAGAGAGAGGGAGAAGAAAAAGAGATAGAGTGGACATGCGTGCAGGGAGTAGGCGTGTCTCTGTGTGGGTGTGTGTAGGTTGTGTGTGTGTGAGTGTGTGTGTGTGTCGTGTCCAACTGTGGCCAATTCGCTGCTTCAGACATCGATCAATTTTGAGCTTGGGTGGATTCGTGTGCGGCTTTTGCTGGATGCGATGCGGATCTTTGCTAAGTACTCAACATATATACAGATTTTCATATATATATATATATATATATATACGTGTATGTACACACTGAAGGGGAAGTGAAGGAGGGAGGGGGGCAGAGAGAGATTGAGAGAGAGAGAGAGGTAGAGAGATAGAGAGAGTAGGGCCGCGTGGAAAAGGAATTGTACTTACCACCTTTGGTATCCTCGCTGTCGATGGGCTGTTTGAGTGCGGTTATATCCCGAAATGTCAACAGAAATAACACAACCAGATCCCTTTCGTTGCGTATGGGCGCCACCTGAAGTAGCAGCCATAGTGGCGTTTCTAGGTAGGGCGTTCCAAGGCGGTAGATAGAAGGAGAGAGAAGGAGAGATAGAGAGAGATTAGTAAAATATCATAAACAACTTGTGCTACTTGGATTACAACATCCATATTGCACCCCTTTAGTGCTTTCCCTTCTTGCCAGGGTAACCCAGAGTCTCATCCCTTGAGGGCACCCAACATATTCCCTACCTATCCCATACTAATTTCATAGAAATATCACGCTTATCGCACGCATATTTGACAGCAATTGTGTCGCTTTTCGGAACACTCTGCATGATGAGAATGGAAATGGTATAGGTGGAAGTGGGAGAAAGGCAGAAAGAAAGGAAAGGCAAGTGAGCAGGAAGTAGGGTTATGGATGATGGAGAGGGTCTGGGGTTATGAGGGGTATCCATTTAGGGCAAGTGCTGGCGCTGCAATTCACAAACGATTATCAAATTGTAGTGCAGCTGCATTGAATTGAGGTCAGCACACACACACACACCCCGCACACACCCCTCTCACACACACATTGTTAGGCGGGGGGAGGGGTTGACACGCACGCAAGCTGAGTTTGCCATTGCAATCGCATTTGACAGCAATTACTGTTATTACGCGCGCGAGGCTCAAAGAACCGTTAAAACGATGCCCGCTGCAGCAGTTTGTGCTGCGTAAATAAAACGCCCAGCTGTCTGACTGCCTGCACCCCTCAACCCTCCCCCCCGGGGCTACCCCCTGTAAGCATGCTCCATGCTGTCTGTTGCTCTGCCTGTGTCTCTGTCTGTCTCCGTCTCCGTCTCCCATCAACAATAATTGCAATTCAATTTGCATTTATAGAGCTGGCCACGTGGCGTATGCGCAATTTGCTGCCACCATTTGCAATTCAACAATAACTGTGAAAGTGTGTGAGTGCGCAACAGAGGGCAGAGGTGCTTCCGGTCAGGCAGCAGTGGGGGGAGGCAGCAGAGGGAGGGAGGGGGCAGGGTTGGAGTAGGCTGTTGTGGTCGCATGGGGTGGGGGTGGGGGTGGCTTGTTAAAAGCATAATTACTGCCTAATTTTATGCGCAGTTTGCTGTTAACATTTCCGCTGCCACTTCCGTTTCCGGTGCCGGTGCTCAATCTATGAAACAAAGCAGCAACAAAAGCAACAACAACAACTTATTAACACGTTTATCGACGTTTCGATACCCTGTACACGCTTGTTGCTTTGCTTATACTCTCTATCGATTGTTTATGCTTACAATCGATTGTTTTGAATGCCTTTCCAACACTGCCTGCGCTTTACAACACTTGCCCTAAGCCGCTGCAATCGATAGTTAGTTAATCAATAGGTGTTGCCACCAAAAGCAAAGTCAAAGCGATAGCAACCGTTTATCGATGACGCTTTTTTAACACCTACTTCCGGGTAGAGCCTTCCATATGTCGGTTATAGCCTAATGGATCATTAGCTGCATCC
Source organism: Zaprionus kolodkinae (assembly GCA_018901885.1). Taxonomy (NCBI): domain Eukaryota; kingdom Metazoa; phylum Arthropoda; class Insecta; order Diptera; family Drosophilidae; genus Zaprionus; species Zaprionus kolodkinae. Next base: position 160,614 of record JAEIFM010000030.1, on the reverse strand, counting down.
GCGGCTAATCCACGATTCATACCCCGATGGCGGTCAAATTTGGTTGCCACAGCACACGTACAAGCATGCGAAAACATGCATGAACATGTCGTATGTCGTATGGCCATCTGTGTGTGTGAGCGCAAAAAAATAAAAATCCAACTTGGCATCTGACTGACAAACAACAATAAACTTATTCATCCCCTCCCCTCCCCTACGCTATGTTTTTCCCCCCTGAGACACCTGTCAGCCAACGCGACGCGACTCGATTCGATTCGTTTCGATTCGATATGATTCAATTCAATTTCATTCAATATCGAATTGCTGGCAGCTGGCAAAAGCCACAACAAGGAACCAGCAGGCTGCGGCAGGTTTCCACTTTCTCCAGCTACGTGCCGGCAGCAGGAGGCAGCAGGAGGCAGCAATAGGTCAAAGTAATGAAATCTATCAATATGGAAATGGAAAACTTAAGCGAAGAAGAAGAAAAAAAAAATAGGAAAAACTATACGAAATAAAGGCGCTGAAGGCAATCAAAAAGGGCGTCAGGTGGCGTCTCAAAGGAGTGGAGAGCAGGAAGCAGGGAGCAGGCAGTGGGCAGGGACTCGTAGACAACATGAAGTTGTTAATGATTTATTGGGAAAACTTTGCCAGCGACAACGGCAAGTTGGGGAAAACTCATTATTCCGTGGTTGGAAAAACTATGAAAATTATTCAGTCGATCGGGAAACAGTTTAAGTTGATGCCCGAGGGGGAGAATTGGGTAGGTAGGTTCTACCTTATGCCAGAACTCACAAAGCGATTGCCTGACATCTTATCCCATTTTCGTAGTACCCATTTCGCGGTTCTCAGTTCCCTTTCCCAGTTCGCCGTACGTGGTTCCCTTTCCGGTTTCCACTTGCAGCAGATTAGCTAATCGAAACGTGGGACTCTTTTGATTTCATTATGAATAATGCATGAACATCGATTGCTGTGCTAACAATTTTCCCCAGTGTATGTGCCTGTGTGTGTGTCTGTGTGTGTGTGTGTGTCTGTGTGTGTACGCAATTGATTTATGCATATTTCCAGCGTATTTCAGACAAATCCATTCCACAAATCAAATACAAACAGACCTCGGTGGGTTGAGTACGAAGTACGAAGTATGCTACACCCCAGAAGACTGTACACAATACTCAGTACACTGTACCTGTACCTAAGAAGGCACGACTCTGCACTACCCTGTACGCAGGACCTTCTACGATGTAAATTCTACACTTTCGTCTACCTAGCACCCTGTACTCTATACGTTTTATCCAGCAACCTTTACCTGCAGCCCAGTACCCGTGTACGCAGTACGCACTATAGAGGACCCTCTACACTACCCTCTATCCAGCACCCTGTACCCAGTATGCTTTATACAACAGCCTTTATCTACTACAGTACCTTAAAGGGTACTGCACAGTAGCGAGGACCCTCTGCACTACCCTCTATCCAGCACGCTTTAACCAGTTACCCAGTAACCAATACGAACCCCCACTATCTACTACGCAGTACTCAGTAACGTATACCCTACACCCTGTACTCGAGTGTACTGTATTAGATGTGTCTGTGTGTCTGTGTATCTGTGTGGGTGGTACCTTGTGCCTTGCCAAACTGCGAGAGGGCGCAGCCACATTGTATACCTGAAATTGATACTCGAAGGCGTTAATCCATTAATTGCCAATTGAGGGCCGAGAATCGAGTGTCTACAGCAACTACACCAGTATCACGAGCAGGATTCTAGATAGCTCTAGCTAGTAGTGGGTTGGGTGTAGGGAGTAGGGAGGGTAGGGAGTAGGGTAGGGTAGCACTTGATTGATGGGCAGCACTCGAAATTGTTGCGCCGCCTCAATTTGTTTGCATTAAATGTGGAAGCAGGCAAAAAGCAGCTGCTGCTGCTGGAGTGGGATCTGGAGCTGGAGCTGGTACTGGATTAAAATTAAAGCAGGTGGCAGACAGCAGAGGAGACTATATGTGTGTGTGTGTGTGTGTGCGTGGGAGTCGCTGGCGTGGAGTGGGAAAGATTAGACCGGGGCATGAATTATGAAGCGGACCCCGAGTGGAGTCGAGTCGAGTCGGGGGAACAAACAAGGCGCACAAAGTGCAACAATTTATTACGAGTATGGGACGAGCATAAATCCTAATGTATGCCCCAAAATGGCTGACGTGTGTTTGATTTGGGTAGCTGCTGCCGTCAGTCTTCCACCCCCTCCCTATGTCCACCCCACCTTGTACCGTCTGTCTGTCCCGTCGTCCCGCCCGCCAACTACTTCTGCATAAGATATATGATCGCATCGGGGGGAAGGTGAAAGCAATTTAACAAGCACAAATCGAATAGGTCACGGTTAGTTCAGATGTTATTGATAATACATAAATTACGGGAAGGATGGTTTGTATAACAGTTTTATAACAGTTGTATAACAGCTGTATAACATGAGTAACACCTGTATGACAGTGGTATAACAGTTGTATAACAAATGTAAAACAGTTGCATAACAAATGTATAACAGCTGTATAGAAAATGTATAACAGTTGTACATATAACAGCCGTAAACAGCTGTACAACAAATGTATAACAAGTGTATAACAAATGTATAACAGCCTTATAGCAGCTGTATAACAAATGCATAACAGTTGTATAACAGTTCTATTACAGTTGTATATTAGTAGTATAACAAATGCATAACTGTTATATAACTGTTGTATAACAGATGTATAACAGTTGTATAACAGTTGTATATAGGTAACTAGCTAGGTAACTAGCTTCTCGTGTGGCAGAGGTCTCTCTTCCATTGTACTTACTGTTCTTCTTATAGAGCAATATCTCGAACTGATCCTGCTGCTGATTCTCCAGCGTATACTCCAGCCGTCCCACCGTCTCCTTGTCTGTCAGCTCGCCGTACATGAAGCCGCATCTGCGTTGAGGGAATACAGCGAAAACGGCAGAAAGAGAAAGGGAGAGAGAGAGAGAGAGAGAGAGAGAGAGAGAGAGAGAGAGAGAGTCGTACGTATACGAGGTATTATTCTTGGTTAGTTCATCCATGCTCGCACACACACACACACACGCACAGCAGATGCAGAACAACATTGGGTTACACTGGCTGACGCAGTACTCTACACGCATTGCCAAGAGAATACAAGTAAAACATGCCAACAAATAAGAGGGTTGTGTAGGGAGATAGGGGGAGGGGGAGGAGGAAATACCATCTAGCAGGGCGTGGCTATAGTCAATTTGCCAGCCCTGTACACGATTCCTCTCTGTAGTTGAGAGTTTATTTTGGAGTTTTTTTATTAAAAATAAAAATGAAAAAAAAAAACAAACAAAGTTGTGGGGAAATGGAAAACTGGAATAGTTTCAGTTTACTTATGAGTTTTATCTAGATAGATTATAATCTCTGAACTTGTTTGAATAAAGCTCAGAAGTTCAGGTTTAAGGTTTAAAGAAGAAACATATATATTTTAACGATTTATGCAATATAATCGATATATTTCAGGGTTGAATTCTCATGCAAAAGCATAACATGCCAATCGATTGTTATCGATAGTAATGTAAGTTATATGAATTTGAACGAATGAGGCAATTATGTATGTGTGCGTGTGTGTGACTGTACTGTATATGTATGTGTACATAGTGCTCTGATCATGTTTCCCCCTATTGTAGCTGGTTTTCCTTTATATTCTTTTCAAGGAAAATCGCTGCTAACATCGATAGACAGCGATGTGCCCAGGAGGCGCAACTAAATCTACACTAGCTCGTTAGTCTGACTAGATGTGGTTATGCTACTCACACACACACACACACACACACATGACAGGTATGTGTGTGTGTGTGTGTAGATGGGTTTCTGTATCCATTCGAGGCACAGGATGCTTCGATTTTCTGCACGAATCGTTGCTTCTGATTAATTGAAGTAACCTGAGCCAGTGCAGCATGCAGCGACAGCAGCACCAGCAACATCAGCAGCATCATATGTGCCGCACAGTGGGCACAGCGGGGCACAGTGGTGCAGCTTGCACTTAGCGTGCAAACGAAACTCGCGTTGCTGCAATGATGCTGCCTGCTTTGGCCATCAATTTGCACGAACGATGATGGAAATTACCATATCGTATAACAGCAGCTGCAGTGGCAGTGGCAGTATAACAGTTGTGGCAGGCAGGCACGTGGGGGGGGGGAGGGGAAATAGGGAACTGGGGACTGCTCTCGCGCTCTGGTGAGATGCTATCAAGTTCAAGCAGAATAACTGGAAAATAACTTAAAAGGAAAACCAACAAGGGGCAACAATGGGAACAAAAAACAACAACAACAACAACAAACTGCGGGCACAAAAGAAAAATATGCTGGCAACGCTGGCGCAGAGTTGCCACGTGCTGAGCTCAGAAAAAAAATAAAAAAAAATCGTTGCATGCTTTTAGGCAGCGCGCGAAAATATGCAAAACTGGCCCGAAAACATGGGCCTGCCCACTCGCCTCTACCCCCGCCCCCTACCGCGGCTGAGTGCAGTGGCAGCCCTTGCTGGGATTGCAATGACGTCAGCAATGAGAATTGCAGAGAGAGGGGGAGCAGGCAGGCAGAGGAAAGAGAGAGACACAATAAAAACTGTTAATTTGTGTTTGCTGCGCTGTTGTTTATGTGCACGTACTGTGCGGGGAAGAGAGAGGGAGAGGAAGAGTGAGAGGGAGACACACATATATATTTATTTATGCCTTCATAAAGGTTCAACAAACTGCGACGTCAACTGCGACGCCGACTGCGAGGCGCTTGCGACGACGACGACGACGACGTCACTGGCACAAAACGCAAAGCGACTCATTTCCGCTCCGCCGGCCATTTTGTGCAATGAACTGTTTCAGCACACTAACACTATGCATGTGTGTGTGTGTGTGTAGGCACGAAATTGGGTTACAAGGCAAACACACACACACACACACACACACACACAGACAGACAAAAGCCTTTAGAGACGAGGCAGGGGCTGGCTAACTCAGGAGCCTAGGCTCCACTCAATAGAAAAACCCTGGAGAGGATTGAAGGAGGAGCAGCGACAGGCGGAGTTAAAAGGCGCCACAAACTGCTGTAATGGCAAATTGAAAGAAAGTGCGCGCAGTTAAGTAAACAACAACAACAAAGGCAATAAACAAACAAAAAATAAACAACAACAAACAAGAGATTCGCCTGCTTCTTTCTCTTTTTATTTTCAGTTTTCTTTTTCTTTTTTGGTCAACCTTTTGCTTGGGTTTCTTTTTTCAACGCGGTCACAGCAACAAAGTAGGTCAAAGCGCAACAAAAAAATATCACACACACACACACACACACAGCGTGAAAGAGACACACACACATGGCCTGGCAGAGAGAAGCAAAAAGATACCAGGCAGAGGGACAGAGAGCGAGCGAGAGAGAGAGAGAGAAAGAGAGGGGGGGAGGAGGGGCAGCTCAGCTAAGCGCTAGATTGGCAATACAAAAGTTTTGCGGCCCCCACCGCAACCGACTGACCAAAAAGGCAACTGAGCGGGGAAGGGGGAGGAGGAGGACGGGGTAGGGTATTGACCAAGCTTGCATACGAGGCTGTTAGTTTTTGTTCCGTTAGATTCGGTTTTTGGTTTAGCTTGGCTGTGGCAGTTTTTGCCTCGCAAATTACCGGCGATTCACTGGAGATTTTGCCAACCCTGCCCTGCCCAGTCCAACCCTGCCCTGTCCTAGCTACAGTTTGACAGGCACTTGAGCCTTGCAGCTCGCGGCTGTTGCTGATTTATGTTGCAGATTGGGCAGGGGAGGGCGAGAGGGGGGAAGGGGAGGGTCAACAGCGGCAAATTGAATTTGCCATACAGACACACATTTATCAGGGTATATGCCATATATATATATATAGAGAGAGAGTCGCCCTGCATGTTGCAAATCCCTTTTGACTGTGGAGCAACAATTATTTGCCATGACGCGGCAATTTGTATACCCTGCAAGCGTGAAAAGTGGGGTATGCTAATTATATGTAAGCCACACATTGATGCAGTCCATATGCAGCTATATAACAAATTTCTCATCAAACGGGCCAGATATACAGAAGATATGCAAGTAAACATTTTTGGTTTGTTTCGAGCGTAGGGTATCTACCAGTTGAGCCCGCTCGACTCTAGGTTTTTGTTATTGCGGCTTTATTTTTTCCTCGCTGCTTTTCGACCTTTTCGCATTCTCATTTGTGGCAACAATCGGGTTTACCTTAATTCCCGGCTAATGCCTTGATAAATGGACTACAGAGACGACTCTAACTGAGGGGGAGTATCTAGGGGGATATCTAGGGTTGGGTAGAGGGTTGAGAGGTCAAGCTGTGTTGAACATTCAAACTGATCTGATTATATTTATATTATACATAACCTCAAACACCTTATGGGTTTAGTACAATTAGAGGACTAAGGGAAACCCTATATCTGTGTGAATGGAAATATGGTATAGAAAATGAATTTAATTAAAGATGAAATTGTGGGGTAATATCAACACTAAAAGAACAACAACGAGGCCATGCAATGCCTATGAGAATTAAATGTGTGTGAGTGTGTATAGTATGTGTGTATGTGAGTGTGAGTGTGTGTGAGTGTATTCGCAAAGAGTTACAGCAATGGAGAAAGAGAGCGCGCCGAGCAGCTGTTGATCGCAGGAGCAATACTTGATATACATATACGATATTATACATATAAAACAATAGAGAGAGAGATATAGATAGAGACACAAATAGAGAGATAGAGAGAGAAAGAGAGCGAGAGTGAGTATAAATCGGCAATACGTACACATACCTGCACGACTTCTGCATGACCTCGGCACGATTATAGCCGCTGATCTTGCAGAAGGACTCATTGCAGTAGACGATAGGAAAATCAACGATTTGTGCGTTGGCCAATAGAAACGAGCTGTCCGCTGTGGATGAAAGAAAGAAAGATAGGATTAGATAAGGATCTATGCATAATATATAAGAAATTAATGCTATACATAACAATAATCCTTTCCCACACTGAAAACAGTTTGCAACTCTGCTATCTAGAGATGCTGATTACCTTGTAGCCACATCGATTACGCATTCGATTACACACATCACTGACAATGGCACCGGGGCCAGTGTTGTGCAATGCTGAATGACATGCTGTATAGCTGTCAGTGTGGTAAAGCAGCGTGTGTTATCGGTTATTTAATCTCTGATTCGTATGTCTCTTCACTCCTGATTCTTGATAATTGCCAAAGCTGCCTCTCCCTCCCTCTCTCTCTCCCTGTCTCTCTCCCACACACACTCTGTCCTTCTGTCTGTCCGTCTGTCTGTCCACCTGTCCGCTTGTCGGTTCGCTGGCAAAAGGCAACTCGCATCTATCAAAATATTTGCGCGTAATTGGAACATTTCAAATGTTGTCATTCATAATAAAGTGCCATTTGATTGCTACCCTACGCTCTGCACCCTACCACTTTCCCTTTACTCCTTGCACTGCCTCTGCTCCCTCACTCTCCCCTGCCTTCCCCTTGTACGGGTTGATTCGCTTCAGCGCAGACACTCGACTAATGGCGGTTGTTATTCGAGTTGTTGCTGCTGCTACCGTGCAACGTTGGCCAAGTTGCTGCAGGTGGGACGAAGGGTAGCGAGGGGTAGTGCAGCAGGGTACCATGTTTGCGTGGAAACCACTCGCTGGCATCGCATGGCTTTCAAAATGCCATTGCCTGACTTGTTGTTTGCCTTTTGGGGCCAGTGTTGTAGTTGTTGTTGCTGTTGCTGTTGCTGCTGTTGTAGTTGTTGCTGCTGCTGTTGCTGTTGTTACTGCATGTAATTTCAGCTAGTAAATGTACCTGCTGCACACACACACACCCCTACACACACACACGTTAGCAAAATCAAATCATTGAAGTTCCCCATGAGCTCATTGCATCCCAATTTACCGAGAGTCGTGTCTATCGATCTGCGCTGCTGTTATCGATTATCGAAATAGTGCGCGAACTTATCTCAGTCTTTTTTTTTTAGTTCAATTCAACTTCACGGTGAACTAGTTCACTAGTTCAGCTAAACAGCAGCCTGAACATGCGATAATTTCATAGGGGGGGGGAGGAGAGACGCGTCCTAGCCCAGGCGGGTTGGGAATGGGTTAGGTATGTAGGAGTATGGGTTAGGCTGTGCGGCATGCAAGTGATAAATACAGCTGGCACTGCAAGCCGATACTAAACCACACACCCACACTCGCACTCACATTCATATTCATACTCGCACTCACACTCACACTCACACTCACACTCACATTGATGTGGCCAGTAAAGAAGGCTAGGCAGGATATGACTGTAACTCAGTCTGTTGGTGAATGTAGCTGTGTGTGTGTGTGTTTGTGTGAGTGTAGATTTGTGAGTGGGAGTGTGAGTGTGACTGTGAGTGTGCTGTGAGTGTGTGTGAGTGCAAAAATATGCACATGCAACGCTCGTTGTCGTCGTTAAATGGGAAAATGCATATTTATGCGATACGCTGTTGCCACTGTGCTCCAGAGCTACTACAACAACACACTCACACACATCCACTCACACACACACAAACACCCACTCACACACTCACTCACTCCCTCCCTCTCTCACTCACACCGACTGGCACACACTCTTGCGTTTTTACGACATCAACAAGGACATCACCAGCAGCAGCAACAACAAACGCTACTTTGTAGTGTCAACAGTTGCCGTGTCTCTCCCTCGTCTCTTCCTCTTTCCCCCTCGTCTTCCTCGCAGTCACCCCATGGCAGTTGGACTCTTGTGGGTCGTAGAGCGTGCCCTGGATCTTGTCGGATATCTCGTTACTTGAGATGAGCGAGTGCTTTCCTTCTTTGTGCCAGCACAGAACGAACCTGAAGAGGTTAACGAGCGATTAGGCTGAGGAGCAGCTTACACACACACACACACACACAGAGAGCGAGGGTCGCTACAAGAATTGCAGAGAGGCAGAGAGAAGCAGGAGGAAGTGGGGAGAAGCAAAGAGAAGCAGAGCGAAGCAAGATGAAGCAGGATGAAGCAGGGAAAGCTGAGTATGTCAGTTGCACTGGGAAGAACCCCTGCTCATTTTTCAACTGCATCGATTTATACTATCGATAAACGTAACGATACATTTTCCAACACTAGCTGCATATCGTTTAGCTCGTGTCACGCGTGCTACCAACGAGCACGAGGCCAGCTCCAATGGTTACGCTTCCCACTGGAGTCTTCTATTTGTTATTATGGTGGCACACTCGCTCGACCTCTCACTCTCACTCTCCCTCTCCCTCTCTCTCTCACTTAAGCCCTCTAGGTGTGTACTGCAAATATCGAGGTGTGTGTGTGTGTGCGAGTGTATCGAGCTGAGTGTGTGTGTGTGGCTGTGTTTGATTTTGCCATTATGTCAACGTCAGTGGATTTTACTATATCAACTGCCACTCGCAGCGTGGACGTTGCACTACAATGGGTGGCAACTCTGCCTGATTGCTGGGCAGCTCAAGAGCGGGGGAGGGAGGTAGGTTGTTGTTAGGGTGTTGGGTAGAAGGGTCGATGAGAGGTAGGGGGGATGACAAGGCGTGGCATTCAAAGCGGACGCTTACAAAAGTTCTTGCCATATTTGTTTGACTCATTTGACAGACGCGATTGCTGTCAGAGGCGTGAAGGAATGGGTTTCGAAGGGGTAGGGGGGAGGAGGGTAGGTGGATAAGCTTCCTCACTTCTTTCTACTCTCTCACTATACACTCTCCTCTCTCTCTCTCCCCACCATCCCAACCCCTCGCTCTCCCAGCCTTCTTCCGCCTTCCTCAGCCTGAGCTGATCCGCTTTCCAGCGCATCGCCTGGTCTTGCTCTTCCTCTCTCTCTCTGCATTTCTCTCAGTGTAGCACTGATGACGCACATGAGTCAGTGCATCGCGCAGCGGTTGGCCCAATTGTTGTTGAATTATGTCACATAAATGTCAACATGGCAAACTTGGCTAAAAAGCTTGCCGCGCCGCATTGGCCACATACAAAAAGGTCAGTTCTCTGCCTTGTCGCAGATTGTGTAATTAATGCGAATTTGATTGAAAAAGGGACGAACGAACGAGTGAACCGACAATGACAACAGCAGCAGAAACAACAACAACAACAACAACAACAGCAGCAACAACAATGACAACAACAATATCATTTTAATTATAATAATTTCTTCATTAATTCACGAGCTCAGCTCGGCTCAGTTCGGTTTCAGTCGAGGATTTACATTGCGATTCGTGCCAGGAGGTGTGAAGGGTGGTTGGGGGGAGGGGTTGGGCGTTTGGATTGAAATGTCATCAAAAGGCAACGCTCGTGCGCACACCTCAGCCCCGCCTACTCCCACTCCCTCCCCTCGCCTCGCCTTGTCTTGCCTTGCCTTGCCTTCTCTTTACTTTGCGGCGGGAGCATGATTGATGAGCTGCCTACACCTGCACCTAATGCTGCCCTCCTCCCCATCTCCCCTGTAGCTGTTCAATTACCCGTGGATAGTGTAGCAGCAGCAGCAGCATCTGGAGTAGGATGTGGAGGTGGTGGAGGGGTAGCTGGGAGAGGGGAGTGTTGCTCAGGCACGCGTTGATTGATTTGGATTTGGTTTTCGAATTTGGTTTCCAGCTTTGGTTTTGGTTTCTCGTGGTTTCCTTCTTCTTCTTCTGCTTCATGCCTTAGCAGGAGGCGCAACTGAACTAGTCCATTAACTAAATACCACATACAGTGCGGCGGGGGAGTGGGAGGGGGGGTGATAGAGGAAATGGAAGAGAGGTGTGTGCGTGCGGTTGCAATTGCTGCAAAACTTTCATTTCCGCATGGCCAAAGCTCGCCGGGATCTGTTTCCTTTAGCAGCTACCTAGCCCAGTTCCCCTCCCTCTCACCCCTCTCTCTGCCTACCCTCCCCCCCCTCCCCAAACGCTGTTGTGCCTGCCTGTTGAAGCCATTTTGTGTCATTATTTTCTGTGGTTTTGCATTTTCCATCTTGCCATGTCGCGTCGTTTGCCTTTTGTTCCCCACTCGCACACACACACGCACACGCACACACACACGGCACTCGCACACACACACTCAGGTTGCTTTTAATGACATTAACTGGGTGGGCGGGCACGCCCACTTTTGGCCGCAGCCAGCGCGCACGGGCCTTGCAATTATCCTTTATGCAGAGCCACACACACACACACAGGGACACACACACACACTCGTGCTCGTACACACACAAGTGGGCAGCAACAATGGCGGCGCACCTTCTCGCTCTTGCCCGCCCACTCCCCGCTCTACCCCATCCACCCGCTCTGCCCTGCTGTGCACATGGCTGACGATTAGGCCACAGATTGCCAGCTGGGCATGTCATTTAGTTGCTCGCGCCCTCCCTCTTAGGCTGTCGCTGTGCCTGCTCCTCCCCCTGTCCCTGCTCCTGCCTCTAGCACTGCTTCTGCTCCTGCTCCTGTCCCCACCCCTGCTCTACCCCTCTACTCCCCCAGCTTCTCCAGTCGAGTGCATAAATTTTATTGTACGAAATGCGGAAAAATGAGAGAGGAAGAAAGCGAAGGGGAGCTGGAGAGGAATGCAAGGAGCTAACCCCTTTTAGCAATGCGATTTAATTACATTACGGCCAGCCAGGTGAGTGGTTAGTCAGGGGCATAGCAGGAGGACTGCGGGGGGGGATATAGTTAGTGCGCCGAGCCGAGGGCAAAGTGTTAGCCAACACGTTGACAATTCCTTGGGGCATGCTTCGAGCGAATTGCAGCAGCCCACGGTACGAGCTCCCTGGTTCCCTCTCCTTCCTCTCCTCCCTTTCTACAGGCTTTGTTCGCTGCTTAACAATCTACGCAGCTTCTTTGCAGCCCCTCGCAGCGGTCCCTTCCTCCCCCCTTCCTCCCCCCTTCCTCGCCAGCTGCCCGTTGGAACTGTGTGTGTGGTTGCGGCGCACTTGGCTTTGTTATTAAATTTGCATAATTAAGTGCGAACCTTGCCAGAGTTGCCACCGCGCAGAGTGAGTTCGTTCTCTCTTCCACTCTCTCTCGTTTTTTATAATTAGAAAATTTGACACAGCTGCGAGAGACGCGCAGCGCAACAACTTTTCGTTGCATATTTTATGGCGCCACTATGCGACACACCCTGTACCTCATTTTACAGGGTGTCCGCAGCAGCAGAGGCAGCAAACTTTGCCAGAAAGTCAACAATTTTCATTTTCAAAAGTTTTGCCCATATTATTTGTATATTCGCATTGTATATGCCACACTGGAGCAAACACACACACACACACACACACACATACACACTGATAAGTGTGTACATGTGTGTTTTATAATAAACATAGGTGTACATAATGTAAACAACGCAAAAGATTGCAAAAGTCGAGGAGAGAATGTGCAGCATGCTGTCATGCGTAGCAGGCAGCTTTTTGTCCACATGTCGTTGGCTATCAAAAGTTGACAGACATAATAGTGTGTATGCTTGCTGTGCCAAAAAGTGTTGCCTACTTTCGAGCGCGCGCTGTAAATGCCAACTGGCTTGAGAATTTCTTACTTCACAGCAGCAGGCGGGATGAGGCTGCCAAGCATAAGGATAAGAGGTATGTGGGGTCATGTGGATACATGTATCAGGGGTCAGGGGTCACCACAGCAGAGTCATCATTTACGTTCGGTAAACAGAAACTCAAATCAAACTGACGTTGGCAAGAATTGAGTGCGTCTGAGTGCCGGAGCGAGTGTGTGAGTGAGTGTGCGTGTGTGTGTGTGTGAGTCTGAGTGTGCGTGTGGTGTATATAACTATGTGAGTGTTTATATATAATTGCTGGCACGCACACACACACACAGAGAGAGACACGCACGAGCTTGGCAGCTCTGGCTGAAGTTTTGTCCTCGTTTCTTTGCCTCAAACTCATTACCATCGTGTGTGTGTGTGTGTGTGTGTGTGTGTGGCTGTGGCAACATATTTGCTGCCTCCCCAAAAATAGTTGATTGCGTAAACTTTTGGCTAAAAGCAACAGCAACAACAACAACAACAACAACACTCGAGCGTCAACTGTAGCCAAAATCGTAAAAGTTTTCTAGTTGGAACTGCAAGCGCCCGTTTGCCTCTGAGAGAGAGCGAGATAGAGAGAGAGAGAAAGAGAGAGAGAGTGTGTGTGTGTGTGTGCCACTGTGTGCGCTGGAATTGTTTTTGCTTTGCATTTTTTGCCAAACTCGGCTGCGTTGCGTGCAGCGAGCGCTCCAAAAAGTATGCAATACTTTAACCAAATTAGGCAACACACACACACACACACACGAGGCGTGTGTGCTAGTGTGTGAGTGTGTGTGTGTATGTATGTGTGTCTGCTTTTTGCGGTTTTTCTTCTTTTTCTGGCGGAGACTGAACCAAATTCGTGGCGGCTGAACACGCAAAGTGTGACGTCACACAGGCAAAACGAGTGCAGGCGAGTGTGCTGTGAGTGTGAGTGTGAATACTCGGCAAGTGCCAAGTGAGTGTGGCGAATAAGCTGCGTTTTCAGATAAGCCCAAGCATAGCCGGGATCGGAACAGGATTGTGTAAACTATCGATTTTTCGATAAAGCAGAGCTGATTCTTGAATTTAAATAATCGAAAATCGATAAGGAAAATCTCCTAGGATTACTCAATTATTTAAGCAGCAGAGAAAGACTTAAACCAGGGGAAGTTCTATTCCATTGATCTGTGAATGCGAAATGAATTCTAAGAACCGAATCGCATCTGTTGAAGCTGATTCACTGTGCGCATTCGTGCGTGAGTGTCGGCGAATAGCTGGTTATGAGTGTATTCATAAAGCGCTTTTTGCACCGCCAGACACAGACACACTGATGGCGGTCTTAGTCGCGGTTCCCTAGCCCCCAACGCCTTCCCCTTTTGCCTCCCCCCTGGCTTTTATGTGGCCTCATCATTGTGAGCCACAGGCCGCACTTACGCATGACAAGCCACCACCCCCCCTCGGTTGAGCAGCAGCAGCAGCAGCAGCTGCGACCCTGCCATTGCACTGCCACAACACCTGACAGCACACACACACACACACATGTACCGCCCCGTCCCAGCCCCCTCCCCTCCCCTGCCCGTCCCACAAACACACAAGCCAAACAAAACAAAAGCGGCAGCAACAACTTAATCCAATTTGATTGGCCTGACGAGCAGGTGCTGCAGAGCTGCAGAGGGAGAGAGGGAGAGGGGAAGAGGGGGGATAGAGAGCTTGGCCTAGGCAGAGCAAGGGCAGGAGACAGGGTTCGCATTCAGAGTCTAGGCCAGAGCCAGCTGGTCTGCTCTAGCAGCATTTGCTGTTTATATTTGATGAGCCAAGGGTCTGGTGCCGTCTGCTTCTCCTTTTATCTCCGCCCCTCCGCTCTTCCTAGCCAACCTCATAATCATGTTGACCAACAGGCTCGGCCAGGTCTTAAATGGCCTTTTATTTAATGCTAAATGTCGCTTGAATCCCTGGCCGGGAGCTGCTCCTCCATCTCTCTCCCCGCCCGCACGCTGTCTAATTAAGGCGACAACGCATGTCGATATATTCGAGGAATCCCGGCATGATCTATGGAAATTCGACATGTCCGGGGCAGGGGGACGGGATGGAGTAGAGCTTAGTGCCTAAGCTGAACCTGAACCTGTCCCTGAACCTGAGCCTGGGACGAGACGCAGCTGAGTCGACAAGATTCCTGCTTACTGATTTCATGGAATAGCGAAAGGTCAAAGATGGTATGCTAGCTGGAGTGGAGTGGAGTAGCCTGTCCAGCCTGTTGGAGGTGCTAAGCTTTGCGTGCCGTTGGTGCTTGGGCCCACATGGCGTATGATTTACGGGCCGTGGGCAACTCATTAGCCAGGTTAGTCTCTCGCTCTCTCTCTCTCTTGACTTGCCAATTCGCCAGAATTCTCTTCAGCATTTTTACACTGCGCCCTTTGACCTTCTGGGCAGCACTGCTGCGGCTGGGCAAGCGGGCAGGAGAGAGAGAGAGAGGGGAAACGGGGGGTACGCGCATTTCCGGGCGCCAAAAAAGTCAAGCAAAAGGAAAACGAAACGAGAAACGTGAAACGCAAAGAGAAACGGGTCAAAGACGCGCCACCACGTCAAAAGTTAAGTGTCGCAAAGCAAAGCAGGGCAATGGGGAGATGGGGGGGGGGGGGGGAGGAGGAAGGAGGAGGGATGGAAGGCTACAAATGGCATGGCAAAAGCAACAACAACAACAACAACAACAACATGCAAATGACAATGTGCTGGCACAGCCAGGGGGAAGGGGGGAGGGGGACGACGGGCGAAAACAGGGGTAGACCCGCAAAATCGATAAATGTAATGGCACAACTTGAAGGCAGCCACCCGGAGCAGGAACCCAGTCCCAGGCACAGTCGCAAGCCCAGGCCCAGAGACCCAGACCCAGACCCGTAGCCCGAGCTGGTAGCCCGAGCACGAGCCATGGCGTCGGCCTCGTGTAGTCAACGTTAATTTACACGGCGACAGCAACTACTGCAACAACAACAACGACAATGGCAACTATTGCTACAACAACAACAACAAAGGGGAGGGGAGAGGATGGAAGGGGGGGAACAACAAGAGCAACATTAACGTGAGGAGAAAATCAATAACTCGCTCGCTGGCAAAGAGCAGTCCAAGGGTTCCATCGGTTTCGCTGTGTGCTGTGTGCTGGGCGCACACCGGGGGGGGGTCAGGGGGTCAGTGGGTCGTTGTTGGTATCGTGTCGGCTCGTGGCGTGACGTGACGCGTCGTGTCGTAATTGCAATTGTTAACTGCAGCCTGTGCACTACGTTTGCCCACCTCCTCCAGCTTCTCCTCCTCCTCCTCCTCCGCCTGCACAACTCTCCCTGGCAACTCTTCTCCTGCTGCTCCTGTTGCATTCGCTCTCTCGATTGTCACCAGGCTTGTGACTTGACTTGACCGGGCTGAGGCTATGGCATCGCTTGCCGAATCGTGCGACTACGCATTGCATTATTCATGCCCAAATCGCCGCCTGCGCCAGTGTAAATATTTACCTTATCGACAGGGCCGGCGGAATGCGTATTGCACGAGGCACGAGGCATGGCATGAGGCAGGCTGTAAGTGGCGCGTGGCAAGTGATGATTGTGGGGCAGCTTGAATGCCTTAGTTGGGCAATCAGTGTCAGGCAAGAGTAGCACAAGTTGAGCAAGGCGGGTTAGGACGGGTTAGTCGGGTGGATCGGGCTAGTCCTGAAACGGTCTGGGTTAGTCCGGGATGGTCGGCAGAGTCCTAGTTAGTCCCGGCTAGTCAGGAGAGTCTAAATAGTCTGGGTTAGTCTGGGATAGTCGAACGAGTCTGCTTAGTCCGGAATCAGTCTGGGTTAGTCCGGGATTGTCAGGAGAGTCTGGTCAGTCCGGGTTAGTCCGGAGAGTCTGGTCAGTCTGGGCTAGTTCAGAGAGTCTGCTTAGTCTGGAACTAGTTCGAGTTAGTCTAGGATAGTCGAGAGAGTCGGCTAAATCCGGGTTAGTCTCGGCTAGTCTGGGATAGTCGAGAGAGTCCGGGTTAGTCGGGAGAGTCTGCTTATTCCCAATCCAGTCCGGGCTAGTTTGGGATAGTCGAGAGAGTCCGGTATAGTTCGGTTTAGTCCCGGCTAGTCTGGATAGTCGAGAGAGTCCGGTATAGTCCGGGGCTAGTCCTGGTTGGTTGGTTACTCTTTGGGGATCATGTAGCTTAGTCTCTCTCTCTCTCTCTCTCTCTCTCTCTCTCTCTCTAACTTGGGTGGATTACAGTTAGCTGGGGAGAGACCTTCTTCTCGCTTATCTCATTCCCTCAACACTTACCAGCCCATACCCAACTCGGGGGGTTTCACCCACTGCAAGTCCATAACAACAACAAGAACAATTGAAAATCCCTGCTAAGGCAGCAAAATTCACAAAAGCGCAAAATTAGCAGGAAATCGCAATAAAAACGAAAAGAAAAAAAAAACAACAAAAATTAAAAACAGGAAAAGGTCTGAGGCAAACTTCAAAGCCAACAAAGTCAAGCGAGTGGGCTGACACTTCTGGCTAATTTGTTGCTCTTGCTGTGGTGGCTGCTTTTGCTGCTGCTGCTGTTGTTGTTGCTGCTGTTGTTGTTGCTGCTGCTGTTGTTGTTGTTGTGCTGCCTGCTGACGAGATCAAACACAGCGCGTGGTCGAGGCGAGATAAACGTGCGAGGCGAACCGCAAAGGCGACAACACAAATGCCGCACATTGCAGCGCCATCAGCTGGAGTTGGGTTTGGGTTTGGGTAAGAGCTTAAACTGTTGGTAGTCCGTTGGCAGTCTCTTAGTCTGTCTGTCTGCCTGTCTGTCCGTCCAACAGCCTGTCTGTCCAGCATGTCACAGATAAAGCAGAAGGAAATGCTTGCGGTCAGGTCCATAGAAGGGACTCGGATTTCAGCTTGAATGCGACTCTGAGTTTAGCATATGGGAAAAAGTTTGCCCTCAATTTTCAAGTTTAATGAGTTTGCAACCATAGCAGAATAGAGGTGGGGGGAGGCTAGGTTGTGTTTGTTTAGGAGTCTGTCGATTAAACCACAAATCGCAATGGCAACGAGGGTAGATCAAGCGACCGAAAGCGTGAGTCCTAGCTAGGACTCGAACGACCTTTCAGTCTTTTTCCAAATCAATCTGATTATTTTGAACGCCTGACGATTTACACGGTATCATCCAGCTTGGTCAGCTTGGTCGTGGTATGTAGCTAGGAATAAATCCAAGCAGTTTTATATATACTGTAGCTGGTGGCATTCTGTTTAAGCTGAGATAAGACGAGTCTAAGACTAAGGTGGGGCGGGCCGGGGCTGCGCGGCCTCGTTAATAAGTTTGTTATTATATGGTATTATATATAAGTATATTTTGAGAAATTTGTGCCTCCTCCCTGCTGCAGCAGTGCGCAAAGGATGGGCAGTTAATCATGGTGCTCGGCCAGGCTTTGTTTATGGCTACAACAATTTGTTAACGTTGCCGAAAAACGTTGCCAAAAACCAATCGACCCAAGCAAACAGCGCAGCTGGGCAGGCAGGCAGGCAGCCCGGCAGGAGGAGGGAAGGAGAGAGAAGTAGAATGACTGAGAATCATGATTGAAAAACCGTTGAAACAGGCCGGCCAGCGTGGCGTATGCGTAATGTGCCAACGCCAGCACCAGAGCCGGAGGCCTTCTTCTGCTCCGAACATGCGATTGGATATGCAAATGTTTGGGCAAAGCACGTAAACACAATGTATGAAGAGGCAGGCGAATGTGTATTGGGGGCAACCCACACACACACACAGAGACCCCCAACTCCAGCCACATCTTACCTCCTCGGGCAACCCGCTTTCGGCACACGCAACTCGCTTTCGTTTCTCCTTCATTGAATTACATGTGGATAGCAGAGAAAGCAGAAAGCGGAAAGCGGAAAGCTGTGAAGTAGCTCCGAACAATACCTACAAGAAGTCGGATTGCGGGCAAGTGGCAAGTGGCAAGTGGCATGAGGAGTGTGTGGCATGTCTATGTATGGGTGAGGCAATCGAAATGTTTTGGCCCGTTGTAACTTATGGCCACAACGATTGCTCGACTCTTGCGAGGCCTTAGCCAGGGCAATAATCGCATGGGAAACGTCTTTACGGCTTACGTAAACGTAAACCTAAACCTAAACGTAGAGCTTGCGACTTGCCACATCTTGGCTAGCCTACGCTCTCTGTGTTTTTTTCTTACATTAGAAACGCCATACGATTCTGTAGTGTTACCCCAAGTCTCCTCTTCAATAACCAAACGCAATTTACTCGCTTTAATATGGTACACTCTGCGCTGTCCTGCCCTGCTACCCGCTCCCCTCTCTGCCCACTCGCAGCTTCCATTTGCGCTGTCCTCCATTTTCCTGCGTCCGTCTGTGTGTGCATTTCCTTTATGGCATTTTCACTTTGCGCTCAACCAAAAAACGAGAAAAGCGAAAATAAAACGAAATATTCCTGCACTTCCAACGTCTAAGAGCTCCCTCGCACTTGGCTGAGCAGGCGCCTCTGTCTCTTTCTTACTGGCCCTTAGTCTGTCTCTGTCTCAGTCTCTCTCTCTTTCTCTCTCCCACTTATGATGCTGCTTTTATTTTGTCGACATTCACTTTGCCCGGCTCCCAAATCCTTTTGGAAAAGGCTTAATGTCTGATTTGGCTGCTCGGTAATCCGCTTTCGACAGGCACAGACCGGGTGAGAAGGGCCCTAGAAATCTATGCTTATTAGACCAGTCCCACCTCCACCTCCCTCTTCCCTTCCTTCTAGCTTGTCTTCTATTTATCTAGCCATCCGCATCCGCATTTTGGAAATTGATTGACGCACATCGGCCTTGGCAAAGCCCGTGTATGACACGAGCAAAACTTAAGTTGACATCTCTATGATGTCCCTGTCCCTGTCCCTGTCCCAGAGAACGTGCGACTCGGGCTATGTCAGGGCGGTTCTTTGACAAGGTATTAGACCTTGCGAAATATGGCTTATTTTCAGTTTGCGCCTACACAATTTGACAAGTTTCCACATTCAATCAGAATTTCCTATTCCTTGACTAAGCCTCACCTCATATATGGCTGCTTAATTGCACTTGCTCCACTCGAAAGGGAGACTCGCCTAGACTCGCCTAGACTGCAGGCATTATAAGCCTTGTGATTTGCATATCGGCTAAGCCTGGCTTTGTTTTCCTTTCGAATTCTGTTAGTGTATTGCGCCAGGCTGCAACTGCAACTGCAACACAAACCAAACCAGACCAGACCAGACAATGCGGTTGGGTTGAACAAGTCTTGAGTCGGCTTAGGGGTTTAGCTTGTTGCCACGGCCTGTGGAGGAGGAATCTGGAGAGGATTGTGGGGTTGGGCGACAGTTTGTTAATTATCTGCTCTTTGTTGTCTCTCTTGTCTGTGCTCGTCTGTTGTGGCTGCTGTTGTGCTGCGTGTTGTTGCCAGGAAGTTGATCAAACCCAACATCTTGTTATCCTCTTCCTCATCCTCTTCCTCATCCTCTTCCCATTCCTCTTCGTGCTTGGATTTGTGCTACTATTTCCATTCCCATACCCATTGCCATTTCCAATCTCATTCGCTTTGCCAGCTGGTCAACAGGTTGTCGTCCTCGCTTTAATTGGAGCAAGGTGGCAACACCCAGCGACCTCTTCACCAGCCCGAAGAGAGTGTGTGTGTGTGTGTGAGAGCGTTTATTTATAGAGCTAACCAACTGTCAGGGCGATGCGTGTGTGCCACCTTCTCCTCTGCCTCCTCCTCCGTGCTACCCTTTCGGAATCACTGCGCTTACAGCACGCCGCGAGCGAGGTGTCACGTCGTGTCTGGGTGCGCGTTGACAGAGTTGGAACGGAAAATCATTTCACATGCCATCCCAGTGGCAATCTGTGGCAGCCAGAGCAGACCGCAGCAAAGCGACCACAAATTGGAACGCAGCACCTCGTAACTGGCAACGGCACAGCAGACAGACAGACAGACAGACAGGGAGACCTTCTCAGACCCTGCACTGGGAATGGCAGAGCGAGCGCGTGATTTGAATGTGCTCTGATTGCATTCATTTCGCTAACTAACTAAGCGCACTCTGGACAGAGAGGGAGAGAAAGAGAGAGGGCGAGAGAGAGGAAGAGAGAAAGAGAGAGTGCCTAGTGGACTGCTGGAGTTCAAATGGAGCAAGTACCAGAGATTGCACTCGCAGTACTCTCGAGAAAGCCCTACTTCAATCCCCATATCATGGATTACCCAAAAGGGTATTTATATAAGGTATATTCTAGGGTATATTCTAGGGTATATTCTAGGGTATATTCTAGGCTTTATTGTAGTTTATATTGCAGGGTATATTCTAGCATACTTACGCTGCGAGTTGGAGCGCCGTATGATGTTCTCGAGGAATGTGTTCTGCGGCGCAACCAGTCCACGTCGTCCGCCAGGCATTTTGCTGCCTACTCGCAACGCCGCGTCGCCGTCTTTGCGCTGACACTTGGCCGGCTGCAACTGGTTGCGGTTCCGGTTCCGGTTGCCGGTTGCCGTTTGCCGGTTGCCGTTAGCCGGCTACTCCAGCAGCACTACCTGCAACAGCTGGACAATCGCGCGACTATCTGGGATTGTGGTATATGCAACTTGCTGCTCCTCTGTTTCCTTGCTCCCACACTCCCGCTGTCTTGCTCAGCTCTTGTCGCTCTGCCTACTTTGTGTGCTGCTGCGCTCGTTCGCTCCGCGTTGCGATCTCTGCGCATTCGTTTATAGCTTCATCGCGGCGACGGCGGAGGCGACAATGGGCAGGACAACGCTGTAAAGCGCTGCATTTTGTCTACGCTGGCCGTCTGCCATTTTGCTGAGAGCACACGCACACTCACATACACGCACGCACCAACACACGCTCAGACACTCACACACACGCACACACACACACACGCACACAGACACAAGCAGGCAGGCTGGCTGGCTCAATGAGGGCGACTGCTTCAGTTGTTGCTGCTGTTGTTGTTGTTGTCGCAGTGCGTTGTTGTTGTTGTTGTTGCTGTTGTTGCTGTTGCTGCTGCTGTTGACCACTTGACCACTTCACACAGTCTTATCGATTGCATATGGCACTGCAATTAGAGGCAGAAGAAGGCAGAAGGTTAAAGCAAGTGTTAAAGCAGTTGGCAATTAAAATTAAAAAAAAAAACATTGCATACTTTGCGGCACGTCTCAAAATGGCAGCAGCAGCAGCTGTTGCCAACGCTGAGACGTAGCCAGACAGGGATGGATAGAGAGAGGGAGGGAGAGAGAGAGCTAAATGTACTGGCAGAGACAGAGAGCTGGAGAAAGGTAGATAGAGATAGCTAGAGGAAGAGTCAGAGCTACATGCAGGAGTGATAGGGAGATGTAGAGGTTGAGAGGTAAAGAGGGATAAGGAGAGGTAGAGAGTTATAGGGAGAGGTAGAGAGTGATAGAAAGAAGTAGAGGTAGAAGGAGAGTGATAAGGAGAGGTAGAGAGTGATAGGGAGACATAGGGAAGAGGTACAGCTACAGGTAGAGATAGATAGAGGGAGAGGCAGAGGTAGAGTGTGATAAGGAGAGGTTAAGAGTGATGGGGGAAAGTAGAGAGTGATGGGGAGAGGTAGAGCGAGAGTTAAAGGGAGAGGTACAGCTACAGGTAGAGAGCGATATCGAGAGCGAACAATCAAGACTTTCCATTAATTTATATTGAGCAATTTCCTCTGCCCTCCTCCTCCCCCTCCCCCCCGCATTTTGCACTTGAATTGTTTTCAATTTGTCGCTGCATCTGCATATATTATTTATGCAATTTATGTAATCATGTCGCAAGCGACCCCTACGCCCCCCTCCCTCTCGGCAGGCCATCTGCCTTGATTTGTGCGCATTTATGCAGAAATTGTGCCAAATGTGCGCAAGTTTCGCAATTAATTATGAAAACAGTGCGGTAAATGTGCAACCTGCTTCTCTCAGCCCCTTCCCTACCCCTCTCCCTCCCCCACCCATTGCTCCCCTGTTGATTATCTGCGCACTTCGTGTGGCTACAACGTGCAACCACTGCACTCGCCTGCGGCTGCACCGCACAACACACACACACAAACACACACATGTTTACATAAGTATTAGTTGATAAGGCTCACACAAAACTATTCCAGGGTTGTACAAAAGTTTCTCGAGTCCTCTAGCTGGGCCTTACATAATATATGTTGTAGCATATAATGCATCTAAACAAGAGTTTCGCTTGGGGTTAGCCAGGGGTCAGAGAGAGGGAGAGAGGGAGAGTTAGATAATACCAGATTGCATAAGTCCAGTGTATTCCCTTTAAGAAGTGTCTTGGATAAAATGTATATAAAATCCTTTTGCAATTAAAGAGTTCAATTAAAAGTGAAACCATCGAAAGAATCAAAGTATAACTTCAAGGCTGCAGGTATTACTTCCCATGCCTGTGCCCTAATTTTTGCATCAATCAATATGGAACCAAGTACTAATTGGAACCAAGTCAGTTTTACTGACCATGAGAGATTGCATTGGGTTACGTTAGCCAGGCCTAAACTAGTCTTTGGATTTAGGGCACGAATAAACGAGATAGCCAACTTCGAGTCTGCATAATTATGGCTAAATGGAGGTGACTTTCCAGGCAGATGGCGCTCCTCCTGCTCGTCTCTCCCCCCCCTCGAGTGTTGTGCAACCTACGCTCCTCTGGCCATGCTCTGCTTGTTGTCTTAACTTATGATAATGATGCTGAGCTTCTGTTGTTCTTCTTGTTTCTCTTCCTTCGTTCTCTTGTTCTTGTTCTTGTTGAGCTTGGTAATCTGAAATTTCATTAAAATTCAGACTACACCAGCGACAGCACCTTTTGTGCCGCCTGCCGCATTATGCTGCCTCCTGTTATTGTTGCTGTAACTGGTGTAGTTAGTGCCTTATTAGCAGATGCGCGCACTTCAGCCAAACGCTCTCAGGCATTCATGAATATCGTGGCTTGAGTGCGTAGGCCGTACCAGGAGAGAGAGAGAGGAGGGAAGGCATGAGCTGAGTTACAGCTGATAAGGCAAGGCGGTTAGTCCAGGCAGCTGCAACTGACCCAGTTGCAAAGTTTGCAACTCATGCAGACGCGACTTGTCGCAAAGATTGCGCTTATTAAGAAGCCTAATTAGGGATAACCCAAGTACTTAGAGGGGTTGGACACATGGAGGGGTTAGACACTTCGAGGGGTTAGATACATTGAAGGGTTAGTCACTTCAAAGGGTTGGAGACTTGGAGGGGTTAGGCACTTCGAAGGGTAAGGCACATTGACAGGTTGGATACTTCGATGGGTTGGACACTTTGAGGGGTTAGGCACTCCAAGAGAATACACGTAGGTAATCCAAGGGGTTAGGCACTTCGAGGGAATAGGTGCTCCAAGGGGTTAGGCACTTCGAGGGAATAGGTACTCCAAGGGGTTGGATACTTCAGGGGGTTAGGAGCTTCATCGGGAGCTCCTGCCCTCATCGGCTCCGACGTCAGAGCGTATTATGAACTCTTCCAGCTTGGCCTGTCGAATTTCGTCAATATTTCAAAAGGCACAGGGCAAAGGGTAAGAGAAAAGTGACAGCGAGTGAAGGGTGGGTTAAAATGGAGGAGGGGTTAAGCGACAGGATCTACATGCTGTCATGTCGTCTGCACATGCATTTTAAATAAGCCTCGCAAAACTGTGCCCGTTTCTTATGGCTAACATAACTGGTGCCCCTTAACCCTGCCCCGCTGCCAGCTTGTGCGCCTGCCTCTGCCCCTGTCGTTACTCTTAACTCCCGATGGGCATAAAACTGTCGCAGGAAAACATGAACAGGTGGATGCTGTGCCTCGTTGGAGGAGTGACAGTAGGGGGGTAACCGTGACTGAGGTGTGGGGGGAGGGAGGAGGTTGACAAAGAACGGAACGAGACGAGACTAAACCACAACTACTTTGGCAGCAGCAGCGGAGCTGGCTTCGGCCTGTTGACGTCGACGTAGACATCGTTTGGCTGCCGACCACATGCTGCGCCTCGTTCGCTCTCACCCTCTCCCTCTCTCTCTCTCTCTCTCTCCCTCTCTCTTGGCTACAGCTAACCACGCGTCAACCGAGCGGCTCAACGTTTCAGCTCACCTTGCCCCACTTGCCACAACAGTGCAACAGCAGCAGCAGCCCGACTTGTGTTAGCCTCAATGGGTTGGTCATACATTTTAATTTGTTACTGCGATAAGTCGCTACCCCTTTCGCCTTGCCACCCTTGTTCCCCACCCCATGGCCCCGTGCCCCGCTGCTGCTGTCTTGCTGCCCTGCGGCTGCCACCCTTTGCGAGCCAGCTCGTTTTTTATTTTATGGCTCACTTAAAGCACGTCATAAAAATTAACACGAGAGCCAAGGCCAAGTGGCCAAATGGACTACAAATTGCCAACCAGCTGTGCTCAGCTCCAGGTGAAAGCGAAAGGGAGAGAGAGAAAGAGAGAGAGAGGAATAGAGAGTGAGAGAAAGAAAGGGGAGAAAGAGGAGACATCGATTGGGTTTTGGTAAGCTTAACTCTTTTATTGGCTTAGTCCTTGGCATATCTAAAAATCGATGCTATATGATAATTGTCTAAGGGAGAGAAAGAGTTAATCCTAGCTAGGACTTTTAGCAAAAGAATTAGAACTAGTCTAGTCCCAGCTGTAGCTGTGGGTCAGGACTTGTCCCAGCTGTAGCTGTTTGTCTTCAGATAGCTCTGGGTTAGTCTTTGGTATGTACATGAAAGAAAAGAACGAATATACCCTCTGCAAGAGTATTCAAAATGGACTATCGACCAGTTTGCGTCCCTATACTTCTCGACACGTTTGCTGCTGCTTTCGAAATTCCATCTAACTAATTTTCTGGAGCCTGCAGGAAGGAAACATTCACATGCTTGCGCATTTTCCATTTGCATAAACCTATAAGACCTTAGCACTTTTGGGGGTTGGAGCTGTGGACCGAGTCAAACGTAAAACTAAGCTAGTCACAGATCATTTCTGTTGCCCTCTGCGAACTGCGTTCCTCCACCTTGGTCCTTCGCTCTCGGTGCACACATTTAATTTCAGGCGAGCTTCAAATATTAATAGAGCTCTCGCATTATTTATGAGACTGTGTCATCAAGTAAATGAAGCAGGCAACAGGCGGGTGGGCAGGCTGGCGAGCAGGTTAGCAAGGTGAGCAGATGGAGGAGATGAAGTAGAAACTTCGCCATCCTTCCAGCTGAAACTTCGACTGTCTCTCACCATTCAAACTGATTAAAAATTTATACTTTTCGTTGTTTTTTTTTTTTGTTGCTTGTAGAGTCATTCGGCTTGGAAGTCTTCTATTTTGGAAAGTCGCAATTCACTGGGAATTGCGGAGTGGCGGAGTTGGAATCGGTGTCAAGGATGCTACCCTCATTTCGATGCCTGTTCTTGGCAAGCTCATTAGAACTGAGTTCCTTTCATGTTTCCTCACCTACCTGAAATGCAAGCGACATTCCGTGGAATGGAGAGAAGAGAGAAGGAGGCAAGAGGGCAACGCGATAGTTATCCACACACTTCCAGCTAATGAGTGTGGGAGGGGGCGTAGGCTCCCTTTGTCACCGAATTCTACAGACCACTAATTACCTCAGATTGCAGGTCGATTATCTCGTGGTTACCTTTCATGTGCGCCTATTCAGGTTGGTCAACCTATCAATGTTTCTGACATTTCATTAAATGCGGTGCGTGCGTCAAAGAGAGAGAGAGAGAGAGAGGGAGAGCGGAAGAGGGAGAGGGTGTTAGGTGGGCAACAGGGTAGTTGGGTTTGCACTCGCTGCAGTTGCAGCTAACCGCAACAATAACATATACATTACTCCATCCATGTCCTCCCCCAGCTCTCCCTGCCTTCATCCTGCACAATTTGCCTTCGGTTTCAAAGCATTTTTGCGCTAACCAAGCTCCACAGGCAACAATTGTGTTGCTGTTGCTGTTTCTGTTTCTGTGGCTGTCATGGCATAGCTTCTAGCATGGGTTATACAAATACAAATACGAACATAACAAACACAAACACAACAAATATAAATACGAATACGAATACGAATACGAATACGTTTGCGAATGTCAGTGAAAGCACAAAAAACGACTACGAACACGAACACAAACACAAAAAAATAAATGCAAATACTCGTACTACATAATATGTTTTGCTTATTTGCTTTGACCCTTCGCCCACCCTGCCTTCATGTTCGCCAACCCTGGACCAGCCCCATTCTCAAAACCCGTTCTGCTTCTCCGGTTCTGTGGGCCCCGCAATTGTTGCAACAATTACACAAACACAACAAACAGCGCAACAGAACAAAGGCGACCCCCAAGACAATAGAGATCTGGCTGTGTGGGCGTGGCAGCGACTTTACTGCCAGCCATAACTAAGCAGGGAAATGTGCAGGAAGGATCAGATAGAGAGAGGGAGAGTGAGAGACTGATGGGTCCTATTGATAATTACGTAGCTGATCTGAAAGCTCTAGGGTTCCCTTGTTGGAATACTGCTTCTTCTTCAGGTGACTAGTTCCTTCATGGGTTTCCCTCGTATCCCAATCAGTTCTCTTCCTCAACGATGCGAGCATCCCTTAGTTATCTTTTCTGAGCAGGGTTTTCTGCCACTCCCAATTCTATCTTACTTTATTCTCAGTTCCTTTCGTGTTTCCCCTCAATTCTCTCAAGGCTCCTGCACCGAGTGCTCTCTGGTTCCTTTAAGGATTTGCGCTCTCTCGGATGAGACCTTAACTCGGTCCGTTGCTTGGCTAATTGATTGACATTTTCCTGTTGCTACCACGAACAAAAAGCTACCCAGCTCGAGGCTAAGAAATCGACTGTACATACAAAGATATAGCCGCCTGTTTATACTATATATATTCGGTTGGCCCCTAACCGTGTACCACATGCATATGCTTAACCTTGATTGCGCCAACAGTCAACTGTCGTCGCTGCTAGCTACCCCTTGTTCCTCCCTCCTCTCTTGACTGTTCTTGGATTGGGTTGGGTCGCACCGAGTCGGGGCCAATGCGTGCCGGGCGCCAGGCAAGAAAGTTGCCTGCCAGAAAGTCGCCTTGGGCTTTCATCTAAGTAGGCCAGACATTTGATTAATCAGCGAAGCAGAACGTCAAGTGATTATGCTACACCGAATTGCGAATACACTGCAAAGCTGAGGCGAGTTAAAGGGTAGACAAAGTAGGAGATAGAAGCGCTCGAAACGAGGGAAATAGCAGAAGTTGTTGTGAGAGAAGGAAGCAGGACAAATTCAAAGAGATCCCCCAGTAGCGAAGTTTTTATGATAAGTATCTCTTGAAATGGGTAAAGCTTCCTGAAAGAAATGAAGCAGCTGTGCAGAAAGTGAGGGAGATAAGGAGAGAGGCAAAGAATGAAAGGAAAATAGAAAAAAGAAGCAAAAACCCTGAGTGGAAAAGAAGAACCTCTTGGATAGCAGGTAATTCAATGAGCCAGGGTTGGGCTCACCTTCCCTCCTTTCCCCCCAGCTAATAGAACAACTGCTAAGAGAAAAGGTTAAGCATGAAAGCGAACTCTTCCCGGAATGAGGCGGGAACTTCTTAAAATAAAGGGCAACTCTGCTATTGAATGGGCACAGCAGGCGGCAGCAGGGAATAGCCTACTCGAGCTACTCGGAATCCCTTTGATTCCCCAGGACATTGTGAAGCCTGGGAAACCCTGGAGGAGGCCAAGGAGGAGCTGGAGGAGGATCCAGCCCTTAGCCAAGGCGAGCACTCATGAATTATTCGCCATGTTTGTGCTCGCTTATTCGCATCTTTATCTGATTCATTTTCATTTGCACTTTCAACTTAATTCGCAGTGAATAAACGAGGGAATTAAGGAGGGCGAAGGCGCCTGCAATGCGTTATAAACTGCACAATTCAGTTGGGCTCAGAGGATGAGCCTCCTTCTGCGCCTCCTCCTGCTTCTCGTTGGCGGAATCAATCACAACGCCAACGTCGGCACTTGGGCATTCCGCATTCAGTTCATGCCAAACGAATTCTATGAACGACTCATAAATCAATCAAGCTATTCGATGAGTCCACTGACTGCATTCAATTCAATTCCAACTGGAACTGACCATTCTCCCATTCTCCCATTCTCGCATTCTCCCATTCGCACATAATTCGCTACACGAGCGAGGGCAAGGGCAGCGTTGGACAAGGAGGAGGAGGCGGAGGAGGAGAAGGAGCAGCGAGGAGGAGGAGTAGCTGGCAGGGCACAGGGTTGGGAGACGAGAAAAGCGCTTGGCGGGGCACGTGATTTGACTTGATTTGATTTGATTTTATTGTTGCGGCGGCTTATCAGCTTTTGGGGCCAGTTCGCTTGGCTGCACGCTGTGCCGTCTTCTTATCGATTTGCCTAGGGTCTAGGGTCTAGCCGGGCAGGAGGAGGTAGGGTAGGGAAGGGCAGTCCGGGTAGAGGTCTAGCCGCTCTCTCTCCCTATCCAATTAGAAACGTGTAACCAAAACGTGCAGAGCAATAAAACACATGGACACACGCACACTACATCAATGCAACCTGGCCAAGTCATTGGCTGTGGAACCCTCCCCGTAACCCCTCTACCCCCCCGTCTAGCTGCCACACGCAAGGTCAGCGCAGCACATAATTTTCTTCTGTTTTTTTTCGTTGTTCACAAAATTGCAAAGAAAACCGCGTTCCATTCCCTGTCGTTCCCTGCCCTTTTCTACCTTTCCTTTCCTTGCATTTCTTTCCACAGTCTAGGCAACCCTGCCTGCCTGCCTTCCCCTTCCTTGCCCTACCCCCTCTGCCTCGCTCGCCTTGCTGCTTGCATGCAACTTCGGCTTGCATTGAGACAGCGACACATTTCGTATCCTTGAGCCGCCACGCCCACACTTGACGCCCCAGTTTTAGCATTTTTTTCTGACGCCCAGCGACAGCTAAAAATAGCTGGTCACACTGCGACAGCCACGCGCCGTCGTCGCCGCCGCAGCAGCCAAAGCGGCGACCGTTTTGAAGTTGTGACTCAGTCGGCAAGGCACCGCCCCCCCCCCCCCTGGCCCCGCCTACGTAACGCCCCCGCAACTGCGACACGCAGTCAGCAAGCAAATCCCAAATCGAAAATCGAAAGTGTGCCAAGAAGAGAGACAAGAAGAAAAGGCAACGGCAACAAAAGCAAATTGTGTCATAAAAACTTTTTCGATTGCGCGACGCGACGCGACGCAACAACAAAAAAAAACAAGAGAACTCTGTAGGGCAGAGATAGAGCAGAGAGAGAGAGAGAGAGGGAGAAAGAGGAGGCAGCTAGTGGAAAAACTTGGAAAAACTTTAGCACATTGTTGTAGCCAAAACTAGCAAGAAAAACGAAGCTGCGAACGATTCAAGCTGAGGTTGAGAGAGAGAGAGAGCAGCAGAGAGAGCAGAAGAGAGGGCAGAAGAGAGCGCAGAAGAGAGGGTAGAGAGTGTGTAGAAGAGGGTTGACTTCGACTGAGCAATTTGTTCTTTGTTTTATTTGAGCTGCCGCTGCCGCTGCTGCTGCTGCCATATTTACTTGTCATGTGGCTAAAAGCAAAGGCTCACGCCAAAAAATATTGACATAGTAGGAAAGCGCACAAACAGAGAGAGAGAGAGAGAGAGAAAGAGAGAGAGAGAGAGAGAGAGAGAGAGACAAAGACAGAGAGCGCGCGCCATGCAAAGCAAACAATAGGCCAAGGCACAGCAAACTAGTACAGCGAGTTAGAAAGAAACAAGCGACAAATCGGGGTAGAGAAGGAGAGAGGAGAGAGGAAAAGAGAAAGAGAGAATCTTCCCTTCCCCCTCACATAGCGGCTCCAACCGCACGCTCTCTCTTTCCCTTCCATTCCGGCCTGCCTTCTTTCCAATGACTCTGTAATAGTTTTACAGCGCCAGCCGAAAAGTATGCTGCGATTTTTTTCCCCGACAGCGGCGACAACATGGCGTCTACAGTTTGACAGCCACTGGCTGGCCTGCTGCCTGCCCGACTTCCCGACTGTGACTGCGAATCTGTTTTAATTTTTAATTATACTCTGCATTTGCCTCGAGTCTGTTAAAAGCTCTGCCGTCCCTCCGCCCTGCTGCAGGCAGGAGGAGGGGGAGCGGGGAGCAGGGAGCGGGGAGGTAGCAGGGAAATAACATGAAAGTCATAAATTAATGCGTAGCGTGTTGTTGGCTATTAAAAGCAATGAGCAAGCGAGCGCATGTGAGCGTACAAGCTGCTTAGGGCCACACACACACACGCACAGACAGGCACGCACTCACACACACACACACACACACACACACACACACAGCACGCACATTTACATAAAAACAACATCAAGCAAAAAAAGAGCAGAAGCCAAAAAGCAAACGCAAAAAAAAAGAAGAAAAAAAAACGAGAGAAGAAGCAACAAAAATAAAGCGAGAGCAACGAAAGGCAAAGGCAGTCGAAAAATTTACATATTGCGCACGTGCTTGACCGAGCGCTGTAAAGTATGCTACGAAAATAGGCGACAAGGCGGCGGCAGCGACGGCGTCTGGCCAGTGCTGCTCAAACCCAGCGCGGCTCAAACCCAGCGCAGCTCAAACTGCTGGCAGACGATCTGTGTGCCTAAGTAAACAAATTAGACAGAGAGGGAGAAAGGAAAGGCAAGAGAGGGGGAGAGACAGGGAGAGACAGGGAGAGGAAGTGAGAGAGAAAAAGGAGGAAGAGTGAGAGTGGGAGGGAGAGAGAGAGTAGAAGAGGAAGAGACACATCTCAATAAACTTGTTTTTCAACATAATCTTCACGTCCCTCCCCCCTCCCGCGCCCGCTGTCACTTGACACAAGGTCAATGAGGACAAGGACATGTGCCCCCACCCCTCCCCACATGCGGAGGCGGAGGTCAGCAGGTGGTAATGCCTAGCCTCCGTTTCCCCCGCCCTCCGCCTGGCACAGTTTGTTGTTGTTTTTATTATTGCAGCGAATTGCATACAATAAACGTAGCGAATGGAGGCAGGAGGTGAGAGAAGGGAGATGGGAGGAGGTGGGCGAACGGCATAAAGCTGTCGCGCTGCCTGAGCCTGGAAGCAGGAAGCAGCCGGCAGCCGTTCGCTGCGGAAACGGATGGCCGAGGCCAGTCAAGCCGGTCGAGCTCAGCAAGCGGATATGGATAAACAGCGGGCAGGAGGAGGTGGGAGAAGGGGCAGGAGTAGGGGCAGGAGCAGGAAGGCAATGCGCGAATTGATTATTTGGGCCACGTGACAAGTTCGTGGCCCAAAAAAATAAAATAAAAGAAAAGAGAGAAAACCGGTAACAAGAAGCTGCCACAAATGCACAGTAAATACGACAGCGGGGAAGGGAAGGAGGAAGGGTAGGCAGGGGCAGGAGCAGTGTGGGGTGGGGGGTGGAGTAACAGCGGGCTGGCCAATTGGCCTGGTCAAGTCCAGAGTGCAGATCGTTTACGAGCTCGTTTCGGCCTTGTTAATTTGAGCTGCGCGATTTATGCCCCGCACACCTGTTCGCCATGGGCGTGCACCATGGAGGGGGCAGGGATTTGGGCGTGAATGTGTGTTGGTGTAGGGGGTGTGGCACCGGAAGCACACGTAAAAAGAACATGGGCCAACAAGCAAACGACGTCCAAGGGCGCTCGCTCGCCGCTCCCTCTTCCTCTCCCCCTCTACCACTCACTCGCTCCCCTCCCCTATCCCCTCCTCCCCCTATGGCAACTGATTGATTGGCTTCGACTGTGGCTTTTGCTGGACCGCATAAGGAGAGGGAGGGCAGGGGGGCGTGGCGGGAACAGCTACGCCTTCGGATTCGCATTGCTTTTCCGGTTATGCAATAAATAAACATGTTCCAGCAAAACCAGACTAATCGTCAGCTATGGGCAGAGAGGGCGACAGAGAGAGAGGAAGAGAGAGAGGAAGAGAGAGAGAGAGAGAGAAAGATAGAGACTGGAACAGGGCACATGGCATACTCAGTCAAGCAATAAGCGTGGCCTACACTTCATTAGGCACAGCAACTGTCGCACAGAGAGAGAGAGAGAGAGAGAGAGAGAGGGAGAAGGAGAGGAGAGAGAGAGCGAGAGAGAGAGAGCCGCTTTTACGATTCGTCATATTAAATATGCGTGGAAGCAAAGGAAATGGCGAAAACAGATTTTGGTGTGGCAACAAAAAAAAAACAGAAAAATTTGCGCCTGAAAGCAGGCAACATAAAAATTGCGTATAAAAAGCAAATGTGAAGCGAGCAGCAGCAGCAACAACAGCAGCAACAACAGCAGCAACATCGGCAGCAGCAACAACAGCAGCAGCAGCAACATCGGCAGCAGCAACAACAACAACAATTTCCATGCTGTTGCTGTCACAATTTTCATTTTATTTATTTTAGATGTTTAACAGCAAAAAACCTTAGCCAAAACCAGGCTCACATGCTCCCTCCCCCTATCTTTCCCTATCTCTGCCTGGGTTTCCCTTTCTCTCCTCCTCTCTTTGTCTCTTCCTACTTCCCCCTGTTCTACTCTGGCAGGCTGCTGTTGCTGTCTGTCTTCTTGTTGTTGCTGCCGTCGCTGTTGTTGTTGCTGCTGTTGTTGTTGCTGTTGCTGTTGTACACACAGCAATAGATTTGCCTGTCATTTGGCTTTTGCCTTTATTCTCTCTGTCACTGTCGCTCCAGCGCTAACGCTCTCTCTCTCTCTCTCGCACACACACAGCAAGAGAGAGTAAGAGCGAGAGTGAGAGAGCGAGAGAGACAGAGAAAGAGAGAGCGAGAGCGAGGCGCCCTTTTTGCAATTGCTTTAAATATTTAAGTAGTTTTCAGTTTCAGTTCCTGTTTTATTATTCTCTCATTTCGCTAACCGCACACACACACGCACGCACACACACACACGCACACACACACACACGCACACACATGCGGCTGCGTGTGTGTGTGTGTCACGTTGCCTTTCACTCGTTTCAATGGCGTCGCTGTCGCTGTCATTTTGCCCTTTATGCCCGCCGCCATTGTGGTTGTTGTTGTTGTTGCTGCTGCTGTTGTTGTTGTTGCTGCTGCTGGTGGCATAAGCCTTTGGCAACTTGAACAACTTCAGTTCAGTGGCTCTGCAACTGTACGCTCGCTTTGTGGTTGACACTTATGCAACCGCAGCAGCAGCAGCGCAGCGCACTCTCCTCACTTATTTTTCTATTTTTTTTTGTTGCATACTCTCAGGCTGCACTTGAAAATGCGACCAATTGTTGTCGAGCTGCGTCGCTTTTGTTGTCGCGCTGACATAATTGCGCAAGGCGTCGCAAGGGGGCGTGGCAGCGGCAGCGGGGAGGGGGCAGGTGTGTGTGGGGGGACACACTGACACACATTTTTTTATTCTATTTTTTTTTTGAATGTTAAAGTTCCTCAAAAAAAAAGAGAAGAAGAAGAAGAAAAAACGCGTAAGGCGACGGGCAATAATTACGTATGTGTGTGTTAAGTGCTGCCCCTCTTTCCACACACACACACACACATAGCCTGTGTGTAGACTACCCGGCCATGCCTCCGCCTCTTGAAGGAAACTCGACTCAACTTCATTACACAATACCAAGAAGAGTCGAAGAGGCGAGAGAGCAGGAGGGGGAGTGGGGAACTGGAGCAGGAGCAGGAGAGGAAGCAGGGACAGCAGCGGCAACATTGAGCTGAAATCGAGCCGACTTGGAGTTGTAGACATAGCTTCAGCTACGGCTCCTCTTGCTTCCCCTACTCCTGCTTATCCTTCTGCTCGTCCCTCTCCCTCCCCCTCTCCGCCTCTTCGTCTCTGCGTCGCCGTCTCCGGCTTTCTGCTGATTACCTTTTGTTGCTGTTGCTTTTTTGATTGCTTTTATGTGGATAATAATAATGTATTCCGTTTTGTTTTTGTTTTTCTTCCTCCTCCTTCTTCTTCAGCTTCTCCTTCTTCTGTTGTTGTTGCTGTTTTTATTTTTGGTTTTCACTTCACTTCTCCACTCGCTTTTCACGCTTGTTTTGTCCGTTGTGTCTTCGCACTGTTTCGATTACTTTGAACGCGTTTTCCGCCTTTTGCTTTTTTTTCGCTCGTTTTTTTTTTCAATTTTTGTTTTTTATTTTTCTTTTTCTTTTTTTTGCACTGCAATGTGTGGACAGGGGCAGGAGGGGGGAAAAATAGATATTTAGTCAGACGAAGCGAAAGAAATGAAGAGAAAAAAAAGAGAGAGAGAGGGGGGAGGGGGGTGGAAGGTGTCGCAGAGGCGTCCCTCGTAATGGGGTATTAGCCAGGCGCCTGGAAGTATGCAACAATTGCCGACACAGCCGACACAGCAGCACTGCAAGCGGGCAGCAGAGCGAGCGAGAGGGAGAGAGCGAGTGAGAGGGGGAGAGCAGGGAAGTCCTTTGTCGGCACACACACACATACACTCGCGCCACACACACACACACTTAGCACACTTTCTACGCTTTCTGTGCATTTTCCACTGTTTTACTTCATCTCGATTTATTTTGCTCACTTCGCCACAACAACAACAAAAAAAACAACAAAAATTACAAAAAAAACACACACACAGCACACACACATAGAAGCCTCACACACATAGGGAGAAACACACACACACACACACACACAGTGTAAATTTGTAGTTGAATAACGGCAAATTCGCTGAGGATTCGCTTTGCTCTCTTGGCGGATGGCGTGTGTTGCGCGCGGCTACGCACCTAAAAGTAGACTACGAACTCGTTACGAGCTTCGCTGGCGGCGTTGAGCCAACACACGCTGTCAGTCTCGCTCGCTCTCTCGCTCTCGCTCTCTCTCTCTCTCTCTCTCTCTGTCTATGTCTGTCGTGCGCTCACTCACTCGCGCTCTCCCCTACTCTCTCTCTCTCTCTCTCTCTCTCTCTCTCGCGAACAGCTGCTTTTGCCGCGAAGCTCAAGTCGAGCTTTTGCGCCAGCTTTGATGCGTGTCTTTGGTCAACGAAAGCGCAGCTTTGCAAAGTTGTCGCAGTTGGCGCTTACAAGCTTAGGCTTGCAAGTTCTGCTGGCTCCCTCTGGCGGCGGTTAGACGCAAACACATTGCGCCACGCGGCATGCGGTTAACTTTACATGCGCCACAAGTGAGCGCTAGGGGGCGTTAGCATACAGCGAGAACGTACTTTGCTGCTGCCAGTGTTACCCCAACCCAACGCTAGGATCACTACAGCGTTTTGCAGCACTAAAAATAACTTTGAAAATTAATAGATTAATCTAAGAGAGGAATAAATACAAATAAATGCTTTGACTCGCAAGCTCAATTCTATATAGAAATAAATAAAAACAAGAAAGCAAGGCTACCTTCGGCTTGCCGAAGGTTTCATACCCTTGCAGATATACAAAATATAAAATATATTTGGATTGCAGCTGGTTTCTGTGGTATTTATGTTAAAATTGATTGGCAAATGTTAAAATCTCCTAATATTACCAATTTTGTATTATTTTCAGCTGACGTTAGCCTTTCAACATCATTTCAGATTTCATTTCGAAACCTTGTAATAGGAAAAGCTGGATTCCTATAAACAACTATGACTATTGTATGCAAGTATTTAAATGTTATGGACTGGTATATATTTCTTACATTATCAACTGTAACTGTTTCATATAAGAATGTTATGTTTTCCGATATATTTTGTTTTGCATATACCAGTATACAATTCTTAGAAACAGCATTTGGTCGAATGTCTTTGTGTTGTAAAGGATCTGTTGGTCATAAAATCTAAATTTGGAAAGTTCTCTTTCAAAAATGCATTTGAATAACAGCTATATGATTTTTTGTTTAACAGCTACATGTAATATTACTCAGATTTCCATAAAAAAGCAACAAGAACCTTCATTAGGCCGATCGTTGATCGTTATAAGTTATAAAAGTTCGATTTGGATGTGGTAAGCCTGATAGCTATATCTTGAAATATAACGAAAATCGGCCGATAGGCTCCATGACAGCTATACGATATATCAGTCCGATCTGGCCCGTTCCGACTTATTTAAAGAGGGCAGAAATAAAAAGCTTGTGAGCAAAGTTTCATGATGATAGCTCAATAACTGGGGGACTAATTTGCGTTGCAACAGACAGACGGACTGACTGATTGTTCCTATAACAGCTATAGAATATAAACGTCTGAGATATTTAAATGGAAAAACTAAAAAGTAAAAAGTATTGATAATGTGCGGTATTTCCAAAAACAAAACAGGTTTGCATACAAAAACCCTGATTTCAGCCGATTGTTCCTATGGCAGCTATATGTTATAGTGGTCCGATTTTGATACAATTTTGACAGCACATTAAGAACGTAATAAGAATAAGATTTGCCAATATCTTGAAAAACAACAAAAATCGGCCGATAGCTTCTATGACAGCTATACGATATCCGATCTGGCTCGATCCGACTTATTTACAGCCTACAGCAATAAGAAGCGTGTGTGCCAAGTTTTATGAAGATAGCTCAAAAACTGAGAGACTAGTTTGCAACAGACGGACGGACGGACGGACGGACAGACGGACGGACGGACAGACGGACGGACAGACGGACATCCATTTTTCGACTCCTCTGGTGATGCTGATTCAGAATATATATACTTTATAGGGTCGGAGATGTCTCCTGAGGTGCGTTGCAAACTTCTGGCTAAAATTAATATACCCTCTGCAAGGGTATAAATATATAATATATATATATAAAAGTATCTACAGCTTTCGCAAGTGTTGGCCTGCCGTTGATAATCTCAAACAAAGAATCTAAGATTCCTGCAGCGCCTTGCAACACTGAAAACAACTTCAAAAATAATTAGATTACCATAGTAGACGAGTTATATGTTAAATGTGATGTGCAACTACAGTGTTAACAAGCCAGTGCTACACTTTTTAGAGCACTCTCTGATCCCTACTCCATTTTACAACACTGCAAAAAGGATTAAGCGAGCTTAGCTGTACATACATATTTAGATGACTTGAAATGAGAGTAAAAACAATGCCAAACCGCAACGTGCCGCAAGCAAACAAAACTCAATCAAAACAAGGTGAAACGAGTCGAACCGGTTTACCTCAAGTTACACTATTTATTTGTTTGTTATGCAGCGCTGTCGACGTCAACGGCGACGCAGTAACAAATTCGAAGCTGGCAGCGCAGTCGATGCTGCTGCGAAGCATTTAACGATCGGTCCAAAGTCCAAACAGAGTCCAAACGCAGCAAGAAAGTAAACAAGTCGCTTAGCTCAAGCTGCAACGCCACGAACTGCGAGTGCTCTCACTCTAATAAAGAAAGCGAGAGAGATAGAGAGAGAGAGAGAGAGGGAGAGAAAAAGAGAGGTATAATAGCAGTTAAGAGGCAGACAAAAGTGCTTTATGCTATGCAAAACGATTCTAATGACAATTATAGCCCCTCTATACTATAAATTGTATGGCTGCAATCAGAGTAAATTTAGCATGACATCGGATAAGTATGGCATTTTATTAGATATGTGTTTGCTATAATAAACGCACAACATTTTATGGCACAGTAATAGTGGTTAACAAATACCCTACATAGTATCGAGCATAGCTATAAATTCCCATAATTATTATAGCACAATAACAGCGCATTGTTTGCAGCACAGTGCAGGGCAGTAAAATAAGGCAGAATAAGGTACAGCTGGAAAGCGAACGCAGAATTCTCAGTAACTGCCCATGTCAGCCTGAAATCGTAATACTTTAATTCCAAAAATAAGTACCACAGTTTGTCATACACCTTATCCAGATAGTAGCTACACTCTTCTTAGTCACGGTTCAAGGTTCGCAAGTGTTTTTTTCGTTTTGCTATAAAAAAATACTTGAGTTCCCCCATTGACTCAAGTGTGGCAAAAAGTATAGCGCAATTCTTATCGATACTTCAGTGCACTCTACACATACTAACCTTCTTCTGCTTCTGTCTACCTTCTGATGTCTACTGTCTGCGACCATACCGAGTATGGGTAAAGGTAGCAAAGCTCACTACGTCACGGTGGTGCTATAAAAAGGTGCTGAGGGTAAGGGAAATCAAGTGAGAAAAGTGGGGAGAGAAGTAGAGAAAGAAGGGAGGCTACAAAGCGAGGTATGAGCAAAGTGAGAGGGTCCTGTTCATATATTTTTAACCCAACCCCGAGTTGATTGACCCGTGTCTTTGATTATGTGTGGTTAGCGATTGGAAAGTGTAAGGGGAAATGCAATTAAAGTCAAGTTCGAACTCGTAATCTCACATTAATCTATGTAGTGCGCGTATTTCAAGCGAATTCAGATCGGTACAGCGTCCCATGCGGCACACTTAGCTCAAGTATGTGCTTCGTATTTACCCTGCTAATAAAAGTAATTATAATAATAATACCAGTGCGATTTCCTCTCCTGGCACACCCCACTAACCCGCCTAACCCACCCAACCCACCTAACCCTACCAACCCACACGACGATAAGCGATCGCAAGTCATGCTCACAAGGTTGGAATACCGCACTAGGCATATGTAGGCATAGTAAGAAGACAATAGAATGGGCGATAAGCGGGGGCTTATCAGGGGTTCTATATAAAAGCCGGGAGACATGTAATTACCCAGATGTTATAAGAGATCGGCTTCGGTTTCGCCGGGAATGCGAAAAACAATACGAACACGATCACCCTCGGCTCATCCGTTAGCGAAATGCTATTTTCTCTCTCTCTCTCTCTTTCTCTCTCATTTCTTTTCAAGATCATATAGACTAGTTCCATCTGGGTGCGGGTAGTGCAGCTGGTACCTGAAGAGCATTTGGTGACTTGGCTGGCAAAATACCTCACAAAAATAGGCAGGCAGCTGCCCCTCTCTCTTTCTCTTCCTGGCTACACCTATTAGAGTGTATCTAGGGGGTAGGGTGTATGAAGGTAATTTTCCACACTTATCCAATAAGACTGGACAAGCAGCAGGGAGATAAACGATATAGAGCTCTATAATTGACTTGTATTTACATAGTATATTCAAATTGAAAGCTTCAAGCTGCATATATAATTTGTTCTCAATTGGGACCCGATTATTATGCATATAGTAATGTTTATTGCGAATATTATTGCAATTCATTGGAATTTGCTAAGGCGAACCCTCGAGAAATTAATCAAGCACTTTGCAATCTTCAATTAATGCACTTGAGTGAGTGAGCGAGCGAGTGAGTGAGTGAGTGAGTGTGCCTATGCGTGTGACCAGGGGTGTGCCAGGGGTGCCAGATAGTGCAACTGCAGGGGCAGGGGCCACACAGTGTGAGAGAGTGCGGGCTAACGGCGTAGTGTGGCTGCTTTACTAGTGAACTAATCAGGCAGGCACACACATGCACGGACACGCACACACACACGCATACCCTATGCAATTATTATATATAGTGAGTAGTAACATCTGCGGATATTGCAATTGCATCACCCCCTCCCCAACTTATTTACAGTTACAGATGCGCAGAGGGAGGCAGCGTGTCAAATGAGAGAGAGAGAGAGCGAGAGAGGGAGAGCGCGTGGGCGAAGCGAGTGAAAAGCAAAACAAAGCAAAGCCAAAAGAGATCGGCAAAACAACATCGACAGCAACAGCAACTGCGACAGCAACAGCGACAGCGACGCCAACGCGATCTGTTCGTGTCGTTGTCGTTGCCATCGTCGTCGTATTGGTGAGCCGGCGAGCCGGCAAGGTTCCCGCTGCGACGCCAACTGGCAGTCGTGCCTCAGCACTCAATAGCAGCAGACGTGTCTCTCCCAACAAGCAGCAAGCAGCAGCAACAAGTAGCAGCAACAAGTAGCAAGCAGCAGGAGGCAAGCCCACAGCAGAACAAGAAACTCAACAAAGGAAACTCAACACACACAGCAAGCGCAGCAGCAGCAACTCAACACACAGCAAAGCGCAACTCAACACACAGTGAGCAAACCGAACTCAACTCAGCGCAGGCGACTCGCACAGGCAACTCCACTCAGCCAACTCACCACAGGCAACTCCACGCAGCCAACTCAACACAGCACAGGCTACTCAACTCAACACAGCAGTGCGTGGCAAGGAGTGAGAGTGCGTGAGAGAGTGTGTTCGTACGAGAGAGTAAGTGCGTGAGAGAGTGTGTGCGTTCGAGAGAGAAAGAGAGCGTAGAAAATGTACCCAGCTAGCGCCGCTGTCGCTCAGATGCTGCGTCTGCGTAGCAGCGCTGCCGCCGCAGCAGCCGCAACACGCGCCATCTCCACAAATCGGCGGCAACGCAACACTGCGAGTGTGGAGCGAGCGGAGAGCATCAATGATCGCGACAAGTTCCTGCACTACAATACCGAGGATGGTTACTACAAGACATCACCCTATGATCCCATCACGGTGCCCAATGTGCCGTTGCATGAGTATGTTTGGCGTGACTTCAAGAAGTGGGAGAATTCCGTTGCAGCGGTAAGTGGAGCAAAGAAACTTTCCAAAAAAAAAAACAAAAAGGTTTAAGAACCTTGCATTATGCAAATCACGAGCGAGCGCATCGTTTTGTTGCTTTCTTTTCTTTCTATTTCTTTTCTTTCTCCCTTTATCTGTCTTTTTTTTTCTTGAAGTGCCTAACTATACGATCGTAGCATTTATCGATTGTAAATCAAATAGTTGTGCGGCGCTTTGTAGGGTTTGGCAATTAAGTACCCGATTTATTGGTTAATATCTGATTGCTCTGTTGCGATAAGAGCCCAGTACCCTCTCCCCTCCCCATTCATCCATCCGTCCAGTGCTTATCGATGTTGTTCATAACGGTTTGTTGAACCAGAACCTATGCCAATACATACATATATCTGTCTGTCTGTCAGTTTCTCGGTATGACCGACCTGTTATTTACCCCAGCAAAGTAATTGTGAAATTCGCACGATCTCGATCACGATCAAGATCACGGTTTACCCCTTGCAGATCGTGCCTGCAGGTGTTCATAGCGATAAGTTTGCTATTTCCAAAATTCCAAATTTAACATGCATATTTATATGGGTCATTTAGATTTGCGGGGTGTCTACGGTTAGAGAGAGCTCCGGTGGGTGCGTCTAGAGGGGTCTGTAGCTTATCGCGGCGAGCGATAAGACAAACTGAAGTGTGAAATGCGAAAGAGAGGGAGGGAGTGAGGGAGGAGGGAGAGGGAGGTAGAGCAACAATGGAATCTACTACTACTACTACTACTCACTACACTCTGTGATACGCGGTACCTCGGCTAGAGTGAAGGGTACTGCTACTAGTTGTACTCATACCGGACAGAGGTCTTATCAATTAAGCTGGCATCAAATTGTTTTACACGAGTGATAACGCTGGGAATGGGTATGGGGTATGGGCAGGGGGGATTCGCAAGAGGGTAGAGGGTCCTCAGCCATGAAACCCATGGAGCAACATTTGCAACGATACCAGACATATGGCAAGAGAACGGACAGAGAATGAGAGAACGGGGTAAGATCTATAAATAGTCTGTTGGGGTAGCTGCACTGCACTTGCATAAGCAGCACCCACACAGTCGACAGTACCCTCTGTGCTACCCTCTGTACCCCCCACATGTCTTACTTTTCGCCACATTTGCGTTTTGCTGAAATCAAAGTGCAAAACGCTTCTCATTGAAATTTATTGTCTGCGCCTCGTAACTGCGTTAAGGCAGTAAACAGAGAGAGGGTCGTCTATATGCAGTACCCGTACACGGTACACGGTACGCGGTACACGCGGTACACGAGCATGTGGGATAACTGGTAAATTGGCTACAATTAAATTGCAGTTTGCACTACGGTGCAAAGTGCGATCGCCGAGCGGCCCAATTGGATTGGCGAATTGCGGTAAACGCTCGACGAAAACAGAAAGAGAAACAAAACAAACAGAAATAGAAATAGAAACAGAGAGAGAGAGAGAGAGAAATAGCAAGAGAAAGAGAAAGCAAAGAAACAGAGCACAGTGGGCACACACTGAGAGAAAAATTCGCACAGAGCTGCGTTGCATTGCAAAAAGTATATAGCGGGGGGTATTACTAGACCGAATATAACTAGTATATAGAGGGGGCGGGGGGATTACTAAACCACATATAGCATGCTATTGAGCTCCGCAAATACCCAAAGTAAACGTTGGATTTGGTTTCCGGCGCTTGCAAACTTTGGAACTGAACGACACAATATGCGATCGGTCTGTTTATTGACGCACATATGTGCACATAAATATATATACACATCGGCATATTTCTATAGTCGGTGCTTTCCCCCATCCTCCCCCCTTGTAGGGTCTTATCAGCGCTAATTGTCACGTCACAGGCATTTTTGGGGAAAAATTCAAACTAATTTGCTATAAATCACACACTCAATCGGTCGGAACTCGACAATAATGTAGACTATATATAGTATGTATATATACGATCGTAAATCGTACGTATTATTCAGCAGTATTATTGAATTCTATTATAATCTCAGATTGCATTGGGACAGCGTATATGTTGAGCTATGGGAATTTCAAGAGCAAATGCCCAAAGAAATTCTCATGCTTTTTGTAGACTTAGTGAAATTCTAAATATCTACTCTTTTCTACGAAACGTGACCCATTCGGCAATATTTACCTTGGGACATTGATCATTTCGCTGTGGCCGCTTATGCATAAATTTGCCAGTTTCGCTTAAGTCTGGAACTACTACGACGCAAGTCTACAAACGTGTTAATCAACAATTTCGAAACATGCAAAAAAAAGATATTAACATATACTTGAATAAATCTCTCGGCATACAGATACCAGTGTAATAATAAGCAGGCACGTGTGTGTGTGTGTGTTTGTGGGGCTTTAAGACCAAACTGTACCTTTTTCTTCTCTTCTCTACACAACTCTACTGTTATCTAAATTACTCTGGAACGCTCTATGCTACTCATTACTGGTCTACACTGCTTCACACAAGTCTTCCCTACTGTACACTTCTCTACACTAAGTTAAACTATACTCTACGCTGCCCTACGCTAACCCACGCTACTCTACACTACTGTACGCTACTCTACACTAAGTTATTCTTTATTATACACAACTCTACACTTATCTACAATAATCTACACAAAGTTATACTATCTCTACACAACTCTACGCAACTCTAAACAACTCTACACAACTCTACACAACTCTACACAACTCTACACAACTCTACATAACACTACACTACTCTCCACAACTCTACACTAAGTTCCTCTATACTCTACACTACTCTCCACTTCTCTCCACTACGCTACTTCGTTGTTGATGCTATCAAATTATTATCTTCCTTTCTCTCTACCCTTCCTATCGCGCTCTCTTTATCATTCTAACGCATTGCAAGTCATCAAATTAACTATTTAATTTGTTTTTAATTGTCAAATACTCTACACACGTCACACACATGGAGCAGCTTATGCTAATTGTGATTGTTTTGGCTTTGCCGGCAAATTACGCGATTTTGTTTTGTTTTTATTTTCGTTTGCGGTGTTCGCTTTGTTGTTCTTTTTCGGCATTTTGCCCGAGGGCCTGTCCTCGTCGCGACGATGCGAGGGAGAGAGGGAGTGATGAGAGAGGAAGAGGTGAGATCAGAGAGGCAGAGAGAGAGAGAGAGATGTGAGGTCGGCGCACTGAGTGGCTGCCTATCTTGTTCTCTCTCTGCCTCTCCACCTCTCTGCCTCCTCCCTCCCGCTGTTTGCGAGGGGCCGAGCTTGTTTTGAGCAATGAAAAGAGTCAACAAACGACGAGAAAAGACAAATTCACACACTCGCACACACACACACACGCTCGCACGAGAGCGTGAGCGTGAGCGAGAGCGCGACACTTGCAGACTTTGTACTTTGCCCCACTGAACTTTGATCAGTGAACGCGACGCGCAGCGCTGCAAAGTCAAGTGGAACGCAGCGCAGCGCAGAGCAGCGCACGTCAAATGCCCGAAATGATTTGATTCCATCTCCCTCGCTCTCTCTCTCCCTCTCTCTCTTTCTCTCTATCTCTCTTGTATTTTGTATAATTTACTTGATTTCTTTAATTTCGAAAATTTCAACATTTTTATGTGCTTGTTTGTCTGTCGCCG
Source organism: Zaprionus kolodkinae (assembly GCA_018901885.1). Classification (NCBI taxonomy): domain Eukaryota; kingdom Metazoa; phylum Arthropoda; class Insecta; order Diptera; family Drosophilidae; genus Zaprionus; species Zaprionus kolodkinae. Next base: position 116,279 of record JAEIFM010000030.1, on the reverse strand, counting down.
TCGCCTTCGCTGGTGACGCTGTCGCAGCCCCAGTAGGTGCCTCGTCTCTCTCTCTCTCTCTCTCTCTCTCTCTCTCGGGGTTTTATTTATAATTCGCAATCATTTATTAATGCCAATTTCGACTGCGCAAATTGTGAGGGTGCTCGCCGTCGCAGCTTCCTGCCAACAACCCCAACTAGTCCCCCCTTCTCCTTCCCACTATGGTGGCACCTTCTACACCAATCAGTCTCATCAGTCAACCCCAGACTCAGTCACAGCGACCTGCGATCTGCGATCCCCATCTGCGAATTAGTTCAGTGTAATTGTAGAATTAACTACACGATCGTCTCTCCTACTCCTCCCCCTGTGGGGGCTGTCATGCCTTGACTTCTGATCTGGTTATATTACCGTGATTACCGTGAAACTGAAAAAAAAACGGCAAATGATCCGTATCGGAGATGACAAAGCCGACTTGCTATGGAATCACATATGCATTCAACTTACTTGGGGTTTATTTAGTAATAAATAGGGGGATTTTTAAATTAGATAATAGTTGAAGGGGTATGCTATGGGTTAATATCAACAATATACGCAAAGGGTTTTGATTTGATGCAATAACCGAGTCGAATTCCCTCAACATTTTTGTATATGATCTCAAGGCTTACCCAACAGATCTTAGCTATAACAGTACTCTCTAGAGATCTGTAAGATCTATTATATATAATATCTTAGAGGCTTTTCGAGTCGTATTAGCCACAACCTATGTGTATATTATCTAAAGGCTTTCCAAGCTGATCTCTCATTGTGCATTCTTTCTGCGATCTTTAGACCTAGAACTTGCTGCCTCTTTTATAGCTTTATTTTGTTCCCATCCCATCCGTACTATGGACTCTGCTAATCCTCACCCACACCTTGTACTATAGCCCCCACCTTATCCCATGTGTCGCATTTCAGGTATGCGTGATCACCGATCGTCAATATACCTTCGCCCAGCTGAGAGATGCTAGCGCCGCCTTTGCCGTACGCCTGCAGACCAAATTCAAGCTATCCAAACCGGATGTGCTGGCCATCTGTTTGCCCAACCTGCCGGAGTATCCCATTGCGACGCTGGGCGCCATTGAGGCTGGACTCGCGGTGACCACCATCAATCCCATCTATACGCCAGGTGAGAGAGAGATAGATAGAAAGATACCTAGATAATATCTCATCTTATCAACTCTTATCGGGCTTCATTTATGAGTCTAGCTCAGTCCAAAGATCAGAGATTAGAGATGCGAGTCGAAAGATCACTACTGACACCTTCTCCCTCTCTCCCTCTCCCCCTCTCCCTTGCAGATGAGATCGCTCGCCAATTGACCTTCAGCAATGCCAAGTTCCTGGTGGGCAGTGTCCAGGGCTATGGGACATTGGTGGAGGCCTGCAAGTTGGCGGGCAAGCAGCTACCCATTGCGGTAGTGCGCTGTACGGCGGATGAATCCCTGCCGGCGGGTGCCATTGACTTCTTTGAGGTGATGAGCACAGAGAATGTGCGTTACGATGAGCTACGCTCGCCGAAGGATGTGAATGGCGATGATATGGTCTTTCTACCCTTCTCATCGGGCACTACCGGTATGCCCAAGGGTGTGGTGCTGTCGCACAACAACATCAGCAGCAACTGTGAGCAGGTGCAGAAGGCTTTGCCCATTGATTCGCTGGAGTTCCAGGACACTCTGCCCGCTGTGCTGCCCTTCTTCCACATCTACGGTCTGACTGTGGTCATGTTGTCCAAGCTGGGACAGGGTGCCCGACTGGCCACCATGCCTGCCTTTAAGCCCGATGACTTCATCAAGTCACTGGACACGTACAAGGGCAGCATCCTTAACTTTGTGCCGCCCATTGGTGAGTGGTCTAACCCGTCGAGCTCTTGGGCGTAACTGTACTAATGGATCTCTCCTCCCTCTCCCCCCCTAGCGCTCTTCATGATCAACAGTCCCAAGGTGACACAACATGTGGCACCCGCTCTGCGTGTCGTCATGTCTGGCGCTGCTCCCATTGGACAACACGATGTGGAGCGCTTCAATCAGAAGTGAGTAAAAAGAGACGCGGAAAACGCTGGGAATCCTCCCAAATCCACGACAAGAAAAAAAAAGGATTCTTCGTTCATTCCGCATCTCTTTTTTCTCGCAGATTCCCCAACACACGTTTCATGCAGGGCTACGGCATGACAGAGGCATCTCCTGTGATCCTGATGACACCGGTGGGCAATACGCGCTATGCCTCGACGGGCGTCTTGCCCGGCAGTACAGAGTGCAAGATCGTACCCTTGGAGGGTGATGATACCAAGGGTGTGGGACCACGCACCACAGGAGAGTTGTGTGTACGTGGACCGCAGGTGATGTCCGGCTATCTGAACAATGAGGAGGCCAACAAGTTGACCTTCTTTCCGGGCAACTGGTTGCGTACCGGCGATGTGGCCTTCTACGATGAGGATGGTTATTTCTATATAACGGATCGTATGAAGGAACTGATCAAGGTAAAGGGTTTCCAAGTGCCACCGGCCGAGCTGGAGGCGGTGTTGCGTGATCATCCCAAGATTCTGGAGGCGGCGGTCTTTGGTATACCACACGAGCTGAACGGAGAGGCACCACGTGCCATAGTCGCGTTGCGGGCCAATGAGAAGGCAACCCCGGAGGAGATCGCCGCCTATGTGGCTGAGCGTGTGGCGCACTATAAGAAACTGGAGGGTGGCGTCATCTTTGTCGATGAGGTACCCAAGAATCCCACGGGTAAAATACTGCGTAAGGATCTCAAGGAAAAGTACTCGGATTGAGTCAGTGCCGTCTCATCTCTCGTCTCGTCTAGGCAGCACTCTATAAATTATCTGTTAGTCCCCCTCCCTCCCCCTTTCCCTAGTTGTATAACTGAAGCAGGTACTTTTTGTTGTTGTTTTCGTTTTTTTTTTCCTTCTTTTTTTTACTATATACGTATATTTTAATATTCTGTGAGTTTGAACCCGCCAGCGCTGTGGGCTTTGCATTTAGACAAGCAGCCGTCCCGCCGTTCCCCCAGTGGAGGCGTCTGCAGAAGTAGCGAGTAACGAGTAGCGAGTAGCGAGTAACGAGTAGCGAGTAACGAGTATCAAGTAGTCCCCCCAAGACGTTCAAGTCGTCGGATTGGTCCATACTTAGTTTGTAAATGTCACTCGGGCTATTAGACCCAAACGACAAATCGTATATCTGTCCAAGGACCGGACTTAATCATAGGCTAAGCAATGATCTAGATCTAAGGCTTGTATATCAATTGTTTTTTTTTTTTTTTTAAATTGTTTTAGATATATTGATAGTAGTAGGCTAGCTAACTTTATATACATACTATGTACTATAACAAGAGAAACGATATTGATTATTGATTTAAAAAAAAAAAAAGACGCGCATAACTTACCCATATAGACCTATACTATACTCTATATGAGGTTCTGTAATAAAGATTGATTGACCAAGAACAAGTGTTTCTTTATTTGAAATTCGTATCATCATATCATCATTCCTTCTCCCCCCCCATTTCAAGACACATTTTTTCTTTCTTTCAATTTCAATTTATTTATTTACGACAAAATACACAAAAATTTCGATTCGATTTATTTATTTATTTTAGTTGTTCACTTACACTTTGAATCATCGTCTTTCAGTTATTTGCACTTAAGATACAATAGAAAAAAAAAATAAACATATATACATACATGCGTGTATATAATTCCTTGACTCTCTATTTGTTTTACTGTATATATATATATATATTTATAGATGTGTGTATATAGATTCAAGTTCATGTTGGTAGTTCCATTAAATGTTAGTTTTAAATGCGGTTCCTTGACCGGTAACGTCGTCGTCGTAACATCATGGGTAGAAAAAAAAATAAAACAAAACTAAAAACGGAAATTATACCTTACAAAAACTGCAAATCGCCTCAAGATACCATAACAAAGTCGAAGAACTTTTAATGTTTTCATCCATAGTTTCCCCTATAAAAAATGCTCATTATCTACTTGAGATTCAATAATATGTATTACATATCTCTCTGAGTTTCTCTTTAGCAAAGTTGATAGCGCTGCAAACATCTTCTTTATCAACCGGGCTAACTAACTAAGCTCAAATGATTATCTACTGGAACTATGTAGTATATCCGAAATGCCTGGTAGTATATCCGAATCTCCTCGGATTCGCAGCCTTGCATAATTATACTAGCAAATCAAATGTGGAATGGGAACATTATTAAATTGTTACAGAAAACTTGTGTATTTATCTTTGCTTGTGATATATAGTATATATCACTTTTTAAATGACAATTATAATGTTGGTAAATTCACAAAATTGTTTTAACTAAATTTAGGTTACATAAAGTGATTGAGTTCGTTACATTTTTCTTTTCTTAATTTTTTTGTTTACGATCTTTTGCTCTAATCTTAAGAACAAGTTTGTTAAATGCGAAGAAAAACAAATGAGGGATACAGAAACATTGTCGAAATGGATACATAAAAAACATCTTATGATATAAACAAATTGGTGCAATAATAAATGTTTAAATGACAGAGATTAATAATATTATAATAATAAGTTTATATATAAAAAAAAAATAAAAACAGAACGCAATTCATTTAAGTGTGTCTCTGTGGGATGTTGTTGTTGTTGTTGTGGAAGAGCGGTAGCGTCATTGGTTAGTTAAAACAGTGTTGAAAACCGAAACAAATAGTGTGGATCATGTGTGTGGATTCTGTGTGTGGAAGGGTGCCCTGTGGTTCGAGTCGATCCAGTTGTTGGCACAGTGGAACGATGCTCGCGGCAGTATTTAAGGTTGGAAAGTAGTGAGTGTAACTGACAGTGTGTGTGTGTGTGTGTGTGTGTGTGTGTGTCTGTGTGTTGCCAGTGTTGGTAAACGACTAACAACTGGCTAACTAAATGCTGGCTTTGATAAGACTCTCTCTCTCTGCATCTACATATGGCATCATTGTGCGTCCGTAGTTCAACTTATCGACTAAAAATGACAGAGATTACGACAAAGTACGGATACAAATACGAAAAACGTCTGAGGTTGCGATTACAATGTGTGTGTGTAAATACAATATATATATATATATATTATACTATATATACTCTTTTTTTTTTTTTGTTTTTTATCTTCATTTTCGTCTTATTTATCGAGAAAAGGCCACAAAATGCGTTTACGTTAGCGAATGCGTGCGAAATGCAAAAAACTTTTTCGGATCTTTATATATATGTATGTATATAGATTTTGATTCGGCTGATTTGGCCATAGCGCACACACCTCACACTGAGACACACACTGACATAATATCGGAGTACATTTTGCTATATTGTGAAGTACTATATATATATATGTGTAAATTATCGTTCGATTCCAATGAGGCGGTTCCATCTCCCTCTTCTCCATTCGTTCCTTCTCTCTCTCTCTCTCTAACAAATGCATTCCATCCTACTCTCTCTCTCTCTCTCTCTGTCTGTCTCGTTCCTCGTGGTCGTCTTCAATTACAATTCCTTGTGGGTTACGTCGTCATCATCGCCATTTGTTGCACATCCCATTCCAGCAGATTTCACGCCTTGGCTCCGGGTATCTTGGACAGCACCTTGGACAGATCGACACCGGTTAAGGCATTGATCGAGGGCGGCAGCTGTGCCACCAGGCGTGTCACATCGTTGGTAATATTATCATTGCCACCGATCAGCACAATCTCATCGGTCTTGGCCAGGGGAGCGGCCACCTCGGCAGCGATCTGCAAGAGAAAAAGATCGGTTAGTACTTTCATTCTCTCTTGAGTTGATCTCTCCTACCTTCGGCAGTGATTCAAGCACAATGTTCATGATGGCCGCATCTCCGTACTGCTTGTAGACATTCGCCTTCATACGCATACGCTCTGCCTCCGCCTTGCCCACCAGCTCGATGGCGTGTGCCTCGGCTGAACCGATCTTGCGTATGCGCTCCGCCTCGGCGCGAGCGCCCTCAATTGTCTGGCGTCTGTGTGGAGGAGTAAGAAGATTAGTTGGGAAGGGAATCTTCTAGAGCAAATGTGCTGTACTCACTGCTTGCCCTGGGCAATGGTCTGCACCCTATAGGCCTCAGCCTCGGCGGGTAACTTGACGGTACCGATCAATTCACGATCCTTACGCTGCACCTCTTGGGATTCGATCTCGATCTGTTTGCGACGCTCCACCACCTCGATCTGAATCTCCTCGTTACGTATCTTCTGGCGAATCTTTGCAGCCTGCAACTCGTAGGCCAGCTGCGATTCTGCCTTGGCCGTATTGATCTCCTGATCGAAATTGGCCTTCTGCAGCTTAAACATACGTGTATTATCCTCGATCTTTGTGTCCGTTGAGTATTTCACATCCATGGCGCTCTTCTCGCACTCCGCCTCCCTGATGCCCGCATCACGATTGGCCTCCGCCACACCGGCATCGGCATCACGCTTCACCACCGCCGTCTGCGCCTTGCCCAGCGATGCCAAATACTGCACATCATCGTAGACATCCTTGATGGTGAACGAGAGGATCTCGATGCCCATGCGACCCACATCAGGAGCGGCCACTTCGCGCACCAAAGCTGCGAATTGGTCGCGGTCTTTGTACACCTCTTCGACTGTAAGAGTTCCTGTTGGGGGCGAAAGAGAGAGATAGAGAGAGAGAGAGAGGGGTTAGGAATGGAAATTAAATCGATGACCCCGTTGAGTAAGGCGGGTCACACGGGTCGCTACAAGGTCGCCTTACCGTCGCACCACCAGCCAGGTGACGCCCACAATCATGGCCACCTTGAAGGCGCCCATATAGACGACAGACATGACCTCCGTCCCTCCAGAGTGTTACCCACTCCACGGCAAGTTCCTACTGTATGGCCAAGTTAAGCTCACCCTGCTTATGGGCCTAGGCAACGCACTCGACTGACGGCGTCGCACCGTATTTATTTATCTATCTATCTATCGACCACAACCCTATCGCAGTTTCTACTGTTCTAATCTATTCCCTTGTCTTGTCTCTCTCTCTCTCTGTCTTTCTATCTCTATTCTTATCAGAGCATGCGTATTAGTCTTGACGTCATTACACTTGGCGCAGTCTTATCTTTTGGAGGAGAACGCGCGCGCTTACGTCTTGAAGAAAGCTCGAAAGCTTTAAGCTTCTTCGATGGAAAGCTCTGTGATTATCGATAATTGCGGCAATCGCTTTAGGATTTCACACTGTTTTTAAGTTGAGGGTTCTGTAATTAATGCACTCCCGTTTCAAGAACTACGTGTCTAAGGGTCTCTCCACACCCTACGAACCGCACTCGTCTGAGTCTGGTTAATAACTAAATGAATACACTAATTGAATTCACTGGAAACAGCTGCTCAGTTCACACGCGATTCAATTGAATTAAAAGCGGGTGGGGTTGGGTAGCAGCTCAGAAGGTACCGCTCGGAGACGACGTAGTGCGACCGTAGTGCTTCTTGTCGCGCTCACAACTGACACGAGCGTAACGTAGCGTATTCCAATGCGAAAATGCCTTGAGATTGCGATATAAACTAAGGTATAATAACTACATATATACCATATGGATATATATACCATATAGATGTGTAGTATGTGCCTACATTTACAGGGCCCTCAGCTACAATTACGAGCGAGCGTCGTACGAGTGTTTTCTTTGGGTACCACTTGGAACCGACTAGTTCAATGTACTCGTAAAACCGTTCAAGTCTAGTTTGATTTGTCTCTCTCTCTCTCGGTCTGTCTAACTTAATTGTGCTCCAAGGTCGCAACTCGATTAGAACCCATTGAAATGATCGCTAGAGCACCGATCGAGCCGGCAGATTGAATAGGAATGAATTCATAAAAATGCTAATAAAGATCCTGAGATAGAGGGAATAGGGTTGTCGGGTTGTCTACACTCTGAGCTGATGAAATGAACAGCAGAAGTCTAATCAGGCACGAGTCTAACCCTACCTAGTAAGCCTGATCAATGCACGTTCTTTCGCGATTCTAGATCTTTTCTTCCGTTTCTTTGATCTTGAAAGTTCCATTTTATAACCTTTTTTGGTTAAAAACATAGCTGAATGCAATATGAACAAAAATCATGTCGAAATGATCAAAAAATTAGACATGTAACACCCTCGACAGGCCTGGTACCGTCATTTTACACCGATCGTAACTTTTTTGAAATTTTTCGATATTTTGAAAATTTAGGTAAGGGTCCCCCCTATGATTTTTTAACAAACGTTTTTATTTCAAAATTTTAAATCGTCAGTTTTTAATTTTAACCGATTGCGGAGGTCAAAATAAGTACTAAACAATTATTTAAATCGATTTTAAACGATACTTAATTTTGGCCCAAAAAATCATGCCAAAATGATCAAAAAGTTAGACATGTAACACCCTCGACAGGCCTGGTATCCTCATTTTACATTTATCGTAACTTTCTTAAAAATCAAACGATTTTCACGCGGAATGACATTTTTTTATGTTTTAACATCCTGAGCGATTCTACATTTCAAAAATAGCATAAAATATTTTTGAAATTTTTCGATATTTTGAAAATTTATGATATGATTTTTCAACAAAACATTTTTTTTAAAAATTTTGAATCGTCAGTTTTGAAGAGCGATTAAGCCATATGTAGTAGAATAAGTTCTGCAGAATTCGTTGTTTTAAATTATAAGTGTGATAACAAGTTTGTAACAGATTTTGGGAATTGGGCGAAGGGTATCTTACTGTCGGGTGCGCTTGACTGTAGCCTTACCGACTTGTTTTTTACATAACCCTAAATTTAAATAGAATTCCTAAGGCTATAGAAAACTTCTTACACTTTTCGTTTGTTTAGAGACCTAAGTTGATTAACAACTTTATAAGGAACTACCCCACTTGCATATATCATATAATCGATCATCTATCGTATACTTACCCAATATGGCACGCAGATGTCCCTCGAGGGTCTGCAAAATGGTCTGCTTGATCTCCTTGACGCTCTTGCCCAGAAATTGTTCGCTGGCGGTGCCAAGCAGCTCGTCGGCCTGATGATGAAAATAATAAACATTCATCATCTGTGTGCGTGTGTGCGTGAGTGTGTGTGTGAGTGTATGGGTGTGTGAGTGTATGGGTGTGTGAATGAATGGGTGTGTTTTTAGGGGGGGGTAGGGTAAGGATGAGTTTAATTTGTTGATGTTTGATTGGGTTGGTGTTGTTATTGGATTGGATATTGATTGATCAACACGGCACAGAAAGAGAGAGAGAGAAAGGGAGAGAGAGAAATAGAAAGAAAGAGAGAGAAGGAGAGAGGGAGAGCGCAGCAGCAGAGCAGCCAGCAGCCAGAGCAGAAGTAGAAGAATGAGTTGACAATCCAAAAAGCCACAGCCAAACACATGATTAGTTTGAGTAGTTAATGAATGGTTTTTGAGTGTATTTGTGAATGTATTTGTGAGTGTTTTTTGTTGTTGTTGTAATTGAGTTTGACCCACACACCACACACATCGCACACGCACACACACACGTGTACAGAGAGTACAAAAGTTCGATAACCGCAACAGTAACAGTAACGTTAACATTAACAGCAGCAGATTAACATTAACATTAACAGTAACGGTAACAGTAACAGTAACATTAGCAGACGGTTAGCAGTAGTAGTAGGCGCAATATTCAATCAAATGATGTTTGTTTTTTGATTAATTTCGATTTGTTATCATTTACAGTTATGTTTTTGTATTTGTTTTTTTTTTGTATTTTGTTTTTTGTTTTTTTTTTGTTTTTGTTTGATTTTGATTTGATTTGATTTCGATATTGATTTTGATTCAGATTCGTTTGATGAGTCGATTCGAGAGTTGAGTTGAGTTGGAGTTGGAGTTGATTTTGGAGTTGAGTTGAGTCGAACGATCGAGCGCAGGGTATGTTGGTAGTTGGTATGGTAGTTTTGTTAAAAGAGAGTAGAGAGAGAGAGAGAGAAGGTAAAACACAAATGTCAACAAATTTCGACAGAATAAGTATAGCTCGATTCGCTTAATGTACTCGTTAAGTAGGTATTCTTTTACTTGGTTATTCGCTAGTAGTATGAATGAATGAATGAGTGAATGAGTGAGTGAGTGAGTGCTAAGTACTGGTACGCTACGTAGAGTGTGCCATCAATCAACAAAAAATCAAATCAAATCGAATCAAAATCAAATCAAACTTAGAGAAAAAATCAAAAGCAAATTAGTGATGGGATTTACGAACATGCAGGCAAATGATATCGTTATCGAAGTCCCTGCTGGTTCGATAGGTCTGACTGTCTGTCTGCGTGTGCGTGTGTGTGTGTGTGGGTGAAATGGGTGTGTGTGTGTGTGTGTGTGTGAGCAGAACAGAACACGTAAAGCCCAAAAAGCGAAGAGACACTAAACCAACCCAAAACATAAGAAAAAACAAAACAAAATTTAGACAGAGAGAAAAAAAACACAAAACACCTTTGCTATGTATACCCTCTCTTTCCATTGCCTGGCTACAGGGTATTGCGGGCAGGGGGAGGAGGGGGTTGTTAGAAGCAAAAAAACAAATGAAATAAACATACCTCGTCGTTAGCATAATCTTGATTTTTATACGAAGATGACTGCAATAATGAAATGAAGTAATTGAGTAAGAAATAAATTTCGATATTCGCGAGAAAAAAAATTTGAATAATTCAAAAGATGAAGAAGAAGAAGAAAAAACTAAATTTTGAGTATCAAATCATATTCGAAAGAGTTTGGATGATTCGAGTGCCAAAGAGAGAGAGAGAGCGAGTGCGAGAGTGAGAGCGCGAATCGAAACGAATTTTGAGGTTATAGAATCGCAGTTGTACTGTGAGTAAAACTGAAAAATGGATTCGAAATACATTCACATTCACTGTGAGTGAGTATAGTATTAGCTACAACATAAAACTCGATACAAAATAATGTGTCACAGTTACCGTGAAGGAGTCACTGCTTTTAACCAAAACCTATTAGTTGGTGAATTGATCGATATGTGGATAAGTGAGTGAAATTTGATTCACAACTAGTATATGAGTCGATTCAAAATTGTAAACAGAAAAAAACTAAAAGTGTGACAAGTGCGAATAAATCACAGCTCAATAGTACTATGAATGATTCGTTACATAGGCGCTACTAAAAAGCCCTACTAAAAAGCTGCAATTTTACAGATTTTGAGTGTATTCATTCATAAAAAAAAAAAGTATTCGAATCTCTGTAATAACTGTGCTTCAACTCAAAACGGATTATTGTGAATAGAATTTAGTCGAAAACAACTGTGAATGCTCGCTGTGTCACAGTAACTATTCACAGTGCACTCAAAGTGAATACAATCACATTCACAGTGTATCTTAAAGCTCTTAACGAATTTTTGTTTACTATTAAAACTCTACACTTACTTTTGATGGAGCAGATCTAAGGCGCTTGCAAGGCTATATTATAATATTGTTTATAAAGAATCGTTTTTTTTTTTTGGAAATCGAAAAAGTTAAGAAATTCAAACAGATACGAAACGAAAAAAAAAACACGAAAAAGAAGGCCAAATTGTATTAAAATACTCTATAAGGCGAATAATATCATTAACAGTTCAAATATTACGGATTATACAGATTGTAGGAGAACAAACCAAATCAGCTATGTGTAGGGGGAGGGGGGGGAGGTTAAGATAAATACAAATTTCGTAGGAATTGTAAGCCAAATTTTTCAGATGCTCTACGGTTGCAATCAAAATACATGCCGAATATACAAGATACTTTAGTTAGATTATAAGATATAATATTATATAGATATATATATTAAACTATCTATAGGAAGGTTCGATAAAAGCCAAGGAAATTGCATACAAAAACTCAAGGCAAAACCAAGATTACTCGCGGATTGGGGGTAGCCCGGAGTCGGGCCACATACCTTCATGATCTTGCACTGAGCCACACCCGTTACAGTGAGCGGAACACCCTGTGCCGTCTCCACATTCTCGCACATGGGATTCAGCGTCATTACGTTCAGGGAGAGCCTCTGCACGTCTGTCACCAGCCACCAGGCCCAGGCCCAGCCACCCACAATGGTGCGTTTCTTCGTAGAGCCGCAGCAGCCACCTGTAGAAGAGAGAGAGAGAGGGAGAATTAGCAAGAGTTTGGAGCAAGCTTATCATAATAATCGAAAGGTTTTATCAGGATTTTTTTATATATTTTTTTCTATATTTTATTATTGATTGTCTACAAATTATTGTAGGTTAAAAAGTGAGGTTACAGTGGGAGATTCTAACCTAGAAATTGCAAAATAATTCAAATATTGAGCTGATCTAGCAGTTTATCGATACTAATCGATATTTATTGTTCGTTCGCTTTGCCATTTACAGGGTATAAGTAGTGTGTACCCATATTTACATAGATATTAAACTGTTTTAACTCTTGCTCTAAAAACCGAAAGTGAGGATAAGTCTCTTAATCGATACTAGTCGATAGTTATTTATCAACATTTATTTTGCCTTGCTCTGCCATTTACAGGGTATTTATAGTGTGTGCCCCACAGCTGCAACACTCTACTCTCAAATGCCAATTTTGGCTGCACTGTTGACGTCATTGTTGACCCACAAATAACACGCAGGTGCGGGGGCGGGGGCACACACGCACTCATATTTAGTAAGAGTGAAAGCATTTCTACACTACAGCTGTGTGTGTGAGAGAGTGTGTGTGTGTGTGTGTGTGTGTGTGCGTCGACTACGTGCCGGCAAACACGTCCGTCCCCAAAGGGGTCTCGTCAAAGTCAAAGTGTCAAAAGCGATGACAGCGCCAAAATGCAGGAAGCAATTGGCCATTTGCGTTTGCCCTCAGCTAACGGTATCGCGCAGCTGCAGCTGCTGGCGGCCCTCAGTGCATGCCAAGTGCGCCCATCCACCCCCCCTCGCCCACACTTTCCACCATAGCTGCGCAGTCGCAGCCGCAGCAAGGCACGCACGTAGCCAGCGAGAGAGTGAGTGTTTTTGTGTTTGTGTAGCGCAAAAGAGAGCGGGAGTTTCGGGAGAGCAGCGCAGTGTGGCCATTTCTAGCAGCAACTTCGCTTTTCGTCTTCAGTTGGCCAGCGAACGTCGCAGCGCGCGGCCGCACAGAAAGCGAACGATAAAACGGAACGGAACGGAACGGGCGAGCGAGAGAAAGAAAGTGTCGAAGAAAGCACACGACAAATAAAAGCTCTGCAAAAGCGTGAAAAAAAGCTCAAGGCAAATTATACGAGTCTCCCTGCTGCTGCTGCTCCTTTTTAGTGCCTTCCTAACTGCAAGTGAGTAAATAGTAAAGAGAGAGAGAACAAAATACACACACACAGGCAGACACAAGTGTCTCATTTGTATTTGTGCTCATTTTATTTTTGTTTTTTTCGGTATGTGCATAAATAAACAAATCACAATGCAAAAGTGTGCCAACGGCAAAAAGAAATCAAAGTCAACAACAACAACACAACAACAAGCGAGAAGCGTGAAACGAGGCGAGAGAACAAGGCTCAAAAGAGAACAGAAAAATATTCTGAGCGGCAACGGCGACGCGTGCGCAACGCCTACGCCGCAGACAGAGAAAGAAGCTTTCTCAACGAAAGTGATTCATGCGTTTGGTTTCGTCAAGTTATTGTTGCTGTACGCTTCGCTCCCCTCGCTGGCTGACTGACTGCCTGCCTGCCTGCTTGTGTGTGTGTTGGTGTGTGTGTGTCTCCCTGTGTGCGTGTGTGTTATGCATTTCTCTTTGGCGCTGTTTGCGCACACATTTAGCGCCCATTCGCACGGCTGCTGCTGCTGCTGCGCTGCTGCTCTGCTCTGCTGCTGCCCAGCTTGCTGACGCGTTGACGCTGCATTCGCTGCGCCTGGGTACGCGCTGGTACCTTGAACTTGAGCGCACATTCAACTCAACGACGACGCCAGCAGCAGCAGCGGCGCAACCAGTTTGCAACAGCTGAGGCTGCTGCTGGCGCTGCTGCCTCTGCAACTGCGGCTATTGGTCCAGCCGGGCAGAGAGGGGGATTATGCAAAGTCAGTTGAGAGCAGGAAACGTTTTCGGCAGCGGCAGCGGCAGCCCCAATCGATAGGGCGGCAATTGTTTAGGGCGTGGCACAAACTGGTTGCCACACACAACAGCTTAGACACCTCATACACCTCGTCTTTTTTTCTATGTACCCAGAAATATAATGGGAGAGAAAAGCTCTCGCATTGTGAAGTTTTATAATCGCCATAAGATTTCACTTTTCTTTCCTCCTCCTCCTCCTGCTGCTACTCCTACTCCCTCTCACATTCCTTCCAACTATCTGGCACCCACTCACATTCCCACGTGACTGGCTGCAAGCTCAATAAACTTTCAAGTGCCCACAGTGCACAGTGGTTACACGCTATCGAAGAGTAAGATCGATTAACCCCACGATCGTTGAGGCAGCCAGGCTACCTTGCAGTACCTCATCTACTCCACACATTCCAATGCTGGCGTGAGATCACCATGAGGCATCGCTTGTCTTGGGTTCATTGAGCTATCGGGTCTCTGGGGTGATCCCCATGCAAGTATCGATCGTCTCAAGCTTATTGAGCTATTATGTGATCCCCTGCAAGCATCGTGTGGTCTCTTGGGTTCATCGAGCAAGCAGATCTGTGAGCGATCGTCTTGGGTTCATCGATATGAAAAGTAAAAGGAAAGATAATTGGAAGCTTAACCTCTCGATCGTTGAGGCAGCCAGCTACCCTGCAGTACCTCATATACTTCACACATTTCACCTCTTGCGTGATCAGCTTCAGGCAACGATCGTCTTGGGTTCAGGTATTTCCCCACCCTCCCCATATCATCAACGGAAGTAAAAGTTATCGAAAATTCGAGAGTTTGTTTGAAAGTTCCCATTAGTCATGGCTGCAGGTCTTCACAGGTCTTCAGTTATAACGTATAAATATCATAACATAACTCTGGAGTAACCAGTTTTCCATTAAAAGAACTATGAATACATTTTTGGGTACTTGGAATTTAGAACAAACACTCGAAAGCGATCGCGGCGAAAGTACATACAAAACTTCTCGCGCGGTACGTGAGAGCTTGAGAGCTAACGGTATTTCGTAGGGTATACACGCCCAGGTAATAATAGAACTGAGTTCGTTACGATCAAGCAAAGATCGTTTACGATCAGTGCAACAAATTTTCGTGCGATCAATGTGATTGATAACCAGGGAAACATTTCGTAATGCCTTCCCCCACTTGGGGTATGCATATTAATCGAGCGTTCCGTACGGAGCATTACGAAACTATCGTGACGCTGATCGTGATCGGCGCCTAACCCAATTGCATACGATATACCCATATACCATACAACACATGTACCCACATATATATCTCTTAGCTGTACCCATTTAATTGTCAGACTTTTCACGAAGTAAACAACATTTCCCATTGCAGACACGTACTGGAGAGAGGATCGCTTGAGTGACTGACTTTGATATCGATCTTGGATCTTGAAGGAGGATAGATCCAACATGAGCTCGGCTATTGTGGGTGCTGCCTCGGCGATAGGGGGCGCTGTTACGGCAGCGACTAGCAACAGTTGGTTCATCCCAATGCTGATGGCAGCGGTGGCCTATTTCCAATACGAGGAGATTATGGATCCCGAGTCGAAACCCAGTGATGTCAGCAGCGATGATATACTCGATCATTATGATTTCATTGTGATAGGCGCCGGTTCCGCTGGCGCTGTGGTGGCCAATCGTCTGACCGAGGTGGAGAACTGGAATGTACTGTTACTGGAGGCTGGCGGTGATGAGACCGAACTAACCGATGTACCCCTTATGGCTGGCTATCTGCAGCTATCGAAGATCGATTGGCAGTACAAGACGGAACCGTCGGGTACCGCGTGTCTGGGTGAGTGTAGGAAGGGTAGAAGAAGAGAGAAGGAACTAACTGATCTAACCCTACTCTCTTTTAGCAATGCAAGGAGGACGCTGCAACTGGCCACGCGGCAAGGTGCTCGGTGGTTCCAGCGTTCTGAACTACATGCTCTACTTGCGCGGCGGCGTGCACGACTACAACAACTGGGAGGCATTGGGTAATCCGGGTTGGTCGTACCGTGATGCTCTTTACTACTTCAAGAAGTCGGAGGATAATACCAATCCGTATTTGGCCAGCACACCGTACCATGCCACAGGTGGCTACCTGACAGTGGGAGAGGCACCTTATCACACTCCACTCGCTGCGAGTTTCGTTGAGGCTGGCGTCGAGATGGGTTACGATAATCGGGACTTGAATGGCGAGAAAATGACTGGCTTTATGATTGCCCAAGGCACAACAAGACGTGGCTCACGCTGCTCCACATCGAAGGCATTCCTGCGACCCGCTCGACTGCGTCCCAACCTGCACATCTCGATGAACTCCCATGTGACACGCATCATGATCGATCCGGTTAGTAAGTTGGCCTTTGGTGTGGAGTTTGTCAAGGATCAGAAGCTCTACCATGTGCGTGCTACCAAGGAGGTAGTGCTCTCCGGTGGCTCAGTGAACAGTCCGCAGCTGCTGATGCTCAGCGGTGTGGGACCTCGCAAGCAGCTGGCCAAGCATCGGATACCGGTGATCAAGGAGTTGAGCGTGGGCGAGAACCTGCAAGATCACATTGGATTGGGTGGTCTAACGTTTCTGGTTAATCAACCCGTTTCGATTGTGGAGAATCGTTTCCATACCATGTCGACGGTATTGCAGTATGCGGTCTTTGGACAAGGTCCTCTGACCATACTCGGCGGTGTGGAGGGTTTGGCCTATGTGAATACGAAATATGCGAATAGTTCGCTGGACTGGCCGGACATAGAGTTCCATTTCGTGTCGGGTTCAACCAATTCGGATGGTGGATCACAGCTGCGCAAGGCACACGGTCTCACCGATGCCTTCTATCGAGCTGTCTTCGAGCCGATCAACAATCGGGATGCCTGGAGCATTATACCGATGCTGTTGCGTCCCCGAAGCGTAGGCAGCATACGATTGCGTAGCAGTAATCCCTTCGACTATCCCTATATCTTTCCCAACTATCTGAACGATGAGTTCGACTTGAAGACCCTCATCGAGGGTGTGAAGATAGCTGTCGCTCTGTCACGTACCAAGGCCATGCAGCGCTTTGGTTCGAGGCTCTCGAGCATACGTTGGCCAGGATGTGAGCAACTGCCTCCATTCACCGATACCTACTGGGAGTGTATGGTTCGACGGTATACGTCTACCATCTATCATCCGGTGGGTACCTGCAAGATGGGACCCTATTGGGATAAGGATGCGGTTGTGGATGCCAAGCTGAGGGTCTACGGTATACGCGGTCTACGCGTCATCGATGCCAGCATCATGCCCAAGCTGGTCTCGGCGAATACCAATGCGCCGGTGATCATGATCGCCGAGAAGGGTAGCGATATGATCAAGGAGTTTTGGATTAAGAACACAATAGTCTGATAGGCGAGAGAGTGGGTGAGAGAGTGAATGATTGAGAGGGTGAGAGAGTGAGTGAGTGACTGAATGAGTGGGTGAATGTATGAGTGTGTGTATGAATAACCGAGTGTCTGCGCCTTAGCGAATGCAACTTTCCAGTGAGGTACCCCCTTTTTTTTTTGATAGTCTTAAGCGATTTTATGTATTTATTTGTAACTGTATGAGACGTCGACCAAGTGACCAATTAAACAAGTATTTCCTCAAGTGGAATAACAGATTAATTGCTTATTAATTGGTACAGTTGTGCTCAATACAAAATGGTTCATTTTCTACTAAGGTACAGCTGGTACATTAAGTTATTGTTGTAGCTTTTTGGCAAGCTATAACAGAGTTAAGTCTTCTTTAAGTTTAGGTACATTTGTACCAAAGGTACACAGTACTAGTTGCAGGTACATTTGTACCCAAGTACACTATAGGTACAATTACTAATGTACCCATATGCGTTGTTAGCGTACCCATATCAAATCTGGGTACAGTTTTACTTCGATCTTCACTTGTGCATCTCATTTGCCTGTCCCGCTTGCGCCTGCTGCTCCTCCTCCTCATCCTGTCGCTGCCCCTGCACATGTCCCTGATCCTCCAGTATCATCCGCGCTCCCTGCTCACCAATCATCATGGTGGGCGCATTGGTATTGCCCGCAGTGATCTCTGGCATGACGCTGGCATCGATCACCCGCAATCCGTGGATTCCTCGCACCCGCAGTCGTTCATCCACAACTCCGCGATCATCTCCCGCACTTGCCATGCGGCTGGTGCCCACAGCATGCCAGGCACCCACATACATGTACCTTATATGGCACAGCCAATACGCATCCGAATCCGCCTCCAGTGCATCATCGCACTCGGGCAGCGGTGGTAGCCAGAGCTGAGCACCGCAACGTCGAAAGGGTCGCGTCTGCGCCAATCGCTGCATGTAGCGCACAAAGCGCAGCAGCGTAGCCCGATCCTCGCCAGCTGCACCATAGTTATTCTCCACTAGCGGCGCCTGCAGGGGATCACCGCTGCGTAGACTCACTCGGCCACGCGACTTGGGCAACAACAGCGAACCCATCACCTGCAACATATCAGCCTGCTGCAGTGCATCACGCTGAGCCTGCACCAGTTGCGGGCGGAAACCCAAGTAGCCAAAGCTACCGCTACTACCGCGCGGCAGCAGCGTGTGGGCAACCACATGCAGATCGGGTTGCCCCACACGGCTGTGCGGCGCCGACGAGTTGAGGTAGCCCATCATGGAGAAGCCGGCAGCCAGTGGACCACGCTGTGACTGCAGTAGATACTCCGCCACCGAGGAGGCAGCAAAGGGAGCAGCTGCATCACTGCTGTTGCTGGTAGTGAGAGCGCAGCTGCCTGGCAGCAGCAGCAGCAGTGGCAACATGCCATGATCATGTAGATTGGCCCCGACGCCGGGTAGATCCACACGTGGTTCTATGCCAAGCTGACGCAACTCAGCAGCGGGTCCAATCCCCGAGAGCAACAGCAACTTGGGTGTGTTTAGTGTGCCCGCACTGAGCACCAACTCTCGGCGTGCCCAGGCATGAAATGTGCTAGAGCCATAGCTATAGCTGATACCCTGCACCCTGGAACTGTCGAGCAGCAGTCGCTCTGCTCGTGCTCCGCGCAGTACATGAAGATTTTGACGCTCTCGCATCTCCGCTGTGGCCAGATAGCTGCGTGCGCTGCTCCAGCGTCTACCCTGCCTGATGGTAGCGGGCACATGATGCGTGTAGCCATGGCTGCTGCCCGCCAGCAGCGGCTGCAGCATGCGCGGCACATCCAGCTCTGCGCTGCCGGCATAGATCAGTGCAGCCAGCTGCAGATGCTGTGGCGTTGCAGGCAGATAGCCAAGCTGCAGCTGCGTCTGCAACCGCCGATAGGCATGCTGCACCTGTGGCCAATCCCAACCCTTGAGGCCGAGACGCCAGCGCCAGTCATGGAAATTGGCTGCACTACCGGGTACATAGATGTTGCCATTGATGGCGCCGGTGCCGCCCATCATGCGGCCATGCCGCCAGCTACAGCCATGCGGCGATGCCATGGCCTGACAACACATGGGATTGGGTTGTGCCTGGTCCAGCCACATGTAACGTGCATCGGAGTGGAGTGACCCACTCAGCGTATAGATCTCCGATTCCAGTGGCGGCAACTCTCCTGCCTCCAGGAGCAGCACACGCATCTCGGGCTGCTCGCTCAGCCGACTGGCCACAATGGCACCGGCACTGCCCGCACCCACCACAATGTAATCATAGCTGGCGTCCTGCACATCCTCTGGCACTGCATTCTCTGGCCAATCTTCGCTCTTCGAGAGTGACCAAGCGGAGGCATTGATAGCCGCAGCCAACGATTCCAGCAGCGATAGGGCGACGCCATTGCTGGGCGGATTATGCAGCTGGGCTGGGGTTGCCAGCAGCGTCAGGGAGAGCAGCAGCAGCGGCAGCGGCAGGGTTGTCACCTGCTGACGGCACATTTTGAACTGTTTAGGCCGGGCCAAGGCTATGCAGCTTGTTGCCTCGTTTTTTTTTTATTTATTTATTTTTCTTTCTTTCTCTCCCTCCCTTTTTATTATTCTTTCTTGTTTTGTGATTCAGTTTGAGATAAAAATATATATTATATTATTTATAATCTCGTTTCACTCCGTCATGTTTATTGTTTGCACTGCGCTTTCGATATTTTTAATGCTTCGACCTCCCCTCGCAATGCTCCATCAATTTGATAAACAATGAACCTTTAGCTAAGCTTTTTGGAAAGAGCTTAAAGCTTTGGATACCCTGTAGACGCGCTGTACGAACTGTAAGTACCTTTGTTTAATGTAGGTACATTTTTAATTAGTTTTTTGGCAACTGAATGTACCTATTTTAATACTTAATACTTTTTCAGCAACTAAAAGTACCTATTTCAAAACTAGGTTCATTTTCAATCAGCTGTATGGCAAGTAAATGTACCAGTTTTAATTATAGGTACACTTTTAATCAGCTGTATGGCAACTGAATGTACCTATTTTAATGCTAGGTACATTTTTAGCAGCTGCATGGCTTGTACACTCTATAGAAAAGTACCCAGCTGCCTTCAAGGTATACCCAAGTTTTCTTAATCCTCTTAACTTTTCCAAACGGAGCAACTTTTCAATTGAAACCTCTTTATTATCATTTAGATATGATATAATCTTTTAGACGTGCTTTTCTTTTGATGCAAGTCAAGTGTTTCCATTTTTTTCTCAGCTTACAGGGTATCTACAGCTCTATACACATTAACAAACACTTCAAATAATTATCTTCAGTTTGTTATCACTTTCTGTACAATTTCTCTTTGCATGTAAAGCTCATGTCACAAGCTTTCAGAAGCTTTCACTATTAGCTAACTAATTGTACTCAAGCTGAATGTATTCTCTCCCCACAACTTATGCAACTTTGCTGCGCTTGTAATACCCTACAAAGTATCCCAAGTATCATTGTCATAATAATTTCCAAGTGAACTCGAAAAGTTTCTGTTTTATTTCGGACTCTGTAAAAGTTGAGTTTTCACTTTTTATAGAGCCACAGTATCTCAACTCTACCAAACTGATTGCATCATGATTTCTTTCGCTTAGCATGTAGGTGACAATTGTGGAGTAGTATGGAGCATACACACACACACACACACACACACACACACAGTGTTTATATGTGTGTTTTCTGAACTTTCCGCTTGCCCATTGTGCTTATCTTTCGGTTTACAGAATATCATTTTCGTCTTTTGTTTTGCTCGTCTTGTTTGCTGTCTTTCCTACCCTGCCTTATGAGCAATGTTAGCATAATGTACCCAAAGTCGTAAATATAAAAAAAAAGAAAAAAAAAAAAAAAAACTGTTCCTATGCTATCTTATCGTGTGGCAGAGTGTGTGTGGTATCGCTCTGGTTACACCTGCAAGAGGTACTGCTTCCGAATCTGTTGTGAAATTACTTTAGCTGAGATCTATAATATATTTTCTTTTTTTTTGTGATTATTTGTTTTTTTTTTTTTTTTTTTTTTTTTTTGATTATTGCTTAGAGTTCCCTATGGAATATTGAAGAAGAAATTTGGGGAAAGGTTATTTAAAAGTCTTTAATTTTGATAGTGTAGAACTTAAAAAATATTCTATAAATAATATAGCTTTGGAAATATCATAGAGTATCATTATATATATCGAACTATAACTGCGACGAGATTCGAGAAAATTTGATGGACCCGTAAAGTTTCAAGTTCCCTACGTTATAACAAAAGGTTTCAGGCAAAGCGGGGTAATACTTTTTTTGCAACGATCTTTCGATTGCAATCGATTTACCCCATCGATGGGTACCGTGAGAGGGCCTTCGACAGCTTGGTCATTGCACTCGAGTGTGGGCCAATGGATTTTGCTGGCTCATCACAAACTTGGGCCAAGTCAATCCGGGTTTGAGTGCGATATGGAGGGTTTGATTCGGATAGTGATCGCGCGACTATCGAGTAGAACGGAAAGGTAGCAAGACAACGATGACGGCGGTGAATACGTTTGTGACCATGTGGCGATTTCTGCTCACACTGGGCCCATCGGCTGTGGTCATGCTGCTACTGAATCAGAGCATAATCGACTATCGCCCAGATATCGTTGATGAGGATCATCGTGTGAGATCGATATATATCGATCAGTTGCGTAAATCATATGATTTTGTTATTGTGGGCGGCGGTTCAGCGGGTTGCGTGTTGGCCGCCCGTCTAAGCGAGAATCCCGCATGGAGTGTACTGCTCCTCGAGGCTGGCGGTGATGAACCGTTGCTAATGGATCTACCTCAATTGTATCCCGTGTTTCAGCGCAGTCCCTGGGACTGGCAGTACTTGACAGAACGTTCCGATCGCTATTGCCTGGCCATGGAGGATGAGCAATGCTTTTGGCCACGTGCCAAGGTTCTTGGCGGTTGCAGCTCCATCAATGCCATGATGTACATTCGAGGGAATCGCCATGACTACGATCACTGGGCCGAGTTGGGCAATCAGGGCTGGGACTATCGTACGGTGCTGCACTACTTCCGCAAGGCGGAGGATATGCGTGTGCCGGGCTACGAGCACAGTCCGTATCATGGTCATGGTGGACCGATAAGTGTGGAACGTTATAGATCTACCTCGCCCCTGCTGGATGTCTTTATGGACGCAGCCAGGCAGCTGGGATTGACGCATCCCGAGGGGGATTTCAATGGACGCACGCAGAGCGGCTTCGCCCCACCCCATGGGACCCTGCGCGATGGATTGCGATGTAGTGCCAACAAGGGTTACATCCGACGCAGCTGGCAGCGACCCAATCTGGATATAGTACTCAAGGCCTTCGTGGAGCGTCTGCACATCGATCCGCAGAGTAAGCGTGTACTGGGCGTCAGTTTCGAGCATGCGCTGGGCGAGCACACGGTCCTGGCCAGCAAGGAGGTCCTGCTGGCGGCCGGCGCTGTGGCCAGTCCACAGCTGCTGATGGTCAGCGGCATTGGACCTGCTGAGCAGCTGCAGCCATTGGGCATCAAGGTTTTGCAACATTTACCAGGTGTGGGTGGTAATCTACAGGATCACATCTCCACGTCGGGTGGCATCTACACCTTCGATAGTCCACAGCCAGGCAGACACATGTCGTTCATTGTGCCGGAGCAACTGAACGAGGATGCGGTGCGAGAGTTCGTCCAGGAGCAGCGAGGCTTCTTCTATGCCATGCCCGTTAGCGAGGTGATGGGTTTCATTAGCACCCGATTCCAGCGCACCGGACGCGACTGGCCCGATGTGCAGATCTTTATGGGTAGCTATGGCTATGGAGCGGATGGTGGCATGGTCGGTAGACGAGGTGCAGCCATAACGCTGGAGAACTATGCGAACACCTTCGAACCGCTGGTGTATCATGATTCGTTTGTGATAGCTCCGCTCTTGATGCGTCCACGATCACGGGGTTACATTCAGCTCAAGTCGAGCAGTGCACGAGTGCATCCACGGATCCATGCGAACTACTATGATGATCCGCTGGATATGGCCATTATGGTGGAGGGTCTAAAGCTTGCCCATCGTCTCACACAGACGCCAGCGATGCAGCGTCTCAATGCGACGCTGAACATCTACGAGTGGCGCAATTGCCCAGAGGTGGAGTATCTGAGTGATGCCTTCTGGGAGTGCCTGGCACGTTTCTATTCACAGACCATATACCATCCGGTGGGTACGTGTAAGATGGCACCCGTCCAGGACCCCTTCGGTGTTGTCGATCCTCGCTTGAGAGTGCGTGGCGTACGTAATCTAAGAGTGATCGATGCCAGCATTATGCCCACCATTACCACCGGCAATACGAATGCACCTACGCTGATGATCGCCGAGCGTGGAGCGGATATTATCAAGGAGGACTGGCATCACTATCCCAACGGTGGTTGGCACTAGCTTACCCCACACTTACACCTTCAAACCCTCCCTGTTCCTGCTCCTAGTCGTAGTCTTTAACTCGCGAACGATCGATCTATCAATAAAATTCGATACCAAAATAGATCAATAATTAAAGGGTGCAGCGTTGGCTTGGATCACTGATCACCAATTGTTTTACCGTTCATGGATTAGCGATCAGTGATCGAGCATTCACAGTGACCCTGAGCAAGGCACAATGAAAATCAACTTTCAATGGTTCACTTGGGTTCAGGCACGTAGATCGCGCAGATCACGCAGATCCAATCGATTCATAGAGCTACAATAGGGTATGCTCGACGAGATCAACAAGCTGATCTTTACTTGCAGAGCAGGCGCTGCCTTAACGATTTGTTAGTCCAGGGAGAATAAGGAGTCTAGGAAGCCTAGAGAGTCTAGGGTGTCTAGGGAGTCCAGGGAGTCCAGGGAGTCCAGGGAGTCCAGGTAGTCTAGGGAGTCTGGGGAGTCTAGGGAGTCCAGGGAGTCTAGGGAGTCTAGGGAGTCTAGGGAGTCAAGGGAGTCTAGGGAGTCTAGGGAGTCTAGGGAGTCTAGGGAGTCTAGGGAGTCTAGGGAGTCTAGGGAGTCTAGGGAGTCTAGGGAGTCTAGGGAGTCTAGGGAGTCTAGGGAGTCTAGGGAGTCTAGGGAGTCTAGGGAGTCTAGGGAGTCTAGGGAGTCTAGGGAGTCTAGGGAGTCTAGGGAGTTTAGGGAGTCTAGGAAGTCCAGGGACTCCAGGGAGTCTAGAGAGTCTAGACTGTTTAGGCAGTCTAGGAAGCTTTGGAAGTCTGGGAAGTCTAGAGAATCTAGAAGGTCGAAGGAGTCCAGGGAGTTCAGGAAGCCCAGGGAGTCCAAAGAGTCCAGCACTCTCTGATCATTCAACCCATGCAGGGTATTTAGAAGTCTGCCACTGCACTTGAGTTCATTGTACGATCGTTTTGTAACTGTAAAACGATTAAGCGGGCATCCAACCGCAAGGGGCGTGGCTGGGCGGCAGTTTAACATAAATTCTCCTCTTGGGTTTCTCACTGAGTTGGCAAATGTCAAATGGTCGTTGTTCTTGGGGTCGCTGCTCAAGTTGTTGTTGTTGCTATTTCTGTTGTTGCTGTTGTTGTTGATGTTGTTGTTGCTGCTGCCGTTGCAGTTGCAACATTCCCCAGCACATTCTGGCGACATTGACAGCGGACGCAAGCAAAGTTGTTGTAGCCGTTGCCGTTTTGGCGCTTTTGTTGTAATTTACGAGCGGGCGCTGAACCAAATGGCAAACGCGACAAGTTATACCAGTTTGCCCACTGCCTGCACACACACACACACACTCGCACACACACACACACACTCGCACACACACACTCGCACCCGGACTGGCATAAAGTTTTCTTAAAGGTTTCCGAGATTTTTCATGCTCGCGCAGTTCTCCACCGTCCGCCGCTGACATAATGACACGACCCAAGCAGCTCCAGCTGCAGCTCCTGCTCCATCTGCTCGAGTTCCCTCTGCAGCTGCTCCTCGTCCTGTGCACCCTGTTGCAGCTGATCTGCTGCAGTGCCGCCCTGCCGCAGGATATACTGATCGATGCCACTGGGGCACAGCTGGAGCAGTCGCCCACATCGCCAGCCCTCAATGTGCCCTCGGGTGAGTCTCGCATGCCTATCGATATATCGATATATATCGCAGCATCGCACTACCTCCCTGGTTTCCTTGCAGATCTCAGCACTGGACTCAATCTGGTGCCCGTGAGCAGCCTGATCGCTGCCGCCGCCAACGCCGAACCGCCTGCTCCGGTTCAATTCGTTCGCATCGCCATGAACAGCGGTCTGTGAGGCCGCCAGATGGCGCCAGCAAATTATTTAAATTTAATTTAATTTTTTTTTTTTTATTTTGTTTGTTAATTGTTTGTTTCCTCAGTGCATAATAAAAGTGTGTACATATCAAAAAAAAAAAAAAACTGAAAAGTGAATGAGGTTTACGAACCCTTCAAGTGATATTATTATAGACTGTGAGATAATTTCGTAAGCTTATTTAAACGATTCTTGTTTATAAACATAATACCAGCACGGGTGGAAAATTTCATACGAAACGGAGCATTATTAGTGCAGATATAGAGCCAAAGGTAAAAAGTGTGTGATATTTCTTTCCTTTTCTCTCACTCTCCCTCTCTCTCTCTCTCCCTCTCTGTGTGCTCTTCACCTCGTCGAGAGCTGAGCGCATGGTGGGATTCAATTGATGTAGAAAATGTGCTACTATCGCAAAGTCTGTAAAATTTATTCGCCTTTTATAGCGATTACCCCGACAATGACTATAAAAAAAATGAACATTGTTGTAGATGTTTTTTTTTTTATTTTTTTCTTTTCTGTTGTTTAACGCTTTAAGCATTCGCAACTGTCCTTGATCGACATTGTCGGGGTCTGGGTCGCAGCTGGTTGGGTAGGTAACCCTGATATGGCAAGGTTCCTCACGGTGGATACTGTACGCTCCAAGCGGTTCTAATTCAATTAGGAACCGCACACAGACATAACATACATGGGGACGATAAGATATTGCAGAAATTTATGATATTTTATGGTTATACTCAACGGGGTAGTGCTCTAAAAGTACTACGGATGTGAGAAGGTCAGTTACAAAAAAAAAAAAATCCCCTAAAAATGACTCTGAAATTTCATTATTTCTTTGGTCTTTTTCCATTCTGGCTTTTGTTTTTTTTTTACACACACATATCATTATCAATTGCCATTTTTAAATTATTATAATTATCATATACTATATTACTTTTGATAGTCCGTAAAAGTATTTTATTTTTTTTTTTTTTTTTTTTGAATGCAATTAAGCTGAGAATATATTCCACTTCTCCTTCACTTTGTCTTATAGTATATAGTACTATATGGTATACTATTAAAATCTCTATAGTATGAAATCATTGATAAGAACGACAGTGATAAGTGCTCTCTCATCAGCTTGTCTGAGGGCTCAGTGCCCTGTTCAATTGATCATACTATATAAATATTTGTTTGAGGAACTTCAAAACTTTTAAGAGCTGTGCTTGAAATATGATTAATTTCTCAAGTTATTATATGGTCTATAAAATACCAGTTTGTGCTCTTTAGTTCTTTAGTTTTATTTCAAATTTGGCACAATTAAAAATACTCCAGACTTGTGGAATTAATTAGGTTTTTTTTTTTTTTAATCCAATGCGGTATACGTCCCTCCGGTTTTTTGCAGTGTGTACGGCACGTGTCGGGTCACTGCTCAGGCGATGCGCTTGCGGTGCTGTGACGCATCACCAGAACCGAAGGAGAGAAAGAGAGACAGAGAGAGAGACAGAACTCGTCTCTCTCTCTCTCTCTCTCAACCACTCCGATAACCGGATCACAGCCTGGCTAACTGTCTACCAGGGAGATATAATGTCATTCTTATCGCATCTATAAAAACGTTTTGCTCACGCCAGCGTGGACTCAGATGTGTAAAGTGTAAGATGCTGGACACAACAACAGTTGGCGGTGGTATTGGTGGCCCGATCAGCTGTGCCCTCAATGCAACCGCTGGAGGACAATGCACTGCACCCGGACTGGGAGTATGGAGTGGCATGGTGAATATGTTACTGCAGGCACTACTCACGGCACAGTGTAATCTGGCGCCACCCAATCGCTGGCCCCCAGACTATGGTGATCAATTGGCAGCTGATGGTGAAGATCTACTCAGTGAACCCTTTGATTTTGTGGTTATTGGTGCCGGTTCAGCGGGCTCTGTGGTGGCCAGTCGACTCAGTGAGAATCCACTATGGCGTGTGCTTGTCCTGGAGGCGGGCGGTGATCCGCCAGTGGAGTCTGAGGTGAGTGCGAGCTTCACATTAATGGAAATCCAAGTGATTTTCCACTTTTTTCTTGTCTCTACACTTGACAAATCTGCCAGACTGTTCAAGAATATATATATTATATATATATAGTATAGTATGGTAGTTAAATCTAGTTTATTAATCCCTGCCCAATCTTTATTCCCTTTTACGATTATCGTTGATAAAACGTGATATATATGATAGGCAGAGATAACAGTAACATGAAGAAAACAATTTAGCCAGATAAATAGTGGTAGAAATACTGGTAAAATCACAACACACATTAATAACGTGTATGTAATTATAATCCACTGACGCCAGCTACGATAACCTATTAACTGAGCGAGCTTATCGCATCCAATCTACCTCAGAGATCATACAATATAATACATTGAGTAATCTAGAGCAAAAATATACAAGATAGAGGGAGATTGACGTATTGCAGTCGCTCAGCAAAGTATGCAAGGGTTTTGGGCAAGCCCAAGCAATGAATTTCCCTTGCATATTATAAGGTATAGCCATAATATTGCTTACTTGTCTGTATGAACATCCATAACTCGGAGATTATCAGAGTTAGAACTATCAAATTTGGGTACAATATCTCTGACTATAGCATGCAGCTTAAGCTGCTTTTAAAATTTAGCCACGCCCACTTTAAACTCTGTAAATCGCTCTTTCTCTCTCTCCTCCCGTACAGCTGCCCGCTCTGTTCTTTGCACTGCAGCACTCGGAATACACGTGGAACTACTTCACAGAACCAAGTGATATCTCCTGCCTGGCCATGAAGGATCACCGCTGCTACTGGCCACGTGGTCGTATGCTGGGCGGATCTGGAGCAGCCAATGCAATGCTCTACGTGCGTGGCAATCGACGTGATTACGACGATTGGGCAGCACTGGGTAATACGGGCTGGAGTTACGATGAGGTGCTGCCCTTCTACGAGAGATCGGTGCGTGCTGCGACAGCGACAGGAAATGCGACACAACCGATAGGTTACACGACGCTCGAAGAATTTGAACTGCAGGAAGAATCGATTCGTCAGATGATCCGTGACGGTGGCATCGAACTGGGTGTGCCCAGTGTGGAGCGATTCGCCGATGGCAGCTTCGTGGGAACTGCCACAGTGCTGGGTTCAGTGCAGCGTGGACAACGTGCGACCACAGCGAAGGGTTATCTCAGTCGCGTGATCGCCGATCGTCCCAATCTGCATGTGGTGAAGCATGCCCAGGTGACAAAACTGCACTTCGATGCAGCCGGTGAGCGACTGGAGGCCGTAAGCTTTGTGCGCCACGAGCGTAGCTATCGTGTGGGCGTGGCCAAGGAGGCAGTACTCTCAGCAGGTGCGATCGATTCACCTGCTCTACTCTTGCGTTCCGGTATCGGAGCACGTGATCAGCTGGAGTCCCTACAGTTGCCTGTGGTGCGAGATCTACCCGGAGTGGGTAAAAATCTACAGGATCATGTACTGGTGCCAGTCTTTATGGAACTGGATACCGATGATGCAGTACCCGCCACACAGCAGGAGATCCTCAAGGGGGTGTACGATTATCTAATGCAACGCACTGGACCCCTCGCCGGGCATGGTACAGCGTCCCTGATCAGCTTTGTTAACACTGCCAACATCAGCAGCAGCAGCGATCCTCGCTATCCAGATGTGGAGTATCATCATTTGTATTTCCAACGTGGTCGCCACGATATGCTGCAAACCTTCCTGGCGGGTCTCTCGCTCCAGGAGCAATATGTGCGTGTACTCCAAGAGCGTCTTGCCCGATCCCATTTGCTGTGCACCTTCATACTGGTGGCCCAGCCTCAGTCTGTGGGTTCGGTGCGTCTGCGCAGCTCTGACTATCGTGATCCACCAGTGTTGATCAGTAACTACCTAACCCAGCCGGCGGATGTGGACACACTGCTGCGTGGCATACGTCATCAGGAGGCACTGGAGCAGACTGCAGCCTATCGCCAGCATCGCATACAAATGACGCATATTCCGATCGAGGAATGTGACGAAGCACATGAGTTCCGCTCGGATGACTATTGGAGATGCTATGCCAAGTACTTCACCATGACCTGTTACCATCAAGCGAGCAGTGTGAAAATGTCTCCGGCCAGTGATCCCGAGGGTTGCGTCAACCCGCGGCTTCAGCTCCATGGGATCTCTAATCTGCGAGTCGCTGATGTCAGCATTATGCCCAAAGTGATCAGTTCTAATACCAATGCCGCCGCCATTATGATCGGTGAACGGGTAGCCGAGTTTATAGCTCAGGATTGGGGATATCAGAAGCAGGGTCAAGCTGCTCCCGCTCCCAGAGAGAGGAGACACATGCACGACGATGCCTTGTGAGGAGCAGGAGCAGCCCGAAGATCACTGATCAATTTTATATATAGTTATATTTTAATTCTTTTTTTTTTTGTTTATACTATTTTTGTAAGCCAACTATCTCTTTGCAATAAAATGCGTTAACCAACACTGAACTAAAGATATGCGAAAGAGACTTCACTATTTCTGGCATAACTTATTAGTTAGGAGCTGGATTGATATGAAAGTTGGAAGATAGCTTTAAAATACTATTACCTATGTATATGTCAATGCATATTGTACTCCCCATACTTTGGCATATAATCTCAATTTGATCAACATATATATATTCATCTATGCTTCTAATCTAACTAAAATACAGACAACAAACGTTTTCCAGCGACCTTCCCTACATATTGTTATTCTATTTTACCCACTCATCAATTTCCATGCCACGTAATGATTTCCCTTATATCATTCATTCCATCTACACTATCGCTCTTTGGATTATTGAAATCCAAAATGCAAAATGCACTTGTAAAGCTCTTAACCTTTGAGGTTTTTCCATTATTCCGCTTTACTTTGTTTTCTTTTTGTGCTGAGGAAGTAAACACAATATATAATATGATCATACTATATCTATACTGAACTCGTATTTGGAATCCCATAAATAGTTTAGGTGAGGAACTACCTTCGCATTCGACATGTCTTTGAAATATGCCCTTTATAGGACCTCGAAGCTTGTTAAGACTCTACGACAATAGTCTGGGATTAACTGAGTCTTTGTTGAGGTAAGCTAGAATACTTTGATAATACCCCCAACTAAGCTGGTTAATCTAGTAGAATGCTGATTATAAATTAGGTTTCTCCTGCCGAGGTAAGTCTACTGCAAATAAACAAATTGTAGAAACAGAGGGAACTGCACTATAATAACCTTAGATCTAGCGCAAGAAATATAAACCTTAAAACCTTTATACTTCATTCAAAAATAGTTCTATCTCTCTAATATTTTGGTATATGCTTGCGCTTATAGTTATGATAAGGTTGATGAAATTTCATGGGGATAGCTCACCAGCTGACCGTATAGAGAGACAGCTAGTGCAGCTACCTCCCCATGTAGGGTACCCCATGCAGCGCTGTTGGCCGCACCCAATCTCTACTGGGTGCGTACCTAGTGCACATGTCTACGAGTCGAATGCCAAATCAACCTATCTCCCCCCTGCTCCTATGATGTGTGGCCCACATAAAGATACCGATGACACCCTCCCCCTCCCCCCTGGTCACTGGTTTCGTGGTCCCCCTGCCAAGTAGTTTGGCTTATCGGAGCAGCGACTTATCAGAGCCCCGGATGGATGGTTTGGATGGGGATGGATGAGTGTGGTAATAAAAAGCAATACGAGGCAAGTGGCTTATCAGGGCAGCAGCGGAGCAGCAGAGCAGCAGAAGCGGAGCAGCAGCAGCGGAGCAGCAGAGCAGCAGCAGCGCAGCAGCAGCAACAGCGTCATCGTTAGCCAGCACAGTGTCACCTTAGGCTGCTGTGGCCAATTGGCAGCTGCACCCGGCTAATCTGCAACTTCAGTGATAAAGGCGCGTCCGGCGCGTAAACCTCACCCGGCACCCGGCACCGTAACCTGCACCGTCACCGGCAACGGCCACGGCTTCACCACACCGGCTCCGCGTCCCATTTGCAATGCAAATGGCGCAGGTGATTTACGGCGACGCGTACGGCATGCGAATGCGAGAATCGACGGACACGTACAAATGCCGCTTGCCGGACGCTGCCGCCGGACAGTAGCGCACGGACAGCGCCAGTCACAGCACGCAGAACGCGGTAGTAGAACGTGAATTCGATCTCTCTCTCTCGCTCGCTCGCTCCTGAATCCAGTCAAGCCACGATCCTCGATCATCGATCCTCGATCCTCGAGTCTCCGCTACGCTAAAAAATGGTGGAGTTCCTGAGCGCACAATGTGCTGCCCGTTCGGCGGGTCCGGCAAATACATTAATGTCGCTATTGTTGACTACGCTGATCTCCAAGTATTGCGATCTAAGTGGACAACAGCAATGGCCAGCAGATCAGGGTGATTGGTTGGATGAGGCTGGTGGTTTCAAGGAACCCTATGATTTCATTGTCATCGGAGCGGGTAGCTCGGGTGCAGTCGTTGCGGGACGCTTGGCTGAGGTCTCCAATTGGAAGGTTCTACTGCTGGAGGCAGGAGGTGATCCTCCTATTGAAACCGAGTTTGTTGCCTGGCACATGGCCACACAGTTCTCCAAATGGGATTGGCAATATCATACCGAACCGAATGGACGTGCCTGCGGTGCCATGAAGGGTGGCAGTTGCCATTGGCCAAGGGGCAAGATGTTGGGTGGAACGAATGGCATGAATGCCATGATCTATGCCCGTGGCACACGAGTAGATTTCGACGATTGGGAGCAGCGCGGTAATACGGGCTGGGGCTATGATGAGGTGCTAAAGCATTTCCGCAAAGCAGAGGATCTACGCTCCACACGTCCCGACTACAAGCCCGGTGATCATGGTGTCGGCGGACCGATGGGATTGAATAACTATGTGTCGGATAATGAGTTCCGTAACACGATCAGAGCAGGCATGGCTGAGATGGGTTATGGCAGTGCTTCGGACTTTACCGAGGGTTCATTCATTGGCCAAATGGAGATTCTGGGCACACAGGATGGTGGACGTCGCATCACCACGGCACACTCACATCTACGCAAGGATACGCCCAATTTGCATATCGTACGTCATGCGCACGTTAAGCGCATCAATCTCAATGCCCAGAAACGCGCTGAGAGCGTCACCTTTGTGCATCGCGATAACAAGGAGTACACCGTGCTGGCCAACAAGGAGATCGTACTCGCCGCTGGCTCCATTGGCACCCCACAAATCCTGATGCTCTCGGGTACGTGACAATGCAATAATCCAACAAAACTTACCCAGACTCATATCTCAAGCGGAATCGTATCGTACGATTGTGATAAGACGCGTACTCCATGCGTGATCCCCAAAAAAAAAAAAACAGATACC
Source organism: Zaprionus kolodkinae (assembly GCA_018901885.1). Classification (NCBI taxonomy): domain Eukaryota; kingdom Metazoa; phylum Arthropoda; class Insecta; order Diptera; family Drosophilidae; genus Zaprionus; species Zaprionus kolodkinae. The sequence continues at coordinate 83,267 of JAEIFM010000030.1, read as the reverse complement.
ATATCTGAAAGCTCTTAACTTTAGGTAACCTTCAGATAACAAGGGGGAAACACGCGCGAAGCTTTAAATCATTCAATGAAATTCCGCTCCGTCTGATACAATGACAATTCGAGAAGGATCTAAGCTTCAAGCTAGCAAAGCCGGAAATAAGACTGCCTACTTTAGTTTCTAGGATTCAAGAGGTAGCTGTAGTTCTTGTAGATTCACTTCTGATTGAAAGAATTCAAGAGGTAGCTGTTGATCTTGAAGATCCTCTTCAGGTTGAGAGCTGCTTTAAGATCGCTTAAGTTCCCGAAGGTTCGAATATGCTTAAAGATCAGAGGATCCTACACAGTTTAGAGCTTGCCAGCCGTCCATAGTGATCCAGAATAGTTACCTAAATCTATAGATCCTTCCCAGCTGATACTAATTTCACAATACTTTCAGGCATTGGACCTGCTGATAATCTGCGTAGCGTTGGTGTGCCCGTCAAACTGGATTTGCCGGTGGGACACAACCTGAAGGATCATGCCAGCTTGCCGGTGATCTTCCAAATCGATAAGTCAACGGCACGCAAACCCACCGAGGAGGAGCTGGTGGATGCCATGTTCAATCTGCTTATGGGTCGCTATAGCAAACTGTTGCATCACGAGGCTACCGCTCTGACTGGTTTCATTAACACGACCTCGCTGCATGGTCCCAATCCTGATATACAGACCACCAATTTCTTCAGTCTTATGCAGAGTCCAGAGCTCAAGGGTTACGTAGCTGCCACAGGGTTCAATGAGCGCACCGCGAAGAGCATCCTGTCGGCGAATCAGAATTCCAACACATATATCACATATCTGTTGCATTTGAAACCCTTCTCGGCCGGGCGACTGACGCTGCAGAGCGATAACTACTTGGATGCACCACTCATTGATCCTGGCTACATGACCGATCAGCGTGATGTGGATACCTATGTGCGTGCCCTGAACATCTACAAGCGTCTGCCCGAGACAAAGGCTTTCGGGGAGCGTGAAGCTAAGCTGCACAAGATCGATCTGGAGGAGTGCAATGCACTGAAGTATCAGTCGGATGAGTATTGGGCCTGTTATATACGTCACATGACCACCACCGTGTACCATCCCGTGGGTACCGCTCGCATGGGACCAGCTAGTGATCCCACAGCTGTGGTTGATCCTCGCCTGCGTGTTCATGGCGCTACCGGGCTGCGTGTGATCGATGCCAGCATTATGCCCGACATTGTCGGTGCCAATACGAATGCTGCCTGCATTATGATCGGTGAGAAGGGTGCCGATATGATCAAGGAGGATCATTTGGGCAGTGCGCAGCACACAGAGCTCTAAGCTGTAGTCATCATTAACATAATAATCGATCTATATATACATCTATATATATGCAATTTATTTTTTTTTTATGTACTTTTTTTTGCAAATAGAATAAAAACTTAACGCGTGGCCTTTTAAATGCGGCTTTGAGATTAGAATTTTTCCATTCTGCGTCGCAGTTTGAGAATTACTTGCTTGTTTTACGATCACAGTGACTGTGCAACTTGTCAAAGTCAAGCAAGTGCACAAACTGTACTAAGAAAGAGAAAGAGAGAGAGCGTGATCGTGAAACAGTGTTGGTTAGCACAGACAAGCGCAGACAGTTGCCCACAATTGCTTCCAAACGGTTGTTTAGTCAGTACACAAACCTTAATGCATGTAGCACAGCTTGTCCACAATTGCCCCCAAACAGTTGTTTAGTCAGTACACAAGCCACAAGGCAGCACTTGCAGACAGTGCAGTGACAGTCTAAGCACAGCTTGGCCTCAATTGCTTCCAAACAGTTAGTTAGTCGGTACACAAGTCACAATGGCCGCACCTGCAGCCAGAGGCAGCACAGCTTGGCGCAGTGGCTCTCCAACTGCAAATTGCAGTGCAAAAAGTTGTAAAATATGCGACATTTTCTTTGCTTTACGCTTATATTATAAATTATTCAATTATCGCAAACTATATAATGTTAAATTGCTTATTTAATAGGTTACTCCCTGATACAGTGCTTCAAATATATACAATTTTATTAATATTATTTTCAAAATGGGAGCATGTTATTTTGACTGTTTGCTGCAACTGGAGGCAGTCCGATGCTACGGGGGGTTTTCGAGGGGCTTCTGCTAATGATTGATAGCTTTCACTTTCCAATTAATGGCAAATTTTGGCTCATTGTTATGCCTCACAGAGACAGAGAGAGAGAGAGAGACAGGGACAGAGACATTGAACATATTTGTTAGCGCCAACAACAACAACAACAACAAGTGTTTGTCATGCATACAAACCGATGGCAATTAATCGGTGGGTCGAACAAGTGTCTCCACAGCGACTCGTTTGCTCCACAAGTGTCGAAAAAGATGCGCTGCACCCACCCCACGCGCTGCACGATGGGCAAGTGGCATAGGGGCAAAGGGGTAAGGGGGAGAAGACGAAATTGGCGAAATTACACATATTATTATGGAATATTTATAAGCTATGATTTAATGAACGGGACAGAGCATGAAGAAGTAGCTCTGCTTACATAACGATAGTAATATCGATATTGCTCGATATGTGTCTAAGTTAAGCTAAGCTAGCAAAATTAAACTATCGTTTAGCCAATTATCGATACAAGCGATTATATTGTATTTCCAAGCAAAACTTCTATAATTTGTATTGCTTATTGCTTAAGCCCTTTTAAAATAATCGATAGTTAAATAAAACTATCGATATATTGTAGGAACTATACAACTATCGATAGTATTAATGGTGTAGAGTAGTAGATAAGTAGAGTAGAATTAATCAAAGTATTGTAGAAAACTAAACAGCTATCGATAGCATCGATTCCACTGCACTATTTCTGGAACAACAAATTTATCGTCTTTTTGCGCAGCTCTAGAAAAATATCGAAATTAGCAAATTCAATCGGTCCGATGGGTCTAACTGTGGTCCCACGTTAGTTCCGAAATTGAGCAATTAGCTCACACGTAATTCGTACAGCGAATGAGACAGGGAGAGCGAGAGCTGGAGAGAGTAAGTAAGTGAGAGAGGAAGAGAGAGCGGGAGTGAGAGTGAGAGACATGTCGGAGATGCGTTACGCAGATTTGACAGTGAATTACGAGCGAGTGGCTCCACAATGACGGGCACAAATCTCATTTTTGAAGGCGTTTAGGCAACCGATTAGATGAGCAGATGTCAGCTCAGAGCTACCAGTTACCAAAAATACCAACTACACTCTCTGTGTGTGTGTGTGTGTGTGTGCGTGTGTGGTAACCTACATAGACGTGTGCACTTGCCTCTAGGTACAATGGGTACAGGTACAGTCGAAATTACCCAAGTTGACTTATGGCTAAGCGCGAGTTTTGAATGAAGCTGGAGAGATTTATCAGGCACAACTGTGTCTATAACTCATACAAGTGTGTGTGTGTGTGTGTGTGTGAGTGGGTGCCCTGTAGTGTAGCTTCACTGTACTGTCTTGGCTTTTCGAAAGGGAATAGGTCACGTAGCCAGAGTCGGGCAATCCAGATCATGCTCCACGCTCCAATGCGATCGGTTCAGTTTCAGTTTCAGGCCTGGGCATGGGCATGGGCAGATAGCAGCTACAGGTAGGGGTAGAGAGGTACTGGAGAGGGGTGGAGGGGTACTGGAGAGGTGGAGGTACTTGGTAGGCACTGCTACACATTCACAGATCGAACGAGCTCGGGCTGCACTTGTCGTGGTTGCCCCACAAACTCAGCTCGCGTTTGCCTCGTTTTGTTTTGCTTTGCTCTTTGCATTTATTTCTCTTTTTTTTTGTTTATTGTTTGTTGTCATTTCGTAGTGTCATTTAATGAAGTTCATTTTCAATTTTTATGCCACTTTTCTTCACTGCCCACATATTTCTCTCCCTCTCTCTCTCTCTCTCTCTCACACTCATCGTGAACAGCGTGAGTCGTCGCAAAAACCTGGCCAATAGGTAAAAGTTATGTCATCCTCTTCTCCTTTTGCCACTTCAACTGCAACTCCTACTCCCTCTTTCTATCTCTCTCTCTTTTTCCTTCTTCTTCCACTTTTCTTATTGGCCTCCGCCTTGCACTTTCTTTGAGTCACCGTTTTTGGGTTTCGGTTTGATTGGGAAAGCTTCAAGCGCCAAAGTGGAATACAAAACGATCGTAAGTACCGGAAACTGCGCCACATAATTGTTCCGGAAGTGGTTTATAGTAGTCCGGTGCTTCAAAGTGGTTCACACTCAAAACTGAACCGAAAGAAAAAACAATAATAAACAAAAAATAAACGTAACACTTGGCGCCGATATTGGCCAATTTAAAAGAAGTTAAGCACACTTTGGACACATTAGTATGGAATATTTGGAATACTATGAATATTACAGGCTGGAATGAGATATAGAGTTCCTACGCTATATCTTCTGTTATCTGTTGTTATTTTATATCTCAAGCAAGGCTCCATCATGCATCTCATATTTCTCACATCTTACACCATTTGCCCTCGCACTGCAATAAAGTCATAAATTCTGTAGCATAATCCAGTTTTCTTGCCTTGTCTGGGATGGATGTCGTGGCCCTTGACCATTCTGGGTCGGCTGTAAATGCCTTTACGGCCCGTCTTCACTTCATTAAGTCTGAAAGACGCGACAACTACGACAACGGTTCGAAATTTGAAATTTCGAAAAAAAATTCCAAAATTTCAATTTCATAATTCGTTAAGGTCACGTTGGTATTTTTCGGTTCGGATTAAGTAAACATATTTTTGCATGGAAAACTTGGGGGAAAAATCAAGTGGAAACTGAGAAAAGCCGATTGTCATTTGACCTTGCAACAACAACAACAACAACAGCAACAACAACAGTGGAGACAATCGCTTTAAAATGTCGCTCTGTTAATTTGCTGAAATTACATTTTGTTCACATCTTCGGCGCCGGAAAGTGCCTCATTAGAGACCCCAAAGCGGGCTGCTCTCCTCCCTGGTTTCCCCCCTTCTCTCTACCTTCTTAACTTTTACATAATTGTTTGCAATTTATGAGTCGCACATTGAGACATTATGAACCCGAGTCGCGATAACCATATCCGCTGGCCAAGTAATCGATAGATATATATTTCACAATATTAGACAGAACATTCACTTTTATGCAGATAGTGCGATAGTTCCACATCGATATATGCATAATATATGTGATTATTGTCAATTCAATTGTATTGTTATCGATTTCGATTTAGTTTTAGCAAACTGAAATTTTAAATTGGACCCCAAAATCTCTCTCTCTCTCTCTCTCTCTCTCTCTCTTTGAGTGTCTCTCTCTGTCTTCCTCCCAGTCTTTCTCTCAGTCTCTCCTCAAGTCTCTCTTCTAGTCTCTCCTACAGCCTCTCTCCCCTTCTGCCTCCCTTCTCTCTCTCTCAACCGGTTTGCACACTTTTATCGATTTATCGATTTGCAGATTTTCTACTTTTTTCCCATTCTTTTGCCTCATTTCCTCTAGTTCCTGATTGATCAATCAATTGTGGCTTACGTGAGCGCACACACACACCCAGACACACACACACACACACACACACACACACGAGACTCGGCAGCTAAGTGCAGATAACTGTTAAGTGAGCATGAAGGTCGCTCGGTATGGCTTGGTTAAGTAAAGTAAGTGAAAAAAAAGAGAGAAGCTCGTAGAAATGCCCGAATACCAAAAAAAGAAGAAAATAAAATAAAAAATAAAGAAAAAGAAAGATAAACAGAGAAGCCAGAGAAACAACAACAACAACAACAACAAAAAAGGCAACAAAAATGTTCAGAAATGCCAAAGGCAAGCAAGGGAAGCAGCGCTGCTGCTGCTGCGCCGTCTGCGCTGAGCGAGACAGGAGCGCAGTCCAGCGCCGCCAAACGGTTGGCAATCGGTTATGAACCGCCGCTCAACCGCTCAACCGTTTCGCAAGAGCTCCCGCTCAGCCGAACAGGAGCCATCAAGCTGGAACGTCTCTCCGATTGCAAAGAGTGTGTGCAGCTGCATGTGTGTGTGTCTGAGAATGTGTGTGTGTGCGTGTGCATTTGTGCGTGCGTGTATGTGTGTGGGTGAGTGAGTGTGAGTAGAGATGCAAGCGTGCCTATCGTACTACTACTACTACTGCTACTTCGAAACGGGAATCATACTTATTTACTACTTGTTTTGTAACTATCGATAACACTTATCGAATTTCCTGTGTTTTCTCCATGAACATACATTTTCTATTTAATTTGGAGTCTATCGAATTCCCTATGTTTTCTTCATTAAAGTAAATTTTCTATTTAATTTTGAATCTATCGATTACTATCGACTATCGTAATTCACTCAACTAGCGACTATATGCGATAGTTTTTTATCGAACTCAAATAAATTTTAATTTTCTAATTTATTGTTTATGGCTTATTCAACTCTATCGATCTGTAGTATCGATACTATCGATTAAAATTGCTTACTATCGATAACTATTATTGCTCAAGCCAGCAGTAATTACCTAACTATAGGAAACAATCGATAGTAAAAGAAAATTAACGATATATTGGAAACATTATGCAACCCCACAGTGTCACAGACGTGACTCGTGACTGTTGGCTCGTGCCTCCTCACGCAGCCAGCTCGAACGAGCACGAGTTGCTGGTGCTGCTGCTGCCGATCGCTGCCGAGCGGTGGCTCTCGGGAGCGTGCGCATGCGCAACCGCAGCCGCAGTGCCGCGCTTGCAACAAGCCACGACGATCGGAGACAAAACGTCGCACACGAGTTGCTTTTGTGGCTCAGAAACGCAGCGGCTGCCAAACGAGTCGGTTGCCTATTTTAGCTCTACTCACACATATATATATATATATTTATTTTTGTCGTATTAAAAACGAGACGCGACGAGGAACTCGACGATCGTGTCGAGTCGCACAGCTTTTTTTATACTTTTTTTTTTGCTTTCTGAAACGAATATTGAAAAATCCCGAAAACGCTTTCGAATGAAAGTGCATAAAGCGGACGGGCGTAAGGCAAAGTGCACGTTGATGATCGTTGAAACGTGATCGTAAGCGTGATCGTAAACGTGATTGAAACTTGAGTGAGTTGCGAAAAAGCAAAAAAAGGAAATTCTCGAGAGAAGCACAAGAGAAACATAAAATGCGCCAAGTGTGAAACGAGTTGTGGCTTGAGAATCGATCGAGACGCGAGTTTGCTAAGCTGATCCTCAGCAGAGAAGGCAGAGAGAGAGCGCGATAGAGAGCGTTAGAGATCGTGAGCGATCGTAAGAGATCCCGTGCGTGTTCGTGAGAGATCGCGTAAGAGATCGTGAGAGGGATCGTGAGAGATCCCGTAAGAGATCCCGTCAGAGATCCCGTGAGAGATCCCGTGAGAGATCCCGTGAGAGAGAGCAGCAGGGAGAAGCATCTTCAACATGGTCGTTGTGCCAGCTCTGGGCGCCGCCGCCGTCTCTGTGGGCGGGCTGCTCTTCAAGGCGAGTGCCGCCTCCAAGGCAGCCGCCACAGCTGGCGTCGCCGCTGTTGGTGCCTCCAAACTGGGACTCGCCATTGCGACGGCCATTAAGCTGGCGACCACAGTTATCGGTGTGGGTAAACTAACGATAGTTCCCTTCCTGATCGCTGCCATAGCGTATTACAATTACGATCTCTTCGATCCGGAGAATCGACCTTTTAATGTGAAACAAGTGGAGTTGGCCTATGATTTCATTATCATAGGTGGCGGATCGGCGGGTACAGTGCTCGCATCGCGTCTCTCGGAGATCTCCCATTGGAAGGTGCTGCTACTCGAGGCCGGTGGACATGAGACAGAGATTTCGGATGTTCCACTGCTCTCACTCTATCTGCACAAGAGTAAAATGGACTGGAAGTATCGGTAAGTGTATATAGAGAGGGGAATTCCATACACGCGGGACCTTCACAGTGACATAGTTTTAGTTTTTTTTTTTTTTCGGGGGCAGCACCGTAATAGTTCACAATAGCCACATAATGGCTGTCATAATAGACGAACAAGCGGCTAAGTACACAGTCGTCTTTCGGTCAAGTCAAACACGCCCAGTTGTGCGTCTAGACGGGTCTGTTCAGGGTTAGGGTACGGGTACGGGTACCGGTACGGGTACGGGTGATGATCATGATGCGTCATATGGCTGGACAACTGGATGACTTGCCAAACTGTTAAATGCAAATGAGACTCATTCATGAATCGACGACAAGTTTTCAGCTCGAACTTCTCGAAAGAAAAGAAATGAGATGAGAAAAGAAGAAGAACAAAAAGTAGGAAAAAAAAGAAAGAGCACATGATTTGTACTAAAATGCTACGATTATATCTTTATGCTGCGATTATATCTTTATTACCTAGCAGAGTTTTACACGTAGCCAGAAGAAAGCTGAGAAGAATTGCTTGCTGGACAGCAATTTCGATTAATAGTCCATATACATTAACGATATAGTCTTGCTTTTCAATTTACGATATTGTATATGTTTCTTTCATCCCAGTTAGTCGTATCTTCAGCTCCTACGCAATATTTACTCTGCCTTTCTAATGCCCAATCCTATACATATTTGTCTGCCTAATTAAGGTGTTAAGCTCTTCAATTAGCACGTCTTTCCAATGATCGCGGAACTTCCCAACTATACATATTGCATGTTCGATGGGTTAAGTTAGCGTCAAACTGTCAAATTTCAGCAGCATTTGCAAAGCATACTTGAAATCTGCAGAGAGAAGACAATAGACTGCAGCCTGAAGACTGCAATCTGTGGACTGAAGACTGAACTTAAGTCCACAGATGGATGACTACAGGAAGTATTTATGCTGTAGGGCTGTAGTCTGACGTAATATTATAGAAAGCAGACTGTAGAATAAGTAGAGAGTGAAGATCACTTGGTGAAAACTTTATACTGAAGAATGCAGACAGAGGTTTAAAGAAGGAAGACTGCAGGCTGTATAGCTATACTCTAAGTAGAGTAAAGATACTAAAGAGAACACTGTAGACTGTCAAGATGCCAAAGAGAAGACTGTAGACTAAGTTGCTGTTGCATCAACTGACGACTTAAGACTGCAGAAAGAAGTCTACATTGCATTTGAAAGACTCTAGAATGAAGAAAACAAGCTGAAGAGACAACAAACTGAAGGCTACAAATGCAGAAGATTACAGATTAAAGACTACAGACTGTTGTCATCAATCAATCAAGACTAAAGACTCTGTAGACTTAAGACACTAGCTAGAAGACTGCATAGTAAAGAACTTCTTCAGTTGCAGCTAAAGACTGTTCGATCGTTAGATCTTCTTAATGCGCAAGAGACAGAGAGAGAGAGAGAGAGATGTGTGCTTGTAGAGACTGCACATTGCACAATCTGCAGTCTACGTTCTTCTGCTTTTTTTGAAAGTTGCTGCCTACGTGACTCGCATAGAACTCACTCGAAAGCGATTACAATTAGAAACCGCAGCAATTTCTCTCTCTCTCTCACTCTGTCTCACACTCTCTCGATCGAAGCATAACAAGATCGTTAGCTGTAACTGCTTTAAATTAGAACACGCTACCGTTACGAATATTTCGAGTGTATCTGTATCTGTTTCTATTTCTCTTTCTGTTTCTATTTCATTTGTGTATCTTCTCAATTAATTCGCTTTGCTCAGATACTCGATCAAGCGATCGTTGGAGCGATCGCTGCGCCTGTGCCTGCTGCTTAATATTCATGAGAGGCCGCCAGCTGTGAACGCTTCTCAATACCGTAATCCACTTAACTGTTTCGATAGGGCCGGGCCGGGTCGGCTCGGCCTGGCTCGAGCCTAGCCTATGCCGGCGGCGGCGGCATTAACTGACCACAAATCGAAAAAACCAACAGAAATTTCACTTTTTTGCCGATGAGAATTCCATTCCCATACCATAAGCATTATCACATCAATAATTCCAGTTCCATTTCCATTTCGATTTAATTTCATTTGTTTTTTCTCTCCTCGCTCTTCGATTGTTTGTAATTGAGGCACAGTGTGTTTTGCTCGCCTTTCCACTTGCCCGTCCCACTGTCCGGCTAATGCATGCGAATTACACACACACACACACACACAGACACACAAATTGAATTTTATTTTGTGTGGCAATCTGCGCCTGTTTTCCGCGCCATTGCATCACTTGCCACAGAGTCGCGTGGCACCGTCAGCATGCAATCAACAACAACAACAACAACAACAAAAGCGACGTCAATCAACCGGGCTGCAACTGGATGAGAGTGGGCTAAGGCCAGCACCCTGTCCCCACAGGCGCCACACTCGTTGATCCCTGTCTTTATTATTATTATTTTAAATTTTCATCTGGGTTGGAATGTCGCATTTCATCATCAGCAAAAGAGAGAAAGAGAGGGAGAGAGAGTGAGGGAGGCAGCGCAAGTCGACGCAGAGAATACCCTACCTGTTCGATGTTGCTTGCGACAGCATTTGCGTTGCACTCGACTGATTTGATTTGCATGTCTCAGCGTACCCAATCGTATTTGCCCGCAATCTATGCATATTTGCAGCAAGCAATCTCCAGTTGAGGCACCCTGTGTTTGTGTGAAATGTGACAGGCAAGCGTCAGAAATTGAGCAAGTTCTGTTAACATTGCCATAACAGATGTTAGCTTAACAGAGGCCCTATGTTAGAATGCTGACTGTATGATGAATTAGTTCTAAGCGGTTTAAACTGGCTATGTTAGACCACTGTTAACCTTAACAGCTGCAATTTAACAGCAGAGCTTTTACAGCAGAGTCTTTACAGCAGAGCCTTCTTCACATATCCTTAACATTTTATGGCAGATGAGGCTGCTGTGATATGACTGTTCTTGGTTAATCAAACAGATAACTTAGAGCAAAAGTAAAGAAATTGTTTTCCATCTATGTTAAGCCACTGTTAGCCTTAACAGCTGACATTTAATAACAGAGCAGGACACTGTGTCATGGCTGCAGCCCTCGCTCTGCGACTACAGTCACTCTAAGCAGTAATGTTCCAAGTGATTTTACTGGGAAATTATGCAATCGCAGCGATGTGTTCTGTTTGCGACTTATGACATGCTCATCATCATTTCCACAGAGATCATTAAATGTGATGTGATGGGCTTGTACCTTTAGCATTTACAGGGTATTTAGCTACATGCCAGGCAATTATCATAAATCGGCTTAGAGCCTAACGGACTCATTTTACGTTTCGCGTTGATACTCAATTTGCTTGATTAGTCTCAAGTGCTGCTCGCACACACACACACACAGAGGCACACACACAGACACACACACCTAGTTCACAATAGTTCCCACCGTCATTTTGACCACTGTCAAACCTGCAAATGGGCTGGGACTGGCCCCAGCCGCCTCCAACTTCTTTGCCTGCGATCATCAATCAATTGCGAACCTGTTGCTGCCGCTGCCCCTGCTGCCGCTGCTGCTCTTGGCTTATGCAACGCTGCAGCGGCGACCCCTGCTAACTAATCCCAGCGGCGTTGTCATTAAAGTCATCTCTCGCGTTGTTAGCGCCAAAAGGTGCCGCCTGCGCGTGGCTGTGGCTGCCATCGTCACCCGTCACCGCGTGGCCAATGCAGTCGGCGGGGAGAGTGTAATAAATTTGAAATATTTAGCTGCAGCAACAGGGAGAGAGAGAGAGAGAGGGGGAGGGAGAGCAAGAGAGAGTGTGTGTAGTCTGCAGGGCGTGGCATATCCTACATGCACATTTCTCAATTTCAATAAGGCCGAAACCGGATCGTCTGTAGTAGTAGACACTAAAGTGGGTTAATCGGTTACAGGTTTGCTGTCTCTGGAAATGAAACACACACACAGCCAGACACACACACACACAGCACACACAGTATACAGACAGACACTACACACACACATGCAAACTGACCAGATCGAGCCACATCAGCGGAGACAACAATAAAAAATAAAACGGCAACTGCAGCTGTAGCGGGTCTGCGCTGCGCTGCCTCTGCCTCTGCCCCTGCCTCTGCTCTGCCTGCCTTGCCAATTGTAGAATTGCCAATCAAAAATGTATATGAAACATCAACAACAACATCGCAGAGACGCCGCTCGGTTGCGTCGCTGCGTGAGCGGAGTGAGCGTTGCGAGCGAACGATCGCGACAGGCTTCACTGAGCCGCTCTCCCAGACACCTCAAGCAGACACGCTCCCACACACACGCACACACACACACACAAATGTCAAAGAGAGGCAGAAGCATTTCACAATTTTCGCTGCTCAAAATCAAAAGACTTAGGACACAAACTTGCCAAGATCAATACATATTGCAAAGACTTAGGACACAAACTTGTCATGGCAAAGACTTAGGACACAAACGTGTAATTGCAAAGACTTAGGACACAAGCCTGTAATCAAAAAGACTTAGGACACAAACTTGCCCAGATCTATTGAAATCGCAAAGACTTAGGACACAAACTTGTCCAGATCAATTGAAATTGGGTAAAATGGGCGTGTTAAGTGTGTGTGTTACTCGCGCACAGTGGGCAAAAATCGCTACCGGCTATCGACAACCGGCAATCAGTCCCACATGCAGTGCATAATGATCAATAATATCGTAGACCTTGACTCCCGACTTAACGTTGAGCGTTTGCGTATCGCCATTGACAGCGGCCGTGGTGCCAATTGAATTAACAATCTTCGAAAGTGGAACTCTCGAACACACGCAACGACAGTTTTATATAATCCCCGCCCAAAAAAAAGCCTATATCATGCAAGAAATTGACGCTAATTGCTTGGAAATTGAGTATTAAGTATTGAGTGTCGGGGAATTAGGCAATTATTTCTATACCTTATAATACCTAATATAACAGAAGATCATATGATCAACGATTGATTCTGCTGTAGGAAAAGAAATCTACATCTTTATATACATCACATATCTTATTTCACAGACATTCCATTGTATTTCCCGTAATCTTATGTGTTTTCTTTAATGAGTTTTAGAAAGATTCCTCTCCATGTTCCAGTTTCAAGCTCTTCCCAGACTCAGTTACCTTGGGGCAACTTGACTTGACTTTTATGGCATCATTTGCATAGATACAAATGATAATCTGGCGCTCAGATGTCAACTTAGCGTTAACTCCAACTGCAGTTCACAATTTATAGGACAGTTCACAGTGAGAGTGTATGCTCCTCCCTCCTCCATCTTCGTCAAGTCAGCTAGCAAATATATCCATCGATGTATGGAGTAACCTATGCGAAAGCCGCCCATAAGCGCGTTGGTAATGTGCAAAATTATCGCCCTCTTGAAGAGGGCCACAACAAAATTAGCTAACAATAATTGGTAACATTTATGTGCGCTAACTGTTAAATGGCCAATAAAAGCCAAGTTTGCCAATTGCATCACAGCAAGGGACTTAGGGCAGGCCCGAAAAGACGAAACCGAAAACTGAAAACCGAAAACTGAAACTAAAATTGAGACTGCAAAACGGGTAGGAGGAGCTGGAGGCGAAGGCGGAGAGGAGAGTACAGGGAAAGTTTCTCATTTTTTTTTTTAGTTTTTTGTTTTATTTATGACTGACCGAGTGACTCAATGGGGCGACCAAAAGACGATCGAATGAGTTATTGAGCGAGGGGGCGCGTACTCGAACTCGAACGCTCAGCAATGCGGCACAGTGGGACCGGTTGCAGTATGTGTGGCGCCTAGCGGAATGGCATAATACAAAGGCAAATAGATGTCAGCATATTAATCAGTCTACCCTCCCTCCCACCTCCCTTTTCCGAGTTAGAGGCGTGAAGAAGCGCATACAATCAAAGCAAGTGGACAAGACATAAATAAATAATGCAAAGAAAAAACGAGGAAAAAAAAAAAGAAAGAGATTATCAGCTGCGAACACGAATCAATAATTCAAGACACAACACGAACTTCGCACACTTTCATATCTCCCCCTCTCTCTCTCTCTCTGTGTCTCTGTTTTCCGCTAATCTACCCCTCTCTGATGCTAATCTGTCGCTCCTCCTGCTCTATCATTATACGAGTACGTCTTGTTTGCAGTCCGTCTTGGCTTGGCCAAGTTTTCCGCACTGACATTTCGTTTCCTTTTTTTTTCACCCACATACCCTGTACATGTGCAGCTGTATAGGTTGGGTATAATGTGCGGACTTTAGTATTTATTAAATTATATTTTTAGCTGGTAGTTTTACAGGGTATTTAGCAGTTGTGCCACTTGGCTGCCGCAAATTCTTAATTATTTTGTCATGTTTTCAGTTTCAGTTTTGAATTTGAGCTTGCATTGCAATTGCTTAGCTCATTGTGAATTGTTCATTGTGAATTGTTTACAGTTGATTGTTGATTGTTGACTGCGCTCCCTCTCTCTCTCTCCCCACTCTCTCTTTCTTTCTTTCTCTTTCTCTGGCTGCTGTTGTCATATGCTGTGTGTATTTAATTTGCCGTTCGTGTCGCTGAAGTTTCCTGTATGTTTAATAAACGCGTAACGGGACAATGGATTGTACTAATTAGACAGAGACAGAGGAAGAGAGAGAGAGAAGGAGAGAGGGGGATGCAGAAATTGGCACGGTTTATCAGATTGTTGTAGGCGTTTTGTATATAATTTGTACTTGACAAAACTTTCTTAATTAGTGCAGTCTCTTTGTTTTCCACAGTATTGTTAGACTTAGGATGAACAACAGAGTAAACTTCGCTAAGCTTGCAAGATATGATTAAAGAGAAAGGCGTAAATAGTTAGCTTTATAATCGAAAATTAACGGTTTGCATGTACGGTGGGCGTGGCAACCGAAATTAAATACATACAGCAGCTGCGCCTTGCCTAGAGGAACTTGCATGCCAAAATTGAGGACTCTACTCCTTCTAGTTGCCGAGATCGGGGCGTTCATACAGACAAAATCTAAAATAAGCAGCAGCTAGAGCTACTCTTGGAAGGAATATGCATTTGTCGGACAGGCTACCTTGTTTACCCCCAGTTACACACATCAACAAGTTACTCATTTCATCATTTGAAGAATTTCCACACTTCAGTTATGGCGTCTAATTGAAATGGTCTCGTATGGTTGGATTTGTGGTAAAAATTTCGTCAACCCATGCTCAAGGCAAGAGAACACTCAGTGTGGTGGTGGTGGTGGAGTGGCATAGGGGTACTTGAGGCATGGTATGGTCGTACCCTATTCAAGGCCTCACTTCCACTTCGACTACGACGGATACGACATGAAGCGAGTCGAGTTTAATGCCAATTGAGGTATGAATGGATGAATGGATGGATGGATGGTTGCTTGGATGATGCGCATTTTGAGGGCTGAGATTCAATTCGAGTTCCTAATGGCCAACAGCGAAGGCTACCTCGTTGTTGTTGTTGTTTTTGTTGTTGTTGTTGCCTTATATGCTGTAACAACAATTGTCGATGATTTCTTTCGCTTTGCCGCTGTTTGCTCTCTGCTTCTGTGTTTTTTGTGTATTTTGTTTTCTTCTCTCTATTTCTGTTTCGGTTTCTGTCTGTTTCGCTTTGCCTTTGAGAGACGGTCAATGGCGCACACGGTCGCCGCAGGGCAGTGGGCGTGGTCGAATCGCTTTAGCTAATGCGGTTTTATTGTCGCCGTGTTTACCCTGTTGATAAATGATGACGATGATGAAAGCCCTCGGCAAATTGTTTACGTTTTCACTTTATGCCACTATCTCACTCTCCCTCTCTCTCTTTATTTCCCTCTCTCTTTGTCTAGCACACAACCACAGTCTACTGCCTGTCAGGCCATGAAGGACAAACGCTGCTGCTGGACACGCGGCAAGGTGATCGGTGGCAGCTCCGTCCTGAACACAATGCTCTATATACGCGGCAATAAACGTGACTTCGATCAGTGGGCACAGTTTGGCAACCCTGGCTGGTCATACGAGGAGATTCTACCATATTTTCGCAAGTCCGAGGATCAGCGTAATCCCTATCTGGCACGCAATAAGCGCTATCATGGCTCAGGTAAGTGGGAGGCGGCTAGACCCAGCTGCAGTACAGTGTATAATGGTATCTCCCTCTCTTTCCCTAGGTGGCCTCTGGACTGTACAGGATTCCCCCTACAACACACCCATAGGCCCAGCATTTTTGCAGGCTGGCGAGGAGATGGGCTACGACATTGTTGATGTCAACGGGGCCCAACAGACCGGTTTCGGTTTCTATCAATTCAATATGCGACGCGGATCACGCAGCTCGACGGCCAAATCATTTCTACGACCCGCTCGACTGCGTCCCAATCTGCATGTGGCGCTCTTCTCGCATGTGACCAAAGTCTTAACCGATCCGGTGACGAAACGTGCCACCGGGGTGCAGTTCATCCGTGACGGAAGATTGCAGAATGTGTATGCGACACGAGAGGTGATCATGGCAGCGGGTGCCATAGGGACACCACATCTGCTTATGCTCTCGGGCATTGGACATGGCGAGGAGCTGGGTCGTGTGGGAATACCGCTGGTACAACACTTGCCCGGCGTGGGACAGAATCTACAGGATCACATAGCTGTGGGCGGAATTGCCTTCCTCATCGATTATCCCATCTCGATCGTAATGAAACGTATGGTTAATATCAATACAGCACTACGCTATGCCATCACCGAGGATGGACCACTCACCTCCAGTGTGGGTCTGGAGGCTGTGGCGTTTATCAATACGAAATATGCTAATGCCAGCGATGATTGGCCCGACATGAACTTCATGATGACCTCCGCTTCGGTGATGTCCGATGGAGGAACGCAAGTGAAGACGGCGCATGGCTTGAGTGATGAATTCTATCAGGAGGTTTTCGCTGAGGTCAGTAATCGGGATGTATTCGGTATATTCCCCATGATGCTGAGACCCAAGAGTCGTGGATACATTAAGCTCGCCTCAAAGAATCCACTACGCTATCCACTGCTCTATCACAATTATCTAACCCATCCGGATGATGTGAATGTGCTGCGTGAGGGCGTCAAGGCCGCCGTGGCGGTGGGTGAGACGCAGGCAATGAAGCGTTTCGGCGCCCGTTACTGGAGTAAACCTCTGCCCAATTGCAAGCATCTGACACTCTTCACCGATGAGTACTGGAACTGCTATATCCGGCAGTACACGATGACCATTTATCATATGAGCGGTACTGCCAAAATGGGTCCACCCAGTGATCCCTGGGCTGTGGTTGATCCACAGCTGCGAGTGTACGGTATACCCGGTTTGCGGGTCATCGATGCCAGTATTATGCCCACCATTACCAATGGCAATATACATGCTCCTGTGGTCATGATCGGTGAGAAGGGTGCCGATCTCATCAAGCAACTGTGGCTGACGCCGAGCACAAAGCCAGAGCCTACGTCGGGAACGACGCATCAGTGGCGTGCCAAGCGTTCGATAAGCAATGGAACCAGTTCCGGTTCAGCTGATGAACTACCCCATACAGTGCATCAATGGCCATTGCCCAGCTCGTAGCGGGGAAGCAGAAGATTGTTAATCCATTGACACTGGCTGCAAGCGGTACTTGAGCTTAGGATTCATTTATGTTTCAAGCATAGTTAGCTAGTTTAGTTTAATCGAGCTTTAAGGTGCTTTCACAGCTTTTAGAGTTAATATACCACACGTTCTATAGCTTTCCAGCCTGCCCAGAGCTTCAAGAAGCTTTCACATGTAATACAGCACAAGTTTTTTAGCTTCCCTGCATATTCTGAGCTTCAAGAAGCTTTCACAGCTTGTGCAGTTAACACACCAAAAGTTTATTTAGCTTTCTAACTTACTCATAGCTTCAAGGAGCTTTCACAGCTTGCACAGTCAATACAAGTTCCCTAGCTTCCCCACTTAGAGCTTTAAGAAGCTTTCCCGACTAGTTGTATTAATTCAACCCACATCACACATGCTTTAAAGCTTTCCAATGCGCTTTTGAAAGCTCTTAACCCACTTGGTGCTTCGCGAGCTTGTCTAAGTCAATTCAATCAAGCTCAACGCAAGCTTTTCAATCATAATAGAAGATAATCTAACAGCTCAAGCTTCTTTCAGCTGGTGTCACGTTTAGTTCGTTTAGTTAGTTAATTCCCTCTTCTTATATAGTTCTGTTATTTATTAAGCCTTAGTTCGCTTTTGCTACCATTTTTCATTCCCTACGCGCGCGCTCTCCTTAGTCACTTAGGCGCTTCTTCTTTGTAAATACATCGAGTCATTTATGCTAATCCATTTTTGTTTGTTTTATGTACGTGTTTTTTTTTTGTATGTTTTTTGTTGTGCAAGTATTTAATAATAATAATATTAATATTAATAGTAGTACATACTCATATACGATTAAATTTCTTTATATGCTTCGCCGCGTATACTTGAAGTACCTCAATTAGCTGGTAAGTTCGAAGCTTCGAAGCGATCAATGTTTGAATATACATAGGTAGTTGTTATATTTAACGAATAAACGAATAAAACTAAATGAACTGATAAATGGTTTCTTTACTTTATGAAAGTTAACTTCGATTGGGGGGCCTGAGATTGCACAATTCGTAGCCTGCACTATGTTTTTGAGGCACCATACAGCGTCATATTGGCAAGTTTTCTCCGATTTTTTTTGGACACTCTCAGAGATTGTGAATAGGCGTAAAGCTGATGTATGATAAGTGAGAATTTATCACAAATGCGTGACATTAATACATTGCCTGACATATGGCATAGGAAAGTGACATACGACAAGCCAGCCTGAGCACCCTGTAGAGCGTGCGACTTATCACACTGTCATGTTTGAGGATTAAAAGAGTTTACAATTTCAACGACAAAATAAATTAAAGAGATAACAAAATACAGAGTTACACGCTAGCTACTATTAGCAGAGACACAAACCTCATGTGCATGCACCTTACAGTTTCAGCAGCACTGTGTGCTGCACTCGTGTGTGGGAAGGGGCTTAAAAGCTTACCTGAAATGAAAGAAATTGTAAAAGTTTAATTAAGCTTTTGATTCCAAACAAACGAAAGCTTTAGTTTAAAACAAAATTGTTTTCTATTTACATAAACGTATTATATATATATTTCTGGATTTCGTGTGTGCTGGGCGTAGTTTGAAATATATTTTGTCTACCCATAATATGCAGGAAGCTTTCTGCCAAATTTGCTGTCTCTAGCTTTAGTATAGGCTAAGAGGGGCCGTTCAAGTATTACGTAAGCAGATTTATTACAAATTTTAACCCCATCCCCATCCCCCTTGACAGCAAACGTAAGCAAAGCTCTTAAATCCTCCCGAATGCTAACGTAAACATTTTTGTAATGTTATAATTATAACTTTAAAAATACCAATATCACAAAATAAAAAATATTTTTGATTTTTTTAAATTGCAAGAACTATAAGGCCATTCTATTCTAGAACAAAAACTATGAAAAAAATGCTTTACCCGAAGAAAATCGGTCAATTTTTAAGAAAGTTATGAAGTGAGGAAAATGATGGTACCGGTCATGTCAAGGGTCTTACATGCCAAATTTTTAGTCGAGTTTGAGATGATTTTTGGCCAAAAATTAAGTATCCTCTAAAACCATTTTGAACACTTGGGTTATACTAATTTTGACCTCCGCAATCGATTAAAAGTAAAAGCAGGCGATTTTAAATTTTGAAAAAAAAAATTTTCTGAAAATGTAACAGGGGGGACCCTTACAAAAATTCAAATTTTCGGAATTTTCAAAATTGCAAAAACTATTAACCATTCTATTCTAGAACTAAAACCATAACTAAAATACCTTACCCGAAGAAAATCGTATGATTTTTAAGAAAGTTATGAAGTGAGGAAAATTATGGTACTGGTCCTGTCAAGGGTCTTACATGTCAAATTTTTAGTCGACTTTGGCATGATTTTTGGCCAAAAATTAAGTATCCTCTAAATCAATTTTAAACACTTGTTTTATACTAATTTTGACCTCCGCAATCGATTAAAAGTAAAAGCAGGCGATTTTAAATTTTAAAGAAAAAATTTTTTCTGAAAATGTAACAGGGGGGACCCTTACAAAAATTCAAATTCAATTCAATTCAAAAAACTATTAACCCATTCTATTCTAGAACTAAAACCATGACTGAAATGCCTTACCCGAAGAAAATCGTATGATTTTTAAGAAAGTTATGAAGTGAGGAAAATTATGGTACTGGTCCTGTCAAGGGTCTTACATGTCAAATTTTTAGTCGACTTTGGCATGATTTTTGGCCAAAAATTAAGTATCATCTAAATCAATTTTAAACACTTGTTTTATACTAATTTTGACCTCCGCAATCGATTAAAAGTAAAAGCAGGCGATTTTAAATTTTGAAAAAAAAATATTTTCTGAAAATGTAACAGGGGGGACCCTTACAAAAATCACAAAAAATTCAATTTTTTTTTTTTAATTTTTCAAATTGCAATAACTATTGGGCCATTCTATTCTAGAACTAAAACTATGAATAAAATGCTTTACCCGAAGAATACGTTTAATTTTGCCTGCTGGTTAACGATATTTTTTAAACTTTTAGTCTGGGAGTATGTTATAGATAGAGCATTTGCCATGTGATTTAAACAACTCCACAGGGGTATTTAAAAACATTTAGGACTAATATAATAAGTATAAAATATCTATAAAGAACACATAAAAAAAGTGAATTTACCCAGAATAAGCTTACATAATATCGTACTACATAAAAAAGCACGCATTATATTACTTAACACTCATAATCTAGGGGTTTCTCAAATGTTAAGCTGATATTATTAAGACGAGCGACTTCCTGTTATAAAGATATAGTAGCCAGGTAATGATTTTGATTAATTAAAACATAAATGTCTTTATCTATCTGAAGCTGAAACGAATAAGACGCAGCTAACTTAAGGTAAATTCAGAGAAGCATACATTATTCAATATATATATTCTTACAATAATAATAATATAATTTTATTATTATGTATACTCTATTATGTAAAGAATGGAGTAGAGTTACATATGTACGTATATCTGTTTCGATTTCTGGGTTGCTTATACAACTCTATCGGCATTCAAGGTGCATTTTTGTGTGTGTTCCTCGTTTTCCGAATACACATACCATCATCTATCATCCAATATATGTTGTAGATCCACGCTCTGATCCACGCGCTAATCGAATTCCAAATAAAATTACGATCGCAACTGCAATTACAATTACAACTCATTATCGGCATAGATGATGATTGCAATTAGCGCATTGCGTAGGGTCCCAAGCGGGGCAGCCTGGCAATAAAAACTAACGGTGCATATACAGCCTAGACAATGATATACTACGAATGCGAATACGAATACGAGTGAGTATGTTCCATTGAATAATGCAATCGTAATGCAGGCAATGCTCGAAATACTCGTAAAATACTCTCTAATGATTTATGAACAGAAATTGCATTACGATCTCAAGCGGGAGTTAAGTCAGGTCGGTCGCGGAAACTGCCTATAAATGCCACTGCCAGGTGTGTGTGTGTGGGGAGGTGTACATGGGGGGATCTTGTGGATCGAGAGTGTGCTGCAAGGAACTCTCTCAAGTGCAACGCATAAATATTTATTCCCCTGCCTGGCTGACTCTAACCGACGCCAATGACCGCCCAAAATCCGAGAGAAAAAGGAAAGTTGCCCCGGTCTGACGGTGGCTGCTCCCCCTCCCCCTCCCTCCCTCCCTCTCTCCACACACACAAAGACTGCTCCAGTGTCAACCGGTGGCAGCTGCAGCTACTTTGATATCATTTCCCCCAACACCACGTCCTGCTGCCTCGTCTCGTCTGTCGGAAGAGTCGCCTCCATTGGCCAAGAAAAATATGCGAGTGTCTTGTGCGGAACAAGCGAGATTAATTTACGATCGGTTTGGTTTTTGTGCACACTTTGCATAGTGCTCCAGCCAGATCAGTGAGTGCATCAAGTACCTCGGTGAGTGCTCCCCATAATGGGCACGCAGAGTTCAAGCCACTTGAATGAGTTAATGAATCAACGACACAAATGAGTCGAATGACGAATAGTTGAGTTTACTTCACTGAAGATCAGTGAGTTGAATGAATGAATGAATGAATGAGTGAAGGAAGACGCAACAAAGTGCGTGAATGTGTGGGCTGGACGGGTCGTTCAACGTTTTAGTTGAAGACATTGCACCCGATCGTAAAGGTTGAGTGAGTGAGTGAGTGAAGTGTGCCATGATCAATGATCAATCAATTCAGGTGTATGAGTAAGGAACTAGAAAGAGAGAGAAAGAGAGAGAGAGCGATTTGGACTGAAGAGATCAGTTAACAGATAAGTTAGAAGATCAGTTTACAGATCACTTAGAATTTCAATCAAAGATCAGCCAAAGATCAGTCAAAGATTCGTCAAAGAACAGTCAAAACACAGTCGAAGATCAGTCAAAGATCAGTCAAAGAATAGTCAAAGATCAATCAAAGATTAGTTAAAGATCAGTCACAGAATACTCAAAGATCAGTCGAAGATCAATCGAAGATCAGTTGAAGTTCAGTTAATTCTGAGCTAAATTCACTAGCCAACTGAGCCTCAGGAAGCAAAGGGACCCCCAGCGAAGAGACCATGTAAAATATTGTATTCAAAGATCATTCACAGATCACTTAAGATCATATTGTTACAAAGCCAGCCACAAGCTCTACCCGCTAATTGCAAACAGTTCAAAAGTTGTGTTGCATTCGCAAAAGGAAACCAATCTGTGATCTTCCAATTTGGGCGTATTTAGTAAGCGACCAGCTGCGATCTTCAACATCTTTATCTACGATCGTGTCCGGCGTTTGTGTAATACTTCACTACAGCAACTCGACTCTCCCGAGTGGAGCAAATAAAGTCAATAATAAGCTGATAATCGATTTTGTAAATCGCTCATGATCAGTGTCAAGCGGCGATAGCTTTGTAAAGCTTTTGGCCGATCGAGCAGAGTCAAGCCAAAAACTTTTTGCGCAAACAAAACGTTAATCAACGCACGTAGTCAATGCAGAGAGAGAAAGAGAAAGAGGGAGAGACAGAAAGAGAGAGAGCGGATGAAAACGAAAGTGCAGCAGAAGTGGCAACTAACGATCGTCGCTGCGATCGGCTTCGTCAGCTTGGGCATGGGCTGCAAAGCTTCGCTCAGCAAGCCGTAAGGCGAAAGCTTTTTTGGCTTTGGAGGTTGAGGCGCGTCGGCGTTAAACCGATTTGTTCATTGAACAAGACGAGCCCGTCGCGTGCGTATCGTATATCGGAGGAGCGTTTGCCGTTAGCCCGTACCCTCCCGCCCTCATCGAAAGTGCCGAAAGCGTTGAATATTATATAAAAACGAAAACAACAACAACAATAAGAAAACTGAGAAGAAAAGCCAAGAAAAATCTCAAATAAAAGCAGCTATAGCCAGTTATATACACCGATTATTCAGTTGAGATAAACGCGTACGCAAAAAAAAAAAAAAAAACAGATTACTCTCTTTTATGATCGTGTGTTTTTGTTTTTCGTTTTTTTTTTTTTTTTTTTTTTTGTTTTGTTGTCTAAAGTGAAGAGCTGTAAAAATGTGTGAAACAAAGGAAAGTGGCAAACCGTTGCGTTTGTGGTAACTGCAGACGGGCAGCAGCAGCAGCAGCAACAGGCGGCAGCAACAGGCGGCAGCAACAGCAACAACAACTGCAACTGCAACTGCGGCAGCCAACAAGCGGAGGCAAGTTGACAAAGTGCCTTGTACAAGGCACACGCACACTCACACTCGTACTCACTCACACTCGTACTCACACTCACACTCGCACTCATGAGTGCAGCAGCAGGCACACGCACTTGATTCACTGTCCCAATTTTCACTTTTTGGAAAGCGCACGCGACTCTTATGCAACAGGCAGGCCTCCCTGCCTCCCTCCTTTCTCCAGCTGCAGCTCCAGTTCAAATTCCAACTCCAACTTCAGTTCCATCTCCGGCTACAACTCCCGCTCCATTTCCCAACTCCAGCTCCAACTTCAACTTCAATTGCATTTTCAATTCCAAATACCAAAAATTTCAATTTCGGTTTCTGTTTTCTGTTTCCTCTTTCTTCTCCTCTTTCATCTCCCTCTCCTTCTCCCACTCTCTTTCCGTTCCCCATTCCCCATGCCGTGCAGGTATTCGCGTTCTTATGTAACTGCAATTTAAACGGCTGCCAAACACGCTGGTCTTCTTCTTCTTCTTCTCTCTCTTCTTCTCCCCTCTCCTGCCCAATCGGTCCCTGCACACGCGTCTTACCACTTTCTACCTTACGGTGCCTCGCACCTTCGAGCGAATTATTATCAATTTGTGCACGTCGATGCTATAAATAGCCAATCATGTGGCCGCAGCATAAAACGATTAAGCACAAAACCAGCTAAAAAAACAAAAAAAAAAAAAAACCAAGCTAAAGCGAGCCAAAGCAAAAGCCGCCAAAAGCCGCTAAAAGGAAAGCAGGCGCCACTTTGCGGCAAAATGTCCCTGCTCGCAGCATAGAGCGATCAATCAGGTTATATGCGATATAGACCAAAGTCAAAGTCAAGTCTAAACCAAGTAAGGTCTGCGGAAAAGCGACAAGCGAAAAACTTGTCAAACATTTGGGGAAAAACCACAAGTTATGTTGAGGAAATTCACATGTGAAGGTTGCACTTGAAAACGATCATATTTCATATCATATATCATCGCTCTTTAGCTGAGAAACTGTCAGATAAGCAGCCTGTTACCACAAGCTATTGTCTGGATCTTCATAGTTAGTTCCCACACAGAGCATGGGGAAGAGCTTAATCTTTGGGTAGATCTTACATCATTGCTGAAGAGGGTACTGCAGAGGAGGGTATTGTGGAGAGTACTACAGAGGTTACTGTAGAAAGTACTGCAGAGGGAGCTGTAGAGAAGGGTACTGGAGAGGAGGGTACTGCACAAGGTTTAACTGAAGGTACTGCTGAGGGTACTGCAGAGAAGGGAACTGCAGAGGAGGGTACTGTTGAAGGCAGTGCTGAGGGTACTGCAGAAGGTAATGCAAATGGTACTATATAAGGTACTACAAAGGGTACTACTGAGGGTACTACAGAGGGTACTACAGAGGGTACTGTAGAGGATGGTACTGCAGAGGAAGGTACCAGAGGAGGGTACTACTAAGGAGGGTACTGCGAAGGAGGGTACTGCACAGAAGGTTACTGTAAAGGAGGTTACTGCAGAGGAGGGTACTGTGACGGAGGGTATTTCAAGAGAGGCTACTGCCAAAGAAGTTACTGTCAAGGAGATTATTGCAAACGAGGGTACTGCCAAGTAGGTTACTGCAGAGGAAGTACTGTGGTACTGCGAAGAAGGGTACTGCGGTAGAGCGTACTCCATAAGAGGGTACTACCGCGTGGGCTACAGCTGTGGATAAACCTAATGTGCTGCCCCGTTGTGGCCGGAAATGCAACGCAACTTGCCATCCAGCTGGGTACCCCCCCTCCAAATGGTTAACTATCACATTAGATACCCCGCCAAGTAGTTACCTCTTCCCACCCTGGAGGGTACCTCGATCGGGTCGGTACAGCGACTCATTAGCCGCGCGTTTTGATTCAGCTGCACGCATGCGAGCGTGACTCAGGCGAGAAAGTGTCGCGACCTGCAGTCCAACTTGGTTTGGATCGCAGCGGAGCGGGTAGGGCAGCGGCTAACGGGCAGCGGGGGTAGCGGGTAGCGACCCACTAGCAACAGCCAAACAAATAAAATACTCAAAAGCGGCAAATGTCATCAATTATGGGAGGCCAAGTGAGGCCCAGTCATAATTAAAAGCTGTCAAATCATAATCGACAGAGCCGAGACAGAGATCGAGAGGCCGCCAGGCACAGATCGGACGGATCGGGCAGACCTAAGAGAGAGACCGTACGGGTAGACAGACAAACCAATTGTACGGCCAGACAGTCCGAGGCAGCGGCTCAACCGCGGGTTCCTAACAATGTGTGAATTGCATAATAACGCAGCTCATCATTGAGGGAAATTGGTGGCGCTGTAGTCAGCACTGCCAGTCAGGTAGTAGGCGGGCCCAGTGTAGAGCGAGGGGCGTGGCAACTGAGTGATGTAAAAAAAGAGACCGAACGAATGAACGAACGAGCTAACAAAACAATTCGATGAATGAGAAAAGCCGAAAAACGATTGCGTCAGTTTGCAGAGAGAGAGAGAGAGACGGACGAGAGATGAAGTCACTGAGATAGTTGGCCCAAATCTTAACGGGGTCTGTACCAAGGGCGTTGCATAAATTAGCGTATATCGACGCACTGCCGAATAGACCGATTGCGTTTGCCTTTTTTTTTTTTGCTTTAACGGTGCTTCTCGGCTCGGCCTTTTTTTTTACTCTTTGTCTTTGTTTGAATTTCATTTTTGATTCACTTTTTTTTTTTATTTTTGGATTTGGTATCGTAAGGTTTCCGGACTCAGTTACATATCGACCGCGAAGACGTTGAAACGCCGTTGCTGTTGAAAAGAAAACTTTGCCGAAAAGACCGAGAGACAGACAGACCGACAGACAAACAGACAGACAGACAGACAGACAGACAGACGGACAGACAGACCGCGTTGTGTACCATTTGTTTAATTCGCTTTTTGTCCATGTAAGAGAAACAGCGATAACAGCGAACCGCAAGTCGGGTAATTAAGCGAAGCATTAATGAGCTCGAAAACATTTGCGGGAACATCTCAAGTGACATACTATAGTAGTGAAAAGACCAAGCAAAGAGCAGGCAAAACAATGTGTAAAAAAACTTTCGTTGACCAAGGAGTAGGAAGAGCTGCGCGAAACCAGCTACGTCTCTCTCTGTCTCTTCGTCTGCCTCTTCGTCTGTCTCTCCCTGTGTCTGTCTGGCTGTCTCTCCCTCTGTCTGTCTGTCTGTCTCTCCCTCTGTCTCTCCGACTACCTCTACGTTTGTCTATCCCTCGGTCTCTCCTTCTGCCTCTCCTTGTGTCTCTCCTTCTGCCTCTCCTTCTGTCTCTCCCGCTGTCTCTCCCTCTGCCTCTTCCCCTATCTTTCCCTCTGTCTCTCCTTCTGTCTCCTCCTCTGTCTCTCCCGCTGTCTCTCCATCTGCCTCTACGCCTGTCTCTCTGTCTGCCCGTACGTCTCTATCTCTCCGTCTGTCTCTCCACTATCGGTCTGTCCGTCGATTCGTTCATCTTGTTGGGGATTGCTTTCACTGCTATCGTTTAAATCGAGCAAGACAACTGGAAAAACCGCAGCAGCAGCCCGAGTAGCGTCTACCGGACAAGCGCGCAATTAAAGCTGACACTGACGGGGGAGCAATGAGATGGAAGTGGATTCCCTGGCCAGGAGGATGGGGGGAGGGGGGAGAGAGCAATACAAACCAAATAACGAAATTGCATTTTACTACAATCGTCTGAACAAAACTGAGACAGAAAAACATGACGAGGATTGCTGCCGCTGCTGCTGCGACGCGATGCAAAGTTGCTTTTCCGCCTGGCGGCATTGAACTTGAAAAGAAAGAGATAGAGGAGGAGGAAGAGGAGGGAGAGAGAGCGAGCCAGTATGAACAAAAGAGCGAGAGAGGAGAGAAAGAGGGGTGGGTCGCGCGATACGCATGTCTTTAATGAGATGCCGTTTTGACATCGTTTGAATTTTTTTTTTTATTTTCGACCTGTGATTCGATAACTTTTTTTTATGCATTTTTTTTTTAATTTCCATTTTTGGTTGCGAAAAATGTAAACAAGTTCGTTGCCTAAGTCTTTTGTTGTGCTGTGCCGTTGAGAAGCGACGGCGTTTGTAGTGCACACACACACAGACACACACACGTGTGTGCTGGTCATGCAAATGCGCCAACAATTGGCCAACGATTGCAAAATCAACGTCATCGCTTCCGCGCTTGGGCAGAGTTGCCCAAAGGCTTTAAACCAGCCTCAAAGTAACTGTATAACACGCTGCCTACGCGATTAACTGTTATATTGCTCTTGCGAAACGGTACTACACGTGGGGTCGTAGCAGGGGAGAGATCTGTAGAAGAGGGTACTGTGAAGGAGGGAGCTGCAGAGGAGGGTACTGTGAAGGAGGGAGCTGTAGAAGAGGGTACTGTGGAGGAGGGAGATGTAGAGGAGGGTACTGCATAAGAGGATGCTGCAGAGGAGGGTACAGTGAAGGGGGGAGATTTTGAGGAGGGTACTGTGGAGGAGAGAGATGCAGAAGAGGGTACTGCAGAGAAGGGAGCAGGGAAAGGAGCAGTGTAGGGAGTACTGTGAAGGAGGGAGCTGGAGAGGCTACTCCAAAGCAGAAAAAAAGGGAAACTCCTGAGCTTCCAAAAACCCAAGAAATCCAAGCCCATTCAATCCATATTCATCAATCGATCTCTGCATTTTCTCTACTTACAGTTCTGTCCATATTGCAACTAAAATATGGGCCAAGAGGTATCGCAGCAGCAGCAACAACACCATAACCACAACCATAACCACAACCACAACCATAACCTCAACCTTAACCAGAACCTAAAGCGTGCACAGCCGCCACATCGCAAGAACAACTACAACAAGGATCCCATCTATACGCCCGCCAGCAACATATCCAGCAACAGTTCCAGCACCGACGACTACGACGCCAACTATCGACTGCGACATAAATACAATTTGACCAAGCAGACATACGAACGCAGCAAGATCCTTGCAAGCAATTCAACCAATCGCACCAGCACCCAATCCGACAGTGATTCGCACTACGCAAAGATCAACAACAACAACAGCAGCAACATCGGCAGCAACAACAACAGCAACAACATTGCTGGCAAGTTTCTGCAACGCAGCAGCAGCAGCTCACAGAGCTCCGACAGCGGCATCTACAACTCCTCGTGCCACTGCTCCTCGCTGTCGTCGCTATCATCGTCGGCGATCAGTAGCAGCTCGGCCAGCTCCAGTAGCGGCTGCCCCAGCTCGCTGGCATCGAGTAAATCGCATCGTTCGCTGGACAAACAAAAGCAATACCTAAGCCATCATCTGTATATTAAATCCTATCTGGATATCTTGGAGGAGGACGAGCGTGCTCGTGCCCATTTCAAAGCAGCACGTCCCGGCGGTATACGTAACTATACGCCCAAGATACTTGGCGGCGGCAGTGAGACGACAGTGAGCAACGTCAGTAAAGCAACCACTCTATCGGCAAGTGCTCCGGCTGCCAGCTTTGGGCTCTATAGGAATCCAAGTATCAGTTGCAAGCAACGCGGTTCAGCGGGTGCAGGAGCAGGTGGAGGAGCAGTTGGTGGAGCAACAGGAGGAGCAGCAACAGCTGTAGCTACTGGGAGAAACTATCAGGAGGATCCTTGGATTTGACAATTACTGAAACATGGGGTTTGGACCAATGACGTCTTTGCTTGGTGTGATCCCGCTACTGGCGATTGGCATGAACTTCTATCGTTATCAAAATCTCGATCCCGAGGGCAAGGTCAAGGAGGCATCAGTCGTAAGTAGCCAAAAGCTATAAGAATCGAAGCTTGAGGAAGAGTTTAGCGGGATTAGAGGATTAGCTAGTCCAAAATTTGTAGGATCTTGTCGATCAAATACAGTTGCAGTCTAAAGTTTGAGGCTGGAATCAGCTGGTAGCTTTTGTTTGAGGTTAGGATCAGCACATTGTGAGGTTAGATCAGTACACTGTAAGGTTAGATCAGCTTGCATAAGATCAGCTTGAGGTTTGATCAGCTTGGAAAAGATCAGCTTGAGGTTAGATCAGCTTGGGTAAGATCCGTTTGAGGCTAGATCAGCTTGAATTAGATCAGCTTGAGTCTGGATCAGCTTGAGGTTAGATCACCTTGGGGCTAGATCAGCTTGAATTAGGTTAGTTTGAGGTTAGATCAGCTTGAATAAGATCAGTTTGAGTAGTATGCTATGCAGGGGCTTAAAAGTTCAAACCCTGATCAAACTCCACGATAATAAAGACATCTAAAGTCTAACTTTGAGGTTAGATCGAGAGATAAGAGGTTAGATCAACAGGTTAGAGATAAGATCACTCAGACGCTTGACTAATCCACTCAAATCTTCATTCAACAGATACGACGGCAATATGATTTCATTGTGATCGGCGGTGGATCCGCTGGCAATGTGGTGGCCAATCGCCTCAGTGAGATACACAAATGGTCTGTGCTGCTGCTGGAGGCTGGCGGCGATGAGAACGAGATCTCGGATGTGCCAGCGTTGGCGGGTTTCATGCAATTATCCGATCTTGATTGGAAATACCAGACAGTGCCATCGACAACGGGTAAATACTGTCAGGCCATGAAGGGAGATCGCTGCAATTGGCCACGTGGCAAAGTCCTGGGCGGCTGCTCCGTGCTGAATGCCATGGTCTATGTGCGTGGCTCGAAGAACGATTACAACAATTGGGCTGCTATGGGTAATCCTGGCTGGGATTATGCAAATATGCTAAAGTATTTCCTCAAATCCGAAGATGTGCGTAATCCGTATTTGGCCAAGACACCATACCATGAGACTGGTGGTTATCTCACCGTACAGGAGTCACCATGGCGTACACCTCTCTCGATTGCCTTCCTGCAGGCTGGCAAGGAGTTGGGCTACGAGAATCGTGATATCAATGGGGCACAGCAATCGGGCTTTATGATCACCCAGAGTACCATACGAAGGGGAGCACGTTGCTCCACGGCCAAGGCATTCATACGTCCCGTCCGGTTGCGGCCCAATCTCGATGTGGTGCTGCACGCAGAGGCGACACGTCTGATTTTGGATAAGAAGAAACGTGTCGTTGGAGTGGAGTTCGTGAAGGGAGGCAAGAAGCAGGCGGCCTTTGCCAAGAATGAAGTGATCCTCAGTGCTGGAGCACTCAATTCACCCAAGCTTCTTATGCTGAGCGGCATTGGACCGGCCGAGCATTTGCAGGAGCATAATATACCGGTGATATCGGATCTACCGGTGGGCAATAATATGCAAGATCATGTTGGACTCGGTGGACTCACGTTTGTGATCGATGCCCCGCTGACTGTGACGCGCAGTCGCTTCCAGACACTGCCCGTTGCCATGGAGTATATACTGCGGGAACGTGGACCGATGACCTTCACCGGAGTCGAGGGTGTTGCCTTTTTGAATACCAAATTTCAGGATCCCGCAGAAGATTGGCCTGACATACAATTCCATTTCATACCCAGTTCAATTAACTCCGATGGCGGAGATCAGATACGCAAGGTACTCAATCTGCGTGAGGGATTCTACAATACCGTCTACAAGCCATTGCTGCACAGCGAAACCTGGTCGATATTGCCACTGCTCTTGCGTCCCCTGAGCACCGGATTTGTGCGACTCAACTCACGCAATCCTCACGAGCAGCCCAAGCTGATACCCAATTACTTTGCCCATCAGCGTGATATCGATACGCTGGTGGAGGGCATTAAGTTGGCCATCAATGTATCCAATTCACAGGCCTTTCAACGCTTTGGCTCCAGGCTGCACAACATCCCATTGCCCGGCTGTCAGCATCTGACCTTCCAGTCGGATGAGTATTGGGCCTGTTGTCTCAAGCAATTCACGTTTACCATTTATCATCCCGCTGGCACATGTCGCATGGGTCCCAGCTGGGATACGAATGCTGTTGTTGATCCACGTCTGCGTGTCTATGGAGTCTCCGGGCTGCGAGTTGTCGATGCCAGCATTATGCCAAAAATTGTCAATGGCAATCCGAATGCGGCAGTCATTGCGATTGGCGAGAAGGCATCCGATATGATCAAGGAGGATTGGGGTGCTCGGCATCCGCCACCGCCACCAGCAGCGCCAGCGGCAGCGGCAAGCGAGCCGATTCCCGTGGCCAGCGCTGTGCCAGCTCCAGCACCACCAGCAGCCGGTTAGAGCAACAAAATCGTATCGAAAAATCTTCAGAAACTATCGAAGGCAAAGAAAACCAACGATATATCGGCAAACATTTTGGATCAACTATCGATTGTAGTACGATTTTTTTTGGCAGCCCCAACTGGTTCCATGTCTAATTTATTAATGCGATCAACTAGTCAATTATTGTTATTATTGATAACACTTATATATTTTTGTTCATGTGTATTTTTTTTTATTATTATTATTTTAATCGTTATCGTTATCGTTTGTGTTGGTTGCAGCAGAAACTAGTGGAGTAGTTTGTAGGGTTAATTAATTAATTATGAATTTCGTCATGTTTTGTTAAATATTTATACACACACACAACTATTCGCTATTTATTGATATTAATGCTAAACAACAAAAAAAAGGAAAACTATGTATGGTTAATAAAGAAATAAACACATCTAACTGTAGCAGAAGTCGAAAATGTCATGTACAGCTTTTTTAATTTATTTTCCACCCGCAGCGCAAAAGTAGGCAACGATTTTGAAACCTGCATAAGCCGGGACACTCACCCGCGCAGCCATTGCTTAGCACGTGCACAAACCAGACGTCATATTTGTTGAGCGCGTACATCTATCATGACGCCATATTAGCTTAGCACGTACACCAACCAGTTGCCATATTAACTTTTATTTACGCCATTATTATGACGTATACGTGACGTGGTACGCTTACTTCCGCCTCCCTCCCCCCTCAAAAAGAGTCTGCTCGAGGTTCAAACAATATCATCATCAGCCATATGGGAGAGCATTTCCTGCTTGAGGCGACGCGTCGCGACGTCGCCGTCGCCGTCAAGTGTGCCAAGGTTAGACAGCAGCAGGTTGCGGCACTATTGGCGACACTTTGTATTGGCCACAAAGATCACGTTTTATTTCGTAGGTGTTAGCCGGGAAACGGACAGCAGTTAGCCCAGTTAACGGGCAACAGCTAATGGGCTCGATCAACAGCGTGTGGCCCAATTGGTCAGCTCGATGGACGACGATGGACGTTTCAATTGCAAATCGCTGCGCAATTTCCCAATGAGCAATTCCCAATCTGCAATTCGCAGTGAGTCCATAAAACACAGCGCCGAGCTGAGCTCGTTAAACCACCCAAGGCGTGTCTTATATAAGGCCCTTTTAGCCAGCCGCCCCGAACCTAAAGCAAATATTTGATTTGATTTAAACGAAATGCCGAGTCATACACAGCTGGGAAGCGGGAGGGGAGAAGGGTAGGCGAAGCGAACTTAGCCAAACGGCGTACGTGAGACCAATGAAATGGAAAGTGTTATATGCGAAAAGAGCGAGTAAACACAAATACTGAGAAAAGAGAAGATAATAAAAAAAAAAGCAACAGCAGATGATGATGACATGCAGTGAGAGCAAGCGGGAAATAGATAGAAAGAGAGGGAGAGAGAGCGAGAGAGCACGCGTTAACAAACTGGCCAAAGTGTCTGTGGTCAGGGAGGCCACGTATTTGGGTCATTAATCGACTGAGAGGCTGAGACTGCCGCAAGAAAACCAGCTAGATATACAGACAGAGAGATAAACATAGGGAAAGAGATAGACAGAGAAATGTATACAGAGAGATGGGAAGATAGAGAGCTGGAGATTAATAGAAGAAGAGACACAGCAGAGAGACAAAACAAAAAAAAAAAACAAAAACAAAGGAACGACACGATGGCCAATTGACACATTTCCCCCCTTGTGTTACAGCCCGTTGTTTTCAAAGTTGTTTTCGCATGGCAAAAATGTTGTTGTCGCCCTTGTTGTTGTCTCTACGCTGTTGTCTGCGCTGTTGTTGTCGCCTATGTTGTTGCTGCTGCTGCTGCTGCTGCTGTTGTTTTAGTTGCCATGCTGCTGCTGCTGCTGCTGCTGTGCTATGTTGCAAGTTGAGCTGGGCGTGGCCCCCGCCGCGTTTGGCTTTGTTTGAGGAGCAAAGTTGAGCGAATTTTTTGGTTACCGCATACGATGTTGCAAGTGTCGGCGTTGTTGATCTATGCAAAAGACAGGCATAGAGAAAGAAAGAGAGGGGGGAGAGAGGGAGAGCGATAAAAGCATTCGCTAGGAATGCGGGAATCAGCGAGCGAGCCTCGATCTCTAGCGAATATCGTATCATAAACAAAATATACCAACGTATCTCTGCGCTAAGTCAACGAACTGCAAAGTAAGTGTCGAAAATCTGACAACTTATCGCGTAGGCGACTGCAGGTTACCCTGTAATCGTTTTCAAGCACTTTTCAACACTATTTTCTGCAGGAGGGGGGAAGCAACAATTGAAAGAAATGCAAGATCAACAAGCACTCTACATATGAAAGTCAAGTCAAGTCTGCGAGGTAGACAAACACTTAACCCTGCTCAAGTGTGTTCCCCCTGCCCCCTTCCCCTTCGGGGGACTGCAGTGATGCCATTAAATTTGTTGTACAAGACGAGAGTAAACGAATCAAGTCGAGCAATCGATTGGTATCGCATGGAATGCATTTGACAAACAATATTGTATGTACTCTATTCCTGTCCATGCCTCACCCATAAATGCTGCAACTGCTGCCCCTCCTCCCCCCTGTTCCCTCCCTCCGCTGACGACGTGATGTCGCACACACACACACACACACACACGCTGCGAGTGATCCAGCCAGAGCTGTCTTCGGATACGGCACAAAATTGAATAATGCCTGCTTAATTTCGCTCAATTATGCCGCCCGAATCGAGCCAAGTCAAGCCGAGCCAAAGCAGAGCAGAGCAGGGAGAGGTGAGGGGCGGCAACCCGAGGCGACTTGAGGCGAGACATGTAATCTCATGGCAGAAGGAAGGCCTGACTGCCCGCCCGCCCGTGTTGGGGGGAGTGGGAGCAGCAAGCGGCATATTTCGGTTCGAACGAATATGCTTACGTCATGTGCCATGTGCCATGTGCAAGGTGTCTCCCTCGGCACTTGATTGGACTCACGTAGGCCACAGTCGAGCGGCAGCAGGCTCTGCCCTTAGCCGAACTCTTTAACCGCTCATTAATTGGATTGCTTGGATTGCAGGTACCTTGCTTCCTGACTGGCTGACTGACTGACTGGCTGGCTGGCTGCAAGCGAGCGAAAGTTATGATTTCGGCTCTGCAGTTGGTACAACCCACTTGCCTCCCACTTGACCCCAGCAACAGCAACAACAACAACAACAACGATAACAAAACGACACTCTCCTTTCTCCCAAGCCCGACTCCTTGCCTTTCCCTTGCGCTAATTGCACATTAACACCCAAGCAAAGCAGCAGCAACAGCAGCACCTCAAGATTTCAACAGTCCCGCGCAAAATCTTCAGCTGCCTTGAGATTACATAAAGCGATGCTCAGCGCGGCTCAGCTTCGCTCAGCAGAGTTGACAAAGCAACCAGAGGCAAATAAATCCACACCGGGTTGCCCTGTGTTGTTGCCACAGCCTGTTGCCACAATTCGCGTATCCACAAGAAAATAAACAGAAACAAAACAAAACAAAAGGTAATTTCTGATCTGGCAAAACGCTTATTAAACGCTTTTACTAACTTCGCATTTCGCATTTCTATGGCATATACCCTGTAAACGCTAAATTAATTAAAGTGCGGGTATGTTAGACTAGTGTTGTAATGCTTGGATACCCTGTAAGGCAGTAGCAATCGCAACACTCGCAGAATTCGATAATATCGATTACTATCAATTATTGTACTTTCTGAGACTTTTCAACACTGTTAATAAACAAATCGATAGTATGGAATGGTGCGTGAGAGATTATCGATAGTACTGCGAGAAAATCCTTGCACAATCGATAATATCAATAGTATTTACAATTTCTTTAATAACACTGTTAATGCAAAAAGCGATAGTATGGAGTGGTGCGAGAGCAGGTTACGTTAGTACTGCACGCAAATCGCACCACTATCGATAATATCTATCGATAGTATTAACAACTTGTGCAATACATTGATTGTTTACTCTTACTATCGATCACTTTTGTAGACTTTTCAACACTGTTAATGCAAAAAGCGATAGTATGGCAAGTGCGTGAGAAGTTATCGATAGTACTACAGGCAAATCGCACTATAATCGATACTTTTGTAATATAACGATTGTTTAATGCAAAAAGCGATAGCATGGCAAATGCGTGAGTAGTTATCGATAGTACTAACAATTATTTCAATACATTGATTGTTTACTTTTGCTATCGATTACTTTTGGGGACTTTTCAACACTGTTTTCAGCAGTTTGCGCCTTCAGCGAAACAACAATCATATTTAAGGCAAAGCTTTTGCTTAGAAACTCATCAGCTTCAAGTTCATCTCCCCCTCCCCCCTCTGCCAACCACGTTATCAGCGCATCGAACATGTTGCGTATCGAACAAGTTTGACGCCGATGTGCCAATAATATGCAACAGCTGCCTGTGCTGCTGCTGTCGTAGTTGTTGCTGTTGCTGCCTGTGCTGCTGCTGCTGCTGCTGTTGGTGTTGCCAAACAGTTGCCGATGCTGACGCCAACGTTGACGGCGATGCCGATGCCGATGCCGATGCCGGCGTTCGCCTGTTTGCGGCGATTTAGCGCTCAGTTCAGCGTTCAGTTGAAAACGTGCAACGCAGCCGCACAGACGCAGCGTCTCTCTATCTCTCGATAGCAGCGATTATCGATAAACATATATATATATTTATATATATATATATATATTATACATTTTTTTTTTTTTTGAGTGTTTTTTTGTGTTGCTGCGTGCAGGACACCGACGCGTTTCGCGCGCAGAATTTCAAGTAAGCAAAGCCGAAGGTGTCTATAAAGCAGTGTGTGTGCGTGTGTGTGAGTGCCTGTGTGTGTGTGTGTGTGTCTTTCTGTGTGTGTGTCTCGTTCGGTGTGAAAGGAAATGCAAGTGAAAACCTTGACAGACTCTGACTGTGATTGTTTCCGCTGCAGCTGCAGCAACTTTTGACCGCGCGTTGTTGACATTGCGTGCACCCTACACCCTGCACCCTGCACCCTGCACCCTACAGCAGCCTGCACCCAGCACCCTACACAAGCAGCTGCCCAGCTTTTATTGCAACTGTTAAATGCACTCAAGCAGCAACAGTAACGGCAACAGCAGCAGCAGCAGCAACATTTTGCAATCGCCCACAACAAGTGGCAGCAGCAAGTTTGTGTCCTAAGTCTTTCGTTATTTGTAGCAGCAGCGGCAGCAACATTAACGTTCCATAAGCAGCTAACTAGGCTGCCACAGCAACAGCAGCAGCAGCTACAACAACAGCAGCAGCAGCTACAACTGCAGCAGCAACAGTTGCCCCTTTTGCTTGGCTAAGCAAGCGTTGCACGTGCAGTGCCAGAACCGCTGCAGTTGCTGCTGCTGCCATAACGAAAGACTTAGGACACAAACTTGCTGCAAATTGCACGCCTCAGCGCCAGCAATTTGCTTGGGGTGTTGTTGCAGCTAAAATCAACAACATAACTTACAAATTTGCCGCTACGCATTTAGCTGTCGCTGCTGCTGTCGCTGATGATGTTGCTGCCGTGTTTGCTGCTGCTGCTGCTAACTTTGCTACCGCTGCTGCTGTCAGTGGCACAATGAACTCCTGATTGCTCTGCAATCTGCCTGGCCAAGGTGACTGACATCAACAACGCGACAACAACCTCAACAACAGCAACAGCAGCAACACAGCGGCAACACAGCAGCAACACAGCAGCAACACGGCGACAACCTACAACCTACGTTATATAGTGGCGTATATAGTTCATGATCAGAGCTACCGCGCGCGTTTGGGCCATTGACTTTGGCCTCCGTGCTCGCTAGCAGGGGGCGAAGGGGGGGCGTGCCTGGCCCGGCCTGGCCTGAGTTCAGTTTGTTTACACCAAATTAGCGCAGAAAATCACTTTAATTGCGCGCAATCATCACTTGTTGCCAGCTGTATGAGTGTGTGTGTGACAGCTGTGTGTGTGTGTGTGTGTGTGTGACTGTTGTGTGTGTGCCTGCTGCGTGTGGGCGTTGCTGGCACTCAAACTTGACACTTTGCCGTGCAAACGCTTTTGGCCGCATGGCCTTCAATCGCCCGGCCAGGAAGTCAACAGCTAATTGACTCGTTTGCACACACACACAGCCGTAATAGACACACACACACAACAGACACACACACAGCAAACACACTCACTAATGTTTAGAGTCAGTTGGGAAAGCAGCAGCCAGGCAGCCAGGCTGGCAACAAAGGCCGTTGAAGAGGCGCCCGACCGGCCAACTGGTTTGCCTGTTGCCCGTTGTGGGCAACATCCACACGCAGGCAACCTACCCACTTACCCAGCTGTCCACCTGTCCACCAGTCCACCTCCTCACCACCGCTTCCCGGCCTGCTGCTTGCCTCTTGGCTTGGCCTGCCTGCCTGCCTGCACTCCGGCTTTGGCCGCCTCACTAAACCCGTTTGCCGCTGACCCAATTTCGTGCAACTTTTTTTCGACATTTTTACAAATACATAGCTCCCTCTCCTCCCCCCTCTCTCTCTGCCTCTCTCCCCCTCCTTTTCTTGCACACTTCTTTTGGTCTCTTCACTTCACAATCGTCGGTTTTGTTTTGTTTTTGCGCAGCTTCGATTTCGTTATATCTCTCGCTCGTTGTCTCTGTACCAAATTTCCAGCATATCATCTGCTCTCTATAACCAACTATATATAGCCAACCAATTGGGCCACTTGCACTTTGACCTTTTCACTATAATTAAGTCTAGTGAAAAAACTACAATGAAATGAGATCGTAAACGCTCAGAGCATTATATCGTAATATTTGAGCTGCAGCTAAATATAGACAATATAAACGATATACACAAAGTCTTCAGAAAACTCTTTAAAAATCTAAATAAATAAAATATATCTTCCTCAACGCAACAACCTTCTGTGTAGTCCAATGTTTTTTCCCCTATTACGATATGCCAGACAAGTCGCTTGTTTAGTGCAAATACCCTGAATATACCTGCAATTGTAGCATTTCCTGAACATCGTTTCGCTCTTTTATCTTAAATAAATTCATGTCTGATACAACAGATGAACCCATATTGTACATGCTCAGCTTGTTTCCCATGCCGCAACTCAGTTGTAGCTGCAAAAAAATCGGCTAAATCTGGCTAAACTTGGCTCTAAGCTGGGCTGCACGTTTCAACACCCGCAACAGCAGCGGCAGCAACACGCTGACAACAGCAACACGCTGACAACAGCAACAACAGCAGAGGCTTAACGGCTGATCGAGTGACAAGGCAAATGAGTTATGCCTCGGCCTGGCTAGATAAATAGTAGAAAGAGAGAGAGAGAGAGAGCAAAATAAAGCATTTCGTATGTAGATTTGTGGTAGATTTACCAATCGAGCGCGCCAATTATATAGCCGACTACACCAACAATGGCAGCAGCAACAACAGCAACAACAGCAGCAACAACAGTGACTACAACAACAACAGCAGCAGCAACACACTATTTTTTGGCTGGCAATATTACATCAGAGCTTGTAGATATTGTAATGAAAACGAATGGGCCGACGATTTGAAAGACAAACAACAAAGAGAGAAAGAGAGAGAGAGCGAGAGAGAGAGCGAGAGAGAGAGCGAGAGAGAGAGAGCGAGAAGCGTTGCTGTTGTTGCTGCTGCTGCCGTTATTGTTGCTGCTGCAGTTGAAACGGCATTTTGCGTGGCTCACATTCATTATGAGCAGCCTCTGTCTCAGCCGCCGCTGCTGCCTCTCCGCCCCTTGGCGGCTTTTCAACACTTAACGATATTGGCCGCAATAGCGTCAAGGTCGTCGCATTGGCCCTTTGCCCATGCGAGTGGGGGTGGGGTAGGTTACAGTTAGACAGTTGCAACATTCGTTTCGACTGCAGCGCACACAATGATGGAAATTGAGTCCAATTTGACAACAATGCGCAGCTTGATTCGACACAAGAGTCGACGATTGTCAGATGCAACAAGATCGAGAGTTTTACTAGATGAAAGATAAGCCACATAACCGTAAGCGGGTAACGGGTAACTGTGAACCCATTGTACATGAAGTTGTATGTGCACAGTGATATACAATGTCGTACCACTTACGATATGCCACTTACGATATACAACTTACGATATACCACATACGATATACTACATACGATATACCACATACGATATACCACATACGATGTACCACATACGATATACCACATACGATATACCACACATGAAATAGCACTTACGATATACCGCATACGATATACCACTTACGATATAACACTTATGATATACAACTTACGATATAACACATACGATATACCACTAACGATATACCACTTCCGATATAGCACTTACACAAACAAACAATATACTTCATAGGATATACAACATACGATATACCACACGTTATACGACATACGATATACTACATACGGTACATGAACCACACGATATACAACATACGATCCACACCTTGCGATAGAGCAGTTTCGATATACCACATACGATAAACCACTTACGATTTATCACTTACGATATACCACATACGATATACTACTTACGATCTACCACACACGATATACCACATGCGATATACAGCCTACGATATACAAACGAAACTAACCTTGTTCTCACGTCTTTTACAGCAAAAAGTCCAAGGAAACCAGCTCGCCTGCCCCCTACGGCGGATCGGATCGGATCGGATCAGATAGGATCGATTGAAAGGGCAGCCGAGGGTAGCCAAGCCATGCACAAAAGAAGGAAACGCTAGACAGAGAGCGATCGAGTGAGAGAGAGAGCAACAATCAAACAATACTGAACCGCCATTGAAACCATTCATCTATTACTCAACCAATCCCCCGTCCGGCAATCCCCTCCTGCAACAAATATGGTGCTAAATCTGCTATTTATAACAACCGTGATCAAATCCACATTCGGTGTGGTCACCACCGGACTATGGCTAATCCCCTTGATGCTGGCAGCGATCACATATTATCGCTACGATGCAGTCGATCCTGAATCACGTCCCCTGGATCAATTGAATCTCTGGCCAGAATATGATTTCATTGTAGTCGGCAGCGGTTCGGCCGGAGCTGTGGTGGCCAATCGTTTGACCGAGATACGCAAATGGAAGGTGCTGCTCATCGAAGCGGGACCGGATGAGAATGAGATTTCGGATGTGCCATCGCTGGCTGCGTATTTGCAGCTAAGCAAACTGGACTGGGCCTACAAGACGGAACCATCGACCAAAGCGTGTCTGGGCATGCAGAATAATCGCTGCAATTGGCCACGAGGCAGGGTGCTCGGAGGATCCTCAGTTCTGAATTACATGCTGTATTTGCGGGGGAATCGACATGATTACGATCTCTGGTCGGAGCTGGGTAATCCCGGTTGGGATTATGATCAGGTGCTGCGATATTTCAAGAAATCCGAAGACAATCGTAATCCATATCTGGCCAAGAGTCCCTATCATGGACGTGGCGGCCTGCTGACCGTACAGGAATCACCATGGCATACCCCATTGGTAGCCGCCTTCGTGGAGGCCGGCACCCAGTTGGGATACGATAATCGGGATGTGAATGGAGCCAAGCAGGCCGGATTTATGATTGCCCAAGGTACCATACGACGTGGATCACGTTGCTCCACAGCCAAAGCATTTCTACGCCCCATCCGGCAGCGTCCAAACTTTCATCTCTCAATGAATTCCCATGTGACGCGCATCATCATCGAGCCGGGTACCATGCGTGCTCAGGCCGTGGAGTTCGTCAAGCACGGCAAGGTGTATCGCATTGCGGCACGTCGTGAGATCATACTCTCAGCGGGTGCCATCAATACGCCACAACTGATGATGCTGTCGGGTCTGGGTCCACGCAAGCAGCTGGAGAAACATGGCATCAAGGTGCTGCAGGATTTGCCCGTTGGCGAGAATATGCAGGATCATGTGGGCATGGGTGGTCTAACGTTTCTGGTGGACAAGCCCGTGGCCATTGTCCAGGATCGTTTCAATCCCACCGCGGTAACATTTCAGTATGTGCTGCGAGAGCGTGGCCCAATGACCACACTCGGAGGCGTCGAGGGATTGGCCTTCGTGCACACACCCTACTCGAATCGCAGCATCGATTGGCCCGACATACAATTCCACATGGCACCCGCATCGATTAACTCCGATAATGGAGCACGAGTCAAGAAGGTGATGGGTCTCAAGGAATCTGTGTACCAGGAGGTCTATCATCCCATTGCCAACAAGGATAGTTGGACCATTATGCCGCTACTGCTGCGTCCACGCTCGCGGGGCACAGTCCGTTTGCGTTCCGCGAATCCCTTTCATTATCCCCTCATCAATGCCAACTACTTTGACGATCCGCTCGATGTGAAGACCCTGGTCGAGGGTGCCAAGATCGCATTACGTGTGGCCGAGGCGGAGGTGTTCAAGCAGTTCGGTTCACGTTTGTGGCGCAAACCGTTGCCCAATTGCAAGCAGCACAAGTTCCTCTCCGATGCCTACTTGGAGTGCCAGGTGCGTACGATATCGATGACCATTTATCATCCATGTGGTACTGCCAAAATGGGACCCTCCTGGGATCCAGAGGCTGTGGTTGATCCACGGCTGCGTGTGTATGGAGTACGCGGTCTGCGTGTCATCGATGCCAGCATCATGCCGACCATCACCAGCGGCAATACCAATGCTCCAGTCATTATGATCGGTGAGAAGGGTGCCGATCTCATCAAGGAGGATTGGCTCAAGAATCCCGAGTATAGAGTGAAGCGAAGGGATGGCTACAGCAAAGGCAGCGACGACATCGAGACGGCCGCCAGCAGCATCAGCAGCAGCAACAGCA
Source organism: Zaprionus kolodkinae (assembly GCA_018901885.1). Classification (NCBI taxonomy): domain Eukaryota; kingdom Metazoa; phylum Arthropoda; class Insecta; order Diptera; family Drosophilidae; genus Zaprionus; species Zaprionus kolodkinae. The sequence continues at coordinate 40,823 of JAEIFM010000030.1, read as the reverse complement.
GCAGCAGCAGCAGCAGCAACCCTGGCAGCAGTAGCAGTAGCAACCCTGCCAGCAGCAGCAGCAGTAACATTACGCTGGCAGCAGCAGCAGCTGAAGATGTCACAATCAGTTAGCCCAAAACGCTGGACAACCTGCTCAGGGGTCAACTAGCTTTACCACATGAAGGGAGGGAGGAGAGTGCGAGATTGGGAGAGTCGGACAAAAGTTTGCCATTGTTTAGAAATTAGTTTGAACAACAGTTGCAACTGTTTGCCTTGTTACATTCCACAAACAGAAAGACACTACACAACACACACATATTTAACACTACACAACACTGAAAAACCCTCAACAACGCGACACTTTCTCACACTGCTCGCACGGCAGCAATCTCAAGTTATGCAATGGGCAAAGCATCAAATCGAGTCATAGTTATATCGTAATTTACTCTATATATACATATATCTTCTAGACTCTAGTTGACTAATTGTAATTATGGTTTATCCCTCCTCCCATGCAAGCCCTACCCGTACAATTCATTACCTTATTAATATTATTATTGTAGTTTGTAATATCATTATTTCGTTTTTTTTTTGTCTCTATTTAATTAGCCTCGTTTGTTTAGATATATTTTTGACTATTTATAAGCAGCATGCGCTCATATTATTTATACAAACACACTATATATATATATACATATATAGCCTAAATACTATTTAATAAATTTAATTAATTCGCATACACAAGCCTCTTGGCAATTTATGATGACTGCCTAAAAGCAGGCAACACATTTTTTGTTTGCTGGGCGTTGTCTCATTAGCGATGACACAAACCGACTTATGGCAAGGCCAAAGTGCTTCACCGCACGCGATTATTGCCCGGAAGAAAGATGAGATGAGTTAATGCAGAGTTACGTATATTATTTTATACTATTACTAATTACCAGTTACCACTCAGCTCTATCGATAGTTAACGATAGCACATCTCTAACAGCTGCAAATATATCGTAGCCTAGCTGTTAGGCGCAGCCCCAAATGACACGCAAATGCAAATTAGATGAAACTAATCAAGCTTATGGATGTTGACTCAAGCCCGACCCCAAAGACAAACAGACACACGGACAGACAGCGAGAGCGAGAGAGAGAGAGACGGATCGATTGCTCGGCCTGATGAAGGGCGCCTTAACGATGAATTCAACTTTGAACTTGGCCAGAAACAAACAACGCCCAGCGATTTGGCCATAAATCATATTAAGCATACCTCGCTCGCCCTAGGCTGCAGCTGACCATGAACAACAATTTTCATGTCCATATAAATCGGAAGCCGGAAACTCTATGCGGTTATCAGCAGAGACTTTGTAGACATTGAGTTGGTTTTCCGGGCGAAGAACAGAGAACAAAATGAAACGGAAATGTTTAGAGGCAATATAGACAAAGTGCTAAACGAGAAGACCCTGCTCCAGTGGAAGTTACCAAAAACATTCTAATTTACAACAACGAAAAAAACAAAACCCGAAATCGAAACCGAAATCGAGAAACCTCAAGCAAACCGAAAACTGAAACTGAAACTGGCTTGAAAAGTTAATTGGTGCGATTGATTAATGTTGTGTCTAGCCATTTTACAGCTAAGTTTTACACTAGGTTTAACGGTTTAACGGCTGATGGTTCAAGGTTAGCAACGGTTTTCAATTGATTGATTGAACTCACACGATATACACAGCGATTGCCAGCTGCAGGCTGATATTAGAGCTGGCCAGAGATGCAACTGGTTGTCACCAAGTTGCCCTTCGCAACTGCTGATGCTGCGTCTGCTCAACAAAAGCCAACAAATTTGGCAATGCGATCGAGCCAAAATGCCAACAAGATCAACTGGGTCAATGGCTGGCGGAAGTAAGATCTTCAGCGGTTCGATCGATAGAGCTCTCGAGCTGCAGCTTCTTTTTTTTTTCTTCGTCTGGTTATTGTATTGTATCAGCTTCCTTTTTTGTTGTTCATTTTGTTCGTTCCACTTAGAGGTTAATAAACTTGTTATAGTCCAATAATATAATATCGACTCTCAATTATTCATTTGCATGCGAATCTGTTAGACCCGTCCACGCCGTCCACGCTCTTCGAGCTGACCCAGACCCAGTGAACTTGATCTCTGACTTGGCTTGGCCCAAGAATTTCATGGCTAAGAAGTTTTATCAACTCATGCTTGCTCACCTGTCGAGAGAGGGAGAGAGGGAGAGAGAGAGAGAGATCGTTAATTCATTATCGTGGAATATTACAACGTTTTTATTGAGAAACTAATTTAAATGAGTTGAGAGACTGAGCCGGAAATACCTCGGGCCCTGTTAAGAACAGATTCTTCTGATTCGACCGGTTCGCTCTTGACCCTGTACTTAATATGTAATACGCGTTTCTTGTTTTTGGGATTCCCTTCCCTCTTGTCTTTGAATAGTATATAGAACTCTTAAGTGGCGACCTTGTCCGAACTCTAACTTTGATAAATATCAGCTGAGCAATTGAGGTAATGTTGTGAGGTTATGTTAGGGGGCCCTGCTGGGTGTATTCAATTCAATTCAATTCAATTCAATTGTTCACATCTCCATCATGATTACCGCAATTTGTTCAACCTGTAATTGAGTCGAGTAATCGGTCAATCGGCTTATCGATTGGGGAGTTGAATAACTCATAATCAGACAAAAATAAATACAAATACTTTGTATCTACCATATTGTCTGTCTGGCCTGTCTCTTATTCATTCATTCATTCATTCATTCAATTGCGCACAATTATTCGGGTGTATTCAGCTTGGAAAGCACATTAAAGTGTGCAATTATTTGATCATTATTATTTATACTATTTATATCGAAATGATCGTAAATAATTGCTTTTATCGAGTTATTTCGCATCGATTTGTTGCGGAAGAATATGTTGAAGGTAGGAAGTACCCAAAGTGATTGTGTGGGTTGTGCAGATTTGACAGCTTTATGGAGATATAATGGGATAGCTAAGTGTCGATAATAATCAAAGAACAGCTAGAACCCAGTAAGTATTTATGCTCTATGTTCGTAATCTCGTATATTATGCTCGATTAAACAGATTCAGTTGATAAATTCAATTCAATTCAAACTGGTGAGGGGGCACCGCCACTGGATGCGATGGCATAATCTCCTGGCATGCCCGAATGAGCTGATGGATGACTGCCGCTGGCAGCATCGCCCAGCAGATCAAAATCGGGTGGACGACGACCTGGTGTATCCCAGCAATGCTTATACCAACCCGACTGTTGGCGACTGATCCCAAAACCGGCGGCAATGCGTACGCTGCAATAGACAATGCAACGACTCAGAACACGCAGCATGCGACCCCAACGTGTATTCAGATTCTTATCCAGTAATTCGATCTGAGGTTGAGTTTGGGCTTGGGTTTGAGTCTGCACTTGAGCCTGGGTTTGAGTCTGAACTTGGGCCAGGTTCTGGCTCTGGCTCAGATCAGTTGTGGGATGCGTTGTTGAATTGGTCATAATGTTGGCCATCGGAATTGCTGCTGTTGTTGTGGTCAGTTTTGTTGTTGTCGCTGTTGTTGCTGTTGCAATTTTAGTTGCTGGCAACGATGATGAGGGTGTTGCTATTGTTGGCGTTATTTCCATGCCCATAAACAACTCAGCGGGCAAATTGCGACAACCCTCGCGGCCGCCTGGCATAGTATGGCATAGGGCAAGCTCAACATGCTCAGCATTCTTAATACTGGTCACATCCTGCTCGATGCTGGTCTTGTCCATGGTCACCGCCAGTGGCTGCAGCGGTGCAATCGACTCAGTCATGATGCTGCAAATACATGTAGGGATGGTATCTCTGGATCTGCTTTCTTGCTCTCCTATTAACTCACCGTTTGCCGAAATTTGGACAACTGAATGAAGGCTTTTTCAATTTGAATATGATTTGTAAGTGGGAATTTACAGTTAGCAGCTCGACAATCTTTTCCGATTGAAATCCATTTTCGAGACTAGTCCAAATTGTCAAAGTGACAAGTTAGAGAGGAGACCAAAGCTATCTCCAGGCATGCTGAGATCTATTACGTAACCCATTCAAAACGATTGAAGCTGACAATCCAATCACAACTTTTATTCAAGAATTTATTATTATAGTCATTTCCAATTGAATTGTAGCATTGCAAATCATTGCTTAGTGCGATAATATATCGATATATAATAATGAAGTATTGATATCTAGTTAGATATGTATTTAATATATTCATTGTGTAGTCAAACGATACTTTCGACTTCAATGGATACTCGATAACATATCGTTATATAAAAGGTAAGTGATGATATTTAGTTATTTTCGATTTATTTATAAATTTAGTAACTGCTTTAAAATTCACTTTCAATATCAAATAACTTGAATAGAATCGGAATCGGCAGCGGAATCGAAAAGGAGAACGAGAACCGGCCTTCAAAATGGTTACATAAATATTTAGGCATTATCTAATCAGTCAACCATTACGGTACTCTGTAACGAGTCGGTTCTAACGCTCACGCTGCCTCCCTCTCTCTCTCTCTCTCTCTGTCTCTCCCATCTTAAATCTGTGCTGCCTTCTTCTTCGATGTTTTTGTATGAGTCGAACGACCTTGTGGGTTTTATAGGAGATTTGCTTTGGTTCGTTATTGCGGCTAAAAGTAAATTTTCTTGTTTGAATGTTTGGTTTTTTTCCCCCCATTTTTTTTTTTTTTTTTTGTTATTTCTTTATTTCTTGTTTAGTCATTCGGCGGTGCAGCTTTTCGTATTCAGTTATTCTGCTTATTCTCTTCTTTTTTTCATCTTTTTTTTTTTGCAAAACCAATATTTACAATACTATCCACGAATCGATGCCATAAATGTAGCAAAAAGGTAAAACAAATGTTTAGCGGTTCGAATGGCAAACAGACACTCACACACACACACATACATATACATAGTGCTTATAAGTATGACCTAATCCAGCTTAAATTGCAATTACTATTTAGCATAAACAATCGATTGAGACCGTGCGATACATTTGAAACTATTTAGTAATCGAGTAAGTCTATCGAGTTTCGTGTAAGTGTGCTGTGAATAAACAACTGTAAAAACAAGTGTGAATGGGAACTATACGAACTACAGATTTACTCTAAAATTTATTTTAATAATATAATATAATGTTGGGCATTTTTTTAATAAAAAGAAAAACGAAAGCATTTTTTTTTTTTTTTTGCTATACTTTTTAGCTGCCTTTTAGGAGTATTTTCCCATCTATATGTATGATATATATAGAATACCCAAATGCGTCTAGATACGTATGTAAATTGTGCCCATAAAATGCGACAAAACGGGTCGCGCCCAAGCAAATATAGACGCAAATTCCGACGACAACAACGACGACTGTCGCCAAAAGAACAATTCAAAGGCGACACAGAATAAAGTTAGATATATAGAAGTGGAGGTACCGAGGGTCCGAGAGACGAGTTAAGGCTGGGAACCGGCTAAAAATCTGCAAGTCATCATGGTCAGAGGCAAATCAGTTGCGACAACATGAGCTCAATTCTTGATTAAGTTTGTGTAAACAAACCCCTAACTACACTAGCTAACTACCCCATCTACCCCTCGGACTACCCCTCTCACAATGTCAGTTGCATGGTCGAGGCCCGAAAATGGCTGCAAGCGAGAATCAATGAGAATCAAAAAAGTTGGCTAAAGTCATTGGCCAGTTTTGTGTGTGTGGCAACAAAGTCGGTCAAAGACGACCAGCTAACAGAATTCTTGGCTAAGACGCGACAGCGTGGATTGATTGTAACTAAGAAAACGACAAGAGGTAGCCAGCCAGAGAACCCGTTAATTGCCGTTAGAAGCAGTACTACCAAACCAAACGTTAGCAACCATTGCGTAATTGCACTCTACCTTGACTCAAATGGCCAGTCTTGAATGTCAGCGCGTCGTTAGTAACCAAGAAGTCTCTGGTCTCTGTCAAGAACCTGCAACAAGGTTCTCTGCACCCTAACAGAGGTTGGAACAAGCTATCCTATCCTTCATTTCTTGAATTTGATTAGTTTTATCTTTCTAATTTTCAATTTTTACTACGCTATTTTCATTTATATTGATCGTAAAAAAAAAATTGAATTATCGAAAGATATAAATTTACAATTTACATAAAGTGACTTTTAACCTTTTTAGACTGATCATAAGACTGCGATAAAAATCAATTAATGAAACAAGTAAAAGATAAAAATATGTGAATTTTATATGAGTTTTTTTTTTTTAATATTCCACGCTTCCAAGCGATCGTATTTGTAGCCAGAGTTGCTTCAGTTATCTTGTCGAAATATTTAGGAATTGTTCGGAGCCCCACAAATCTCAAGCTAGATATGTATGTATGTCTGCTTAGATGTTCAAAAGGAACTGCTACCAGTTGTTTCTGATTCGTTTCTGTCGGTTCATTTAGCCCACAACAAGCCGAGATCAGCAGAAATTATCTTAAAACAACTTTAAAGATATTTCAGTATGTCATGCTGTGTTTTGCTGTGCTTGAGTGCCGCCCAGATTCTTCTCTATATATATATGTACATACGATTCTACGCCTCTACGAGATTTTTGTATTGTGCGACGATGACGATGACGAACACAATAAAAAAAAAAAAAAAACGAAAAAAAATAATTCAAAAAGTTGTCGGTTGTGTTTTCTTATGGTTTGGTCTCTCTCGCCCTCTCGCTCGCTCCCAGGCTTCTAAGACATTCTGTTGTTTGGTAATTCCCATACAAACGGAAATAATTATGAAAATTTTTACAAACAAACGATCTACAGATTGTAATAGTTTGCAGATCTTTCGGATCTGCGGGTGGGATGTGGGATGGAGGCAACGATGAACGATCGATAGATGATGATTGCATTTATCGAGTATAGCTTGGGTACCCGAGAATCTTTTTTTCAATCATCAGATCAATGCTTGATCTATTGACACGATCAGTGTTTTGATTTGATTCAGAACTAGGCTAAGATCAATTTCTGATTTGATTAGTTGCACGTGCCATCGATCGCATCGATCGCACTTAACTAATGCATACAGTGATCTTTATTTTAATGCCTGTTCGATGACCCCGATCTCTAGGCAATAAAGCGATACGAGCAATTTCACGGATTGTGTGGTAGTTCTAGATATATATTCGTATGTAGTACAGCTCCATAGACCTAATAGAGTAGTCTATGTTATTAGGCTCTTTACCTTGTCATACTTGGCAGGCTTGTTTAGAATTCTCTCGGTTCATGAATCGCCAGAGCTAAGCTTTATCTTCTAATGACAATCGAGAGTTATTGAAATCATATATCTATAGGATATAAAAAGTATATTATATAGATAGATAGATAGCTGTACAATGACTTCGTGCTTAACTATAAAAATGCATTTTAATCGAGATCCACTCTAGAACGTCAACTTTCAGTCGTATTCAGGCCGAGCTGGCGACTGCATCTCGGATCAGTTAAGATCGGACGATGCGACTACTTATGCCTCTGCTGGCAATGGGACTGGGATTAGAGCTACTGGCGCTTGTGCTTGGCCAGAGCTACTATGGAAATATACTGGGCGATGCATTGGAGCTGCTGCGTCGTGGTCAGCAACAAATGAATCTTGAGGCACAGGATGAGGGCCAGCAGCTGCTCAGTGAGTATGATTTCATTGTCGTCGGTGCCGGCACAGCGGGCTGTGCTCTGGCCGCACGGCTCAGTGAGAATCCCAGCTGGCAGGTACTGCTCCTCGAGGCTGGCGGACCCGAGAGCTACATCATGGATATGCCCATTGTGGCGCACTATCTGCAGCTGGGCGCAATGAACTGGAAGTATCGCACCCAACCCTCGTCCGGCTCCTGCCTTGCGATGAAGGACAATCGCTGCAATTGGCCAAGGGGCAAGGTAATGGGTGGCTCATCCACCATAAATTATATGATGTACACCCGATCGAATTACAGAGACTACGATCGTTGGGCTGCGCTGGGTAATCCGGGTTGGAATTACGATGAGGTGCTTCCCTATTTTCGCAAATACGAAGGATCACGTATACCCGACGCCGACACTGGCTATGCCCGACCGGGCAAACGGGGTCCCGTGAAGATCAGCTACTCCAGATTCAGTACACCCATTGCCGATGCCTTTGTGCGGGCATCACAGCAGGCAGGCCTGCGTTATGGCGACTACAATGGAGCCGAGCAGCTTGGTGTCTCCTATCTGCAAGCGACGATCGACAATGAGACACGCTGGAGCTCCAATCGTGCCTATCTGTATCCACTGAAGGGCAAGCGAAGCAATCTGCATGTGAAGAAGCACGCCCTGGTCACCAAGGTACTGATCGATCCACAGACAAAGATCGCCTATGGGGTGAGACTACAGTCGGATGGACGCATGTGGAAGGTGCTGGCACGCAAGGAGGTGATCGTGTCGGCGGGTGCGATCAATACGCCGCAGTTGCTCATGCTGTCGGGCCTGGGACCGGCGAAGCATTTGCGTGAGGTGGGCATCAAGCCCATTGCTGATCTCGCTGTGGGTTACAATCTACAGGATCATGTGGCACCGGCGGTGACCTTTGTATGCAATGCCAGCTCGCTGAAGATCAGTGAAATGTTAAGTGCCCAAGCGGTGGGTAACTTCCTGCGCAGCACTGGACCCTTGCGTATACCTGGCGGCGTGGAGGCCATCTCTTTCTATGCCCTCGACGAGTCCGAGCGTCTCAAGCATTGGCCCGACATGGAACTCTTTATGGTCGGCGGTAGTCTTAATCTGAATCCCGCCTTGCGTTTAGGTTTCGGTCTCAGGGCGGACATATATGAGACGATATTCGGTGAGCTGGAGAGAACGGGTCAAAACAGTTTCATGCTCTTTCCCATGATCTTGCGTGCTCGTAGTCGTGGACGCATCAAGTTACGCTCTCGTAATCCCCAAGAGCATCCATTGATCTATGCCAATTACTTTGCCCATCCCTATGACATCAATATCACTGTGCGTGGCATCGAGCAGGCAGTGCGACTGGTCGATCAGCCTGCATTCCGTGCGATCAATGCGCAACTGCTGGATAAACGTTTGCCCGATTGCCAGCAGCATCAGTGGCGAAGTAGTGCCTATTGGGCGTGCCACGCCCGTCACTTCACATTCACGATCTATCATTATTCGGGCACTGCGAAAATGGGTCCCAGCAGTGATCCCAGCGCTGTTGTCGACGCACGATTACGTGTCCATGGCATTCGGCAGCTGCGTGTGGTTGATGCCAGCATAATGCCATATCTGGTCTCAGGACATCCCAATGGTCCGGTCTATCTGATCGCCGAGAAGGCAGCCGACATGATCAAGCAGGATCACAACTATGTTTAACTATTAACTTAATGAATCCGATAATCGATAAAAATGAAATATACACAAATCTTAGACGTGATCGTCGATCTTCGCCCTGGATGCGATCTTCAATCTGCGATCGTGTCAAGTGATCGTTTTTTGTGCTGCGTTGACATATTGCTGCTAATAAAAATGATTTACACGCAGGTTCTGCCCTTCTTCCGCATTGATCGATCACCGTGCGTCGATCTGCGATCGTCGATCGTTAAGTTGTGATCGATGCAGCAGCCCTTTACCCTTTGCAATCATGTTAAAGTTGTCTGAAGATAACCAGAGCTACTGTAGCTATGGCTTCCGCAATTTGGTCAATGCTCGCGTTGCGATCGTGTGAACGATCAGTGGAGCTAAAGTCAATGTCAGACCCAACGCGCTTTCAATTTGGCCACGCTGTGAACGTGTCCATAGTCATGACGAAGTCGCAGTCGCAGTCGCAGTTAAAGTTGAAGTTGCTTGCCGAAGCCAAAGCCGAAGATTCTTGGCCGTAAATCGTTACCAAAAAACCGAACCGATCGAGCCGAGAGATTCGCAACACGATTCGGCGACGGCGTTTTGTATTTAATATTAAATTGAACTTGGCCAGACCGATAGTCAGCATTACGAGATACGCGTCCGATTAGGCAAGACACCGACACTAACGGCACGGGCCACGCATCTCTCAGCGATCACTCGCAACGATCATTCTGAGAATTTTTCTTGAATTCGTTTCTGTTTTTTTTTTTTTTTAATATTTTTCGGTTTTTTTTTTTGTTGTTTTGTAACTGTGAAGTGCGTTGGCAGCATGACTGGCAAATGGAATGATATGCGTCTCTGTTGGGCGCTGATCGTGTTGGTGATTGCGATCACAGCGAGTGTGGTCGTTGCCCAGGATAGTAATAATGTGATATTGGAGACAATTAATTTTCTGAGACGCGGTCAAGAGGATGTAGAGCTCGAGAACTATGATAATACAGTGAATTTGGCAAGTGAATATGATTTCATTGTTGTCGGTGCCGGTACAGCGGGTTGTGCTCTGGCAGCACGTCTCTCGGAGAATCCCAATTGGCAGGTACTGCTCCTCGAGGCCGGAGGACCAGAGCGACTTGTCATGGATGTTCCGATTGTGGCACATTTCCTGCAGTTGGGCGAAATGAACTGGAAATATCGTACACAACCCTCCGATCATGCCTGCCTGGCCATGAATAACAATCGTTGCAATTGGCCACGTGGCAAGGTTATGGGAGGATCGAGTGTTTTGAATTATATGATGTATACTAGGTAAGATATTCCCGAAAATTTGTAGATCAGTTCTATTAGAATTTAATGCAATATGGAAAATTTCAAATGTATCTAAACGAAATTAAATAAATATTTCTTTCCCCTCAACTAGGGCGAACCACAAGGACTACGATCGTTGGTCCTCACTGGGTAACCCGGGCTGGAGCTGGAAGGAAGTTCTACCATATTTCAAGAAATACGAGGGTAGCACAGTGCCCGATGCCGAGGGTGATTTTGTGGGACGTGATGGACCAGTTAAGATCAGCTATGTCAATTGGCGATCAAAGATTTCCGAGGCTTTTGTCGAAGCAGCCCAACAGGATGGACTCAAGTATCGTGACTACAATGGACGCATACAGAATGGTGTCGCATTCCTACACACAACCACATATAACTCCACACGCTGGAGCTCCAATCGTGCCTATCTGTATCCGCTAAAGGGCAAGCGTAGCAATCTGCATGTCAAGAAGAATGCCCTGGTCACCAAGGTACTGATCGATCCACAGACAAAGACCGCCTATGGCATTATGGTACAGACCGATGGACGCATGCAGAAGGTGTTGGCACGCAAGGAGGTGATCGTGTCGGCGGGTGCGATCAATTCGCCGCAGTTGCTCATGTTGTCGGGTGTGGGACCGGCAAAGCATTTACGTGAGGTGGGCATCAAGCCCATTGCTGATCTTGCAGTGGGTTACAATCTACAGGATCATACGGCACCGGCTGTGACATTCACAACGAATGCGACATCATTGAAATTCGAAGACTTTTCCGATCCCTCGTGGCTAACACGTTTCAATCGTCGCGAGGGACCCTATGGCTCTCCGGGTGGCTGTGAAGCGATTGCCTTCTGGGATTTGGATCATGAACGCGATGAGATCGGCTGGCCAGATATTGAATTGTTCCTTGTCGGTGGTTCTATGTCTTCCAATCCGGCTATATCACGTGCCTTTGGACTCAAGAAATCCATCTATGATGCACTGTTCGCAGAGATCGAAGACAAGTCATTGAATGCATTCATGATCTTCCCCATGATATTGCGTCCCAAGAGTCGTGGACGTATTATGCTCAAGAGTACGGATCCCTTTAAATATCCCCTGATTCATGCCAATTACTTTGCCCATCCCTACGATGTGGATATCTCTGTGCGTGGCCTGCTCAAAGCGATCAGTTTGATGGAACAGCGCGGCATGAAGGCCATCGATGGCAAACTGTGGGAACGTAAGATTCCCACATGCAAGCAGCATCCCTACAAGAGTTGGGCCTACTGGGCGTGCTATGTGCGTCACTTCACGTTCACCATATATCATTATTCTGGCACCGCCAAGATGGGACCCAAGTCGGATCGTGCTGCTGTTGTGGATGCACGTCTCCGGGTTCATGGTATACGGAATCTACGTGTTGCCGATGCTAGCATTATGCCTGAGATCATATCGGGACATCCCAATGGACCGGTATTCATGATCGCTGAGAAGGCAGCCGATATGATAAAGCAAGATTATGGATTTATCAATTAGGAACACACACACACACTCACTCTCTCACACACACACACACACACACACACCCTGTAGATAAGCTAGTTTCCACATCAGGTTCAAGCTTCGTTCGGAACGTTGCTTTAGTTAGATCTTGTGCCTACTCTATATATTTCTATATTGAACTGATTCTAATTTAAGTTTATTGTTAAGTTATCAAAGGAAATAAATTGTATTTTAATGTGTAAAAAATTGTTATCGATACGTTATCGAAAATATCTCTAGGCTATACTTGCCGTTTATACTCTTGCCTTCGACATTGACATTGAACTCGCCTCGATTTCATTTCTCGTCTCGTTTGGACTTCGTATTTATAAATACCAATATCATTTGTTCTCATTGTTTTGTCTCGATCGTCTAGTCGCCTACTCCTCTTCTTCTTCTTCTTCTTCTTTTTGCCATTTTTCATGCTAATCAACAGCGCTGGCTAACAACATCATCACATCAAATTTGAAAGCCATGAAGATTTCGCCCAAATTTAAATGCCCCGGCAATCTGTTGTTGTTGTTTCTCTGCGCTTTTAACTATTTTGATATGGTATAATAAATGTTTTTTTTTTTTTTTTTTTTATTGTTGCGGAAATGATTTTCGAACGGCATTCAAGCTTGGTTTTGGGTAGGGTATAACGAGGCAAATAAAGAGAAAGAGAACAAATTGCATCGATAAGAAATAAAAGGTTACCTTGGGTCTAATGAGACCCATGGGTTTGAATAGGATTCTAACTCGAATTGCTTTCGCGAAGGGTATACGCTAGTCGTTGCTCTATCTCACAATATTTTGTTGCACAATTAATGTTAATGTCTCAGCTGATTTTAAGCTCCCTCCCCCCCAGGTAATAAATACTTCTTAGTTCTCAGTTCGCCTTGGTTGCGGCTAATCAACTGAATCACCAGCAGCTCTCCCCATATGGTGTCTCAATTCAAATGTGTAGAGAGTATACCATATGTGATGAGGGCAATGCAAGACAGCTTAGGGTTATGATTTTTTGCATGCGCTTAAAAATATGCAACAGAATCGCGAGCTTAAGATTTAAAGCTTTTTTGAAGCTTTAAGCTCCGCTTTAAAGTACTAACTAAGGGTTCAAGATCACAGTAAATAAAGATAACACGCTGCACAACTATAAAATACCCTTTAATAAAGCTTGGTTATTATAAACTTATATTTTAATAAATATATTACTCATTTTCCCAGTCGATTTCATTATCATATCTACATTTGCGTATTTCCCCTCTTCAATTCACTTCCACAGAGTAATATATCTTGCCCGTAGGGTATATTAAAGTAATTGCATTTCATACTCATGCATATATTATATATCGTGTAATCTATCAACAAACTAAATTTAATTCATTAGCCTCATCGCTCAGAGGCATCAAACCTAATCAGCTTTAACTTCGTTCTGAGATCTATACGAGCTGTACTTCCTCTGGACTCTGAGAGGGGATTCTATTTCTCTCTCTCTCTCTCTCTTCCTTTCTTTCCCTCCCTCTCTTCTTTTACCACTGACATTTTCATTATAAAAGCATCAAATATTCATGATTTCAGCTCGTCCAGGCCAGGCAGGACAGGTGCCTGTCACAGGCAGACGAACTGTATCAATGAATCCAGAGAAGGAGTAGGCAGTTTGGAGTTTTCAGATTTACAAGTGGTACCCCATGGACAGGGACTGGCAATGCATACTACACTTTTAGGATACATACAAGGTCTTCTATTCTATTGTATCCATGGGGTTGTTCGTTTCTGCTGCACTGCAGCTAACCAAATCTGTGATTCAATATTATGTTGACAGCCAGCAGCAGGAAGGGGTGGGAGCAGCAACAGAGTGGGGGGAGGTGGTGGGTATTACTCCATGGGGGTTGGGTCGCTGTAGTCCACTCACGGAACTGACTGGGTGGTGGCTTTAGTCAAAAGCCGTTTAATCTTCTATGATTTCAATCGCTGTTGAATACACTCACAAAATGAGTATATTTCATTTGTTAGACAATATGTTCAGAAATAAAGGGTAAGTTATCTAGTATAAATAGATGATATTTTATTTTATAAAATGTATCGAAAATAAAAAACAAACTTGTATCGTTTCGATAGTTTCCTTAAGATTTTCATTATATCGATAGTTTTTTTACTTCTCGATTGTATTGATTCTAATCAATAGTTTAAATTCTTGTCGATAGTCTCACATTGTTTCGATAGCTTTGCAAGTTTGCTCTATTCTTGAATACTCATTTATATTTTCGATAGTTTCAAGACAGATCACTGAGCTTAATCTCTACAAATATACCCTACAAACCGAGCTTATACGAAACCAGCATTTCATATTCGTTCTTTTGCATAATATGAGACTTTTTATTTCATTCTTTGTAATTATGTTTGTCATGGGAAGCAAAATGAAGGCAACACAAAAAAAAACAAAACAGAAACAGAAGCAGAATAATTATAAAATGCGAGCATTTTATGGGGTTGTTCATGGGGTAACCCCCGCTGAAGAACCCCATGCAAGAGCAGGCAGAGTTGCGATGGACATCTTGTTTACAAGTGTCTTTTTTTTTTTTGGTTTTCTTCTTTTAGCTTCCGTCGTTGCTTCTGCTCTTGTTATGCTGTTCTTGTTGCTGCTGGAGAAGAGAACCAGAACCGGAACCTGAACTAGAATCAGCTTTGTCAAACCAGAAGCACAAACTGATCAAAGTCTAAGCAAGAAATGGCCAGAAGCCGACGAACTGAGGCCAAGATAAGCCAAAGTCAGAGTCAGAGTCAAAGACAAAGACAAAGCCGACGAAAGATAAGAGGAAGATGGCTATACAGAGAGCTACATAGAACTAAAGAGAGAGAGAGAGAGATAGAAATGGCGCTAATAGGCAGTTGTATCATAAAATGCGCAATGAACCCAATGGAAAACATTCAGAGAGAGAAAGATGAGCCAAGAACTGGCCAAGACAAAGAGGCCAACTCAGCTGCACAGTGGGACGAGTGTAGTCGAAATGGGGCACTGATAAAAATCAATGAAATATTTCCGCTAAAACTAGAAGTAAATAAATTAGAATTCACACAAATTATATTTACAAAATGTATTAAAATATAAAACATATATACAATAGTATAATTAATAATAAAAATAGTATAATAAATACAAGTAGTATAATAAATAATAATATATATTATTATCATACTTTTATACTTTATGGCTCTGATATAAAATAAAAAAATTACAACGAATTTTTTTACTAATTGTTTTCTATCCTCAGCCACTACAATATTTGCGAATCTCCTAGCCACCTTGCCCCACTGTGCGTAGTGCGCTGTGCCGGCTAGCGGAGTCAAAATGGTCCAGAAGACGAAATTGGCAGAGCACAGTCATCGCCGCAAAGGCCTAGCGTGAGGTTCTACCACCGAAAGATGCACCTGAAGATCGGCCAGCAGTTGGGCATGCTGCTGCTCCAGCTCCTGCTGCTGTTATTCCCCCTGGCGCTGGCAGCCAGAGTTGCCAGACCCGCAGATATCAATCTAGAGCAGCTGCAGCGTCTTGGTCTGGGCAATGTGGTCAATCTGCCGCACTACACCGATCGTAAGTCTGTCTACACTAAACTGTCTACACTCAGCTCCTCCTGATCTCTCCCCTCTCCCTCTCTTCCTTGCAGTGCCCCGCGATACATACGACTTCATTGTCGTCGGAGCCGGTGCCGCTGGCTGCACACTGGCCGCCCGCCTGGCGGAGAATCCCAAGTGGTCTGTGTTCCTGGTCGAGGCTGGCGGTGTGGAGAACCTTATGCATCTGATACCCATAATGGCGCCCTCACTGCAACTAACCGCCTCCAATTGGAACTATCAATCGCAGCCACAACGTCACGCCTGCCACGGCATGCCCGACCATCGCTGTGCCCTGCCACGTGGCAAGCTCTTGGGCGGCACCAGCTCCATCAATTTCATGATCTACAATCGTGGCAATCGACGTGACTTTGATACGTGGGCCGAACGTGGCAATGTCGGTTGGAGCTATGCCGAGGTGCTGCCCTACTTCCTGCGCAGCGAATCGGCTCAGCTGCAGGGTCTAGAGCACTCGCCATACCACAACCACAGTGGACCCTTGAGTGTGGAGGATGTACGTCGTCGCAGCACACTGGCACACGCCTATCTACGTGCCGCCCAAGAGGCGGGACATCCACGCACGGACTACAATGGCCAATCCCAGCTAGGAGTCTCCTATGTGCAGGCCAACACGATCAAGGGACGTCGCCACAGCGCCTTTCGTGCCTACATTGAACCGGTGCGTAGGCAACGCAAGAACCTGCACATTCTCACCATGGCTCGAGTGACCCGTGTGCTCATAGATGTGGCGACTAAGTCAGCCTATGGCATAGAGCTCAATCATGGCGGACGACGCTATCAGGTGAGGGCACGCAAGGAGGTGATACTCTCAGCGGGTGCCTTCAACTCGCCACAGCTGCTGATGCTCTCGGGGATTGGACCTGAGGACAACCTAAAGGCCATTGGAGTACCCCTGGTGCAGGCACTTCCCGTGGGTCGTCGTCTCTACGATCACATGTGCCACTTTGGACCCACCTTCGTGACCAATACGACGGGGCAATCCTTATTTAGCTCCCGCCTAACGCCGCCCATGATCAAGGACTTTCTGCTGGGACGTGCCGATACGCAGCTCTCGAGTATCGGTGGCGTGGAGACACTCACCTTCATCAAGGTGCCTGCGGCTAAGAGTGCACCCACTCAGCCTGACATTGAACTTATTCAGGTCGCAGGCAGCTTGGCCAGCGATGAGGGTACCGCACTCTCGCGTGGCGCCAACTTTAAACCGGAGATCTACAACAAAATGTATCGCCACTTGGCTCAGAGTCAGCAGGATCACTTCACATTTCTGATCATGCAGTTTAAGCCACAATCTGTGGGACGTCTCTGGCTGCACACACGCAACCCGCTCGAGTGGCCACGCATCGATCCCAAGTACTTTAGTGCGCCCACAGATGTGGAGCAATTGCTGCAGGGTATCAAGGAGTCTATACGCATCTCGAAGATGCCAGCAATGCAAGCGATCGGCACAAGGATCCTCGATAAGCCTGTGCCAGGTTGCGAGAGCCATCGCTTTGGCACCGACGACTACTGGCGCTGCTCCATACGCACCTTGTCGTACACACTGCATCATCAGGTGGCCACCTGCCGCATGGGACCTGCAAGTGATCCCAGCGCTGTGGTCAGTCCACAGTTGAGAGTACATGGCATGAGACGACTTCGGGTAGTGGACACCAGTGTCATCCCACTCCCTCCCACAGCGCATACCAATGCAGCTGCCTATATGATCGGTGAGAAGGCTGCCGATCTTATCAGGGATGACTGGGCCAGTGATGCCGCCAACTGAGCGAAATGGGTCAATAAAAGCGGTACGAATGAGCAGAGGGAAGGCAGTTCGAAATGAGATCGAAATCAACAATCAACGAGATCGAGAACGAAATGGGGAATGGGGAATGGGAACAAGTCTAACGGGTTTCTCGCCTCTTACGCTCTGAGAACGCACAAAGTCGATAGAGAGCGATGACGATGATGACGAAGTTTTCGGTTTCAGCAAGTGTTTTTAGAGGTTAAATGAACCCGCTAAATTAAAAGTGTGAAAACTGCCAAATTAACAGCGCGCAGGGATCAATCATCGCCAAGCAAATACCCTGTAAATCATCATATATAGTAATAAGCTATCGATCCTAACTATAAGTCATTAACCTTAAGCAACACACACACACACACACGCACCTCTATTTATAGCACTTTGTTTATTTATGCAAGTAATTTATTCATTCTTTTTTTTTTTTTAATTAATTCAACTTTCTTTCTTTTTAAGAAACTTAAATGTAGGTTAACTATATGAGCTATACAAATATATAGAAATCATACGAAACATTCGCATAATATTTATATTACTTTTTTAGTCTCTCTCTCTCTCCTCCAATTCTCTTAGGGTTTTGGTTCCAACAAACTCATCATATCAAGGTAATAATTGAAGTTCCACAAGTACCCTTAGATTACTTCATTAAAAACACGCTTCACTCATGTTTGAAGATCCCATTAAGCTTCCAGCAAACCCTACACTGGAAACCACATAATAACTAGAAAAATTCTCCCAAATATCAACATTATTATCATTGGCCTAATACTTACAAGCTGAAGGTCTTATATACCATGCTACACTCCACTAGGTATTACTTTTTAAACATATCTACAATACACAAGAGGGTTATACCGATTTCTGGTTTGAATTCCCCTTCCAATCAATGATCTCAGCTCAATTCACTCTCTCATTTCCTTCTTGTTGGTGAGAGAACGCATATGCCGGACCTGTTGTAGGGTGCGCAAATGAGTAAGCCAAAGCGAGGAGCAATGCTGATCTGAGCTGCGGTCACCTATAAGTCTTATAAGGCATTGCCTGGCCTGACATTACGATCATTGAGATGCTTTGCCTGACACTGCTAACAACGCTCCTGGCTACGTTTGGATCGGTGCGATCGGCACGATCGGTGCAGAACCCCCTGCTAGAGCAGCTACAGCAACTGGGACTGGCCAATCTGATCGAGCAGGCAATAAGACCCAATGGTGAGTGATAGCAACCCCAAGAGATCCCTAGAAATCTCAAGAGATCCCTAGAGATCGCAAGAGATCCCTAGAGATCGCAAGAGATCCCTAGAGATCGCAAGAGATCCCTAGAGATCCCAAGATATCCCAAAAGATCCGAGGAAATCCCAGAAGATCCCAAGAGATTCAGGAGATCCCTAGGGATCCCATGAGATCCCAGAAGATCCCAAGAGATCCCAAGAGATCTCTAGAGATCCCAAGAGATCACAACCAGGTCTAACTCGCTGTTCCCCTCTTGCAGTACCTCAGAATCTGGCCACATATGATTTCATTGTGGTGGGCGCTGGCGCTGCTGGCTGCGCCCTGGCAGCGCGACTCTCCGAGAATCCCGAATGGCGTGTGGCACTGATCGAGGCTGGCGGTGTGGAGAACATAGCACACATGACCCCCGTGTTGGCGGGGCAACTGCAGCTAACCGCCTCGAATTGGAATTACAAATCGGTGCCACAGCGTCTCTCCTGTCTTGGCATGTACAATCAGGAGTGCGCCCTGCCACGTGGCAAGGTTCTGGGAGGAACTAGTGCCATCAATTATATGATCTACAATCGTGGCAATCGACGTGACTTTGATACGTGGGCCGAACGTGGCAATGTGGGATGGAGCTATGCAGAGGTGCTGCCCTACTTCCTGCGCAGCGAATCGGCTCAGCTGCAGGGTCTAGAGCATTCGCCATACCACAATCATAGTGGACCCTTGAGCGTGGAGGATGTACGCTTTCGCACACAGTTGGTGCGATCGTTTATTGATGCCTCCGTGCAGGCGGGTCATCCTCGCACCGATTACAATGGCCAATCCCAGCTGGGTGTCTCGTATGTGCAGGCAACCACACGCAATGGCCGTAGGCACAGTGGTTTCTCTGCCTACATACGTCCAGTGCGGGATCAACGCTCCAATTTACACATATTCGCCTTCTCGAGAGTGATACGCCTGCTCCTGGACGTACCCTCCAAGTCGGCACAGGGTGTGGAGTTTGTGTACAAGAAGCAGAAATACATATTCAAGGCACGCAAGGAGGTGATACTCTCGGCGGGTGCCTTCAACTCGCCACAGCTGCTGATGCTCTCGGGGATTGGACCCGAGGATAACCTGAAGGCCATTGGGGTACCCCTGGTGCAGGCACTTCCCGTGGGTCGTCGTCTCTACGATCACATGTGCCACTTTGGACCCACCTTCGTGACCAATACGACGGGTCAGACGCTCTACCCGACACGCTTCAATATACCCGACATATTGTCCTTCTATCTGAGTGGAAATCCGAATACACGTCTCAGCTCGATCGGTGGTGTGGAAGCGCTGGCGTTCATCAAGTCGCCGCGATCACAGCTGCCTAAAGATTGGCCAGATCTTGAGCTGATACTGGTCGCAGGCAGCCTGGCCAGCGATGAGGGCACCGCACTCAAGTTGGGAGGTAATATCAAGGACGAGATCTACGATCGTGTCTATCGACCCTTGCTGCGCACCCAGCAAGATCACTTCACGCTGCTCGTCATGCAGTTCCATCCCAAGTCTGTTGGTCGTCTCTGGCTGCACGATCGTGATCCCTTCAGTTGGCCCAAAATCGATCCCAAGTATTTTATAGAGCCAGAGGATGTGGAGTATCTGTTGGATGGCATCAAGGAATCTATACGCATTGCACAGATGCCTGCACTGCAGGCGATTGGTGCGAGAATCCTCGATGAGCCTGTGCCGGGTTGCGAGAGCCATCGCTTTGGCACCGACGACTACTGGCGCTGCTCCATACGCACCTTGTCGTACACACTGCATCATCAGGTGGCCACTTGCCGCATGGGACCCGCTAGTGATCCCAGCGCTGTGGTTAGTCCACAGTTGAGGGTACATGGCATGAGACGACTTCGGGTAGTGGACACCAGCATCATCCCATTGCCACCTACAGCGCATACCAATGCGGCTGCTTTTATGATCGGTGAGAAGGCTGCTGATCTCATCAGGGGCGACTGGCAGTAATCAGAAGGGGAGTAGGGAAGGGACGTAACCCCGAGTGGCTGCCCCGAGAGGATGCTTGTTGCCCTGGCTGTGGGTTAATTAAATGAAAGGCGTAGCCAGGCGGGGGTTGCCAGGCAGAGGCCTAAGGACGGCGATGGAGTTGGAGCTGGAGACGTAGCCGCAGAGTGCATTCACCCAGTCCAGCGCAACAAGGGTTGAAAACCTTTGACTAGGCTGAGCAAAAAAATACAACAACAACAAGAAGGAGAAGGAGCAGAGGATGGAGAAGGCGCAAAGGAAGGAGGGAGAGAAGGAGAACCACAGCTAACAGGGTGGTTTGACGTTGCGCAGTCAAAACACAAACTGGGATGCTGCTGACTCTTCTCCTTCCCTGGTTTCCCTCTCTCTCTCTCTCCCTCTCTCTCTCTCTTTCTGTGCAGCTTTGGGGGTGTGTGCGTGCATACAAGTGGTTATCAGCGTGCGGCTTTCTCCCTCTCCTCCTCCCTCTTTCTGTTGTTGTTCTGTGAAAAATTCAATATGCATCCAGAGTCGGGCAACAACAAACACTATTAAAATTAAGGTTTTTTTCGCTTCCGCAACCATACCGAAGACCTCATATTCTTAGTTTATTTATACTTTAGTTTTTTAAAAAATATACATTTTTTTTATTTCTAACACAACTCGAATATTTATTAAGCAATGCCTAGCAAATTTGCAGTAATACATTATGTTATTATAATTATTGTATATACAAAAATCAACCATTTTTGCTTTGAAATTCAAGCTTGTTATTTGTTTATTTCTTGATATACACAGGCGTGTCCAAGTTCGTAAAGTTTACTTGAGCAAGTATAAACAAATATTGTTAGCAAATTTGATAGCACTGGCTCGTATAGTCACTGAGATCTTTAAAAAAATAAATAACAAACGCTTTGTAGAGCAACATTTTCATACATTTTGATTGAGATATCACAAGTCTTATTAGATGCGGAAATTACCTCATTAGAGACCTAAGCTAGCGATGTCATTAGCTTGTTTAATACTCAAGCGCATATATAATCCTGATAATGAACAAAAAAAAAGGGGGGAAAAAATAACAAACACATCTTTGAAAGCGTATTTGAAGCCTCTTAAAACCAGATCCACAGCCAAGGGTAATGACCATGCATTGTGCTGCAATTAAGTGCTTAAAATGTGTGTCTGTGTCTGAGAAACCTTAATGGTTCAACGACTTAGTAACAACACCAACAACCTGATGAGTTCTATAGAACATCAACTTAGCCTGCTCTCCGAGATTGCACTTAGCACTCTCAAGTCTCGAGTGTATCTCAGGCTAATCGGGATCTCTGTGGCGAGTCATCAGAAGCAGGAAAAAAATAAAATATATATCAAAATTTATACCCTCGTTTACAAAGATCACGTAGCGCATATGCCCACGGTGCGGGTAAGGCATGCGAGGCGAGTCCGCTTTAAGCGCCATGCCGCAAAGTATGCAATAGAAAATCGTGTGCCCTGGCGTGGCCGCTTTAAGCGCCCAGCCGCAAAGTATGCAACAGAAAAACGTAGCGTGCCAGTCGGCAGTCTGTCAACAATTGTGGTTGCTTTTTCCCTTAATTGCTGCATTTGAAATGAGTCAACAGGGGAAATGCATTCGCACACACACGCACACACACACACTCGCACACACTCATGTGCCTTTGGGACACTCTTAAGGTCATAATCGCAAACTCACCTGAAACAATTAACGCCTCATTGGGCCCCGTTGTGTGTATGTTGCCCATGCTGTGGAAGACTCTGCTGCTGTGGGTCGTATTATATATATAGGAGGGGAAGTTGTTGTTCTTGTTGTCGTTTGTGTCCTCCTTTTGTTTAGCTTTGAGTATAATATACGTTTATATGTTACGTATGTTGATCAAACGTCGTGAGTTGAGTTGAGTTCACGTACACAATGCTGCACACAATCAATGTAGAAATAATAAGAATAATAATAATAATAATAGTAGGGAAAAAAGCACAGAAAGTAAAGAGTGGGAAGGAAATGAGTAAACAAATGGAAACACTCGGCCTCGATTTAGTGCTGCCGCTCGCAAGTATGCTACACTTTTTTGTCGCTTGGCTCATTCAATTCGCCGCCCGCGAGTATGCAACACTTATTGTGCGCTCGCACTGCACGCTCTAAACACGCTTTTGTTTTGGTTTTTCTTTTTGTTTTCGTTTTTGCTTTTGCTTTTGATTCGTTTGCGCTGCTTCGTGTTTGGGGCGATGGCAAATGCTAATTTCAATAACAATTGAAGCAACAACTACATACAACAACAACACACACACACACACACAGAGTATCAACAACAACTTGTTCTCCAGTTATTTTATATAGTACACACACACGTTTTTCAGGCAACTTTATTGATATTGCCCGCATATGTAGCATGTTTAAATATGTATATACTATATGTACACACATATGTATATAGTACATAAGAAAGCTCTAGGTCCCATGATAATTAATTTATTTTGATATTTCGGCACACCAAAAGTTTGATAGGTTTCAATTTGCCAGCGAAATTTGCATTAAAAAAAAAGAGAACAAATTCTTTGCGAATCGAATAAAATTAGAACAAATTCGAACAATTTGGAAATGGCGGCGGCGGCGGCGGTGAGGGGGGCAGAAAATGACGTAAACATCGTGGCCCAAGCATTAATGCGGCAACGGCGACGACGTACATATCACTGGCAGCGACGCGACTGCGACGCGACGTTACTTTCATTGCGAGGATGGGTGCCAGCATGTGCGTGTGTGTGTGTGTGTGTGTGCGCCTCTATAAAAAGCGTACAGTATACACACACACACACACGTGCATATATGTATGCAAGCGTTTGTGTGTGTGTGGCAGTGTGTGCACATGCGTGAGTATTGGACACTCGAAAAGCGCAAAGAATTCAGAGTAGAGAACGCCGCCTTATCATGAGCTCATCATCTGCGTGCAGCTTTTTGATAGTCCCCATACATGTACATTTTTATATGATTTTATTCTGCTCATCGGCTGTACCGGGAGATTAGAACAAAAGGTTGCAGAATTTGTGAAAAGAAAGTAAAATGAATTTATTCTATGGCAGCAAACAAAACATAAACGCACACACACACACGCACAGCCACACGGCATATCTAAGGAAAAATAACCCCTAGTTAGAGAGTTTCTCTGGTTGGGGTTGTTGCTGCGGCTGCTGTCGATTCTTATTGGAACTTAGTAAGTTTTCTTTTAACGTTTATCTTGTTGTTGTCCCTTTGAAATACACTTATGCCTCGCCGCCGCCCACTTGCAGTATTAGTCACTTGTTTTATTTCACATCGAACCGGCAAAATGTGTATAAAAAGAACCGCGCAAAAAGCTAACGCGTATCTCAATTCGGGGACACTTTAAAACAGATTCGGTTTCACCCACAAAAGCACATCATCTAACAACAACAATAACAAAATTGAGCAAAAAAAAATATATAGACGACGATTGTATGTAAGGCAAGCACACGCACACACGCACACGTACGCAATTGCAAGGAATTTCTAGTTTTTATTCATTAATTAATTGGAATTTTGTCAATGAAAACAATTTATAATCCGGCACTTTACCGAAGAACTCCACAATCGAATTGGCAATGTTATATTTTTGCTTTGATTATCGATATATCTTGTCTAAATTGAATTTCAGAACGATAGCAACCAGGGTGACCAGCTCTCACAAAAATACAGAAAAGGCATTTTTAGTACATTCTGCGATTATTAATCGGATATTAATTCTTTAATTAATTAAATATATGTCATTAAAGACCGCAATATGTAGTGGTTTTTAATTAATCTAAAATTATGCAATATAAAGAGCAAAACTAGAACGTTGTAATAGCAGCGCTACATACAATTTGCCAAATCGATATACATGTATCGTTCATAAATCTGAGTTTTTAATGCTTATAATGTTAAGGAAATAAACTAAATAAATTTAAAATATTTTTGCATCACATTATTTATGCAATTTATTTTATTTTTGGTTTATTTCTGAGAGCTTTCAAATGTTATCAAGCACAACTGTTTTTCTCATTCCCTATCGATAACTTATCGCAGATAAGTCTCTAGCAATAGCGTCTATCAAGTTGCACATCACAAATTTTTTCAAAAGCAAAATAATGAATTAATGCAATTAATGCGAAATAGCCAGGTAAAAACTGGATGAACAAGCTAACAAACATAGCGCGTTGCTATTTATGCAACTGCGCCTTTGTAGACAAGAAGGTGTACGAGCATATGTTCGAGAAGCGCTACAATGCCAGCGGAGTGGAGCAAAATACACTGGCCACAATTTTGGCCATGGTGCTGGGCATCAAACTCGAGGAGGAGGAATTGCATTCGACGGTAAGTCGTAAGGCTTTATTTAGACTAACTCTTGTTTTGGCTAACTAGCTTGTACCTTCTGCAGTTTGTGTGCAGCACCTGCAAGGTGAGTCTGCTTAACTATGAAGCGTTGGGGCAGCAATTGTTTAAAATACGATTGGAAATCCTTGAGACGCACAAGCGAACAGCAAAATTGTATGAAGCAGGATCAGCAGAGCAGCATTGTGGCAACCCAAACCAAAACGAACTCGAGGAGCTTGTGGCTGAAGAGGAACCGGACTTGGTCGAGCCATATTATGAGGATAATGATATGATTGAGATGCGGTCGGAGCACTCTGATTTGATTGAATCCTGCTTTGAGGATACAGAGCTAATCGATCAACGTTCCGAGCACTCGTTGCTCGACGCAGACTTACTTGAACCAAGCGCCCTGGATGCAGATTTAATTGAACATTGTGGCGATTTGGATACGGATTTGTTTGAGGAATGCTCCGATGCAGATGACGACCATATAAACCAACAGCTTCAGATCTCAGGAGCAGCATTTGCAGGTGTCGAAACTTGCCAATTCAAATGACACATAGATTTAATCGATTCAATTATATTGGCAGATGATCAGCCATTGGCGAGAGTGGACAAATCAAAGACTCGAGTGTTCGCCTGCTCGTACTGTGACCAAGTATGCAATCGACGCGTCCAACTGGTGGAACACGAGCGCATTCACACCGGCGAAAAACCCTACAAGTGTGATCTCTGCGAGGCTAGCTTCGCCCAGCGCGCCAATTATCGCACCCACATGAACACGACGCACCTGAACAGGGCCGACTTCAAGTGCAACATATGCCAGCGCAGCTTCAAGCGGCAACGTCTGCTGGACAACCATATTAGGTCTGTGCACACAAAACAGCGCAATCTGCATTGCGAGCAGTGTGAGGCCACATTCAGTGATCCCATCAGCCTCAAGAAGCATCTGCTGTGCCACACGGGCGCCAAAGACTACAGTTGCCACATCTGTGGCAAACAGTTCAGTCGAGCTGAGAATCGCGATATCCATCACTTTGTGCACAGCAAGCGTAAGCCGTATGCCTGTCAGGTCTGTGGCGAAGAGTTTATGCGCAAGCAGCAGCTGCTCCAGCACAGCAAGACGAGCAATCACAGCAATCCAAAGATTGTGCGCCTCAAGCCGCAGTTCAGTGCCGCCAACAGCGATAAGTTGCTCCAGCAGCGACCCTACGAATGAGTCCCGGTGTCTCTCTCGGCTCACACTCACTCACTCACTCTCTACACTCGTAATTAAGCATGAATGAATTGTACAAATCGCATCAATATTAATCATTATAATACTTAGGTAAAATGTTTAATAGTTTGATTGTACGCCTCGCCACGGCTGACTATCTTTTTGAATCGCTAAAAATCTCTTTAATGTTTTAATATAGCTCTAATAAAACTAAACTAATTGTTCGAAAGTATTCTATATCCAATTGAAATTTAAGCAAATACAGTACCAGAACATCGCACCATACTCTTTCTTTCTCTCTCTAGCACAATGTCTGCCTCTCTTTCTAATTTGTGTTAATTCCAGTTTAAGCTTTGGATTTGCAGATTCTTGAAAGAAAATGAGCGGCATATCTTAATTATATATTAAAATTCGAATTAGCTTTATCCTCTTCTTATTACTTGACTGATAAATGTATTTATTTTAATCTTTATAAGGTTTCTTTGAATGATATACCCAGAGTGTGCGAGTGAAACGGCATTAGTAACAGTGTTGCAAAGCGACATAAAACAACACAAACAGCTGATCATCGGCAATAATTGCAGCTGATTCCACATGGCAAAAAGAAAACTTGAAATTTAGCCGACTCACACCACGCGAATTGACCAAGCTAATGAAACAAAAAGCATTGCCAGATTAACGCAAGCTGCCTAGTACCAGACAAGATGCAAATCCCTAACGAAGGGCAATCCCACATTGAATTAAAATAATACATCTCTTTATTGCGTCCCACTAGGGTACCGCTAGTCTAGTTTATAAAAGCAAACGGGAGCATCATCAACATGCATCCAATTCCAATCTTCAAAAAGGGACTACTTTCATCCATATACAGCCAGCCAGTTCGATTCGATTGTTTTGTTTCATTTTTGGAATGGATAGACACAACAACAAACAAGAAACAAAGCACAGATTGCGGCTGCATTTTCTCTTTTTTTTAGTTGATTTGTTGTATAATTAAAAAAAAAAGTTACGTTTTTGTTTTTCAGTTAACACCGGCCTGGGCGGCCACTGCACCCGTTCCATCAGAACACATTTTATTCAGAACGCAACATCTTCTCCTTTTGACGCTGCAGCTTCTTCTTGGAGAGCTTCTTCTTTGTGGGCTCATCGTCGGTGGCCTTGGCAACAACCTCCTCCTTCTCGGTGAGGATGACCTCGACGTGGCATGGCGACGACATGTAAGGGTTGATGCGACCATGGGCACGGTAGGTGCGGCGACGCAGGCACTGAGCACGGTTCACCTGAATGTGATCGACGACCAGACGATCAACATCGAGTCCTCTGTAATCAGCGTTGGCCTCAGCATTGCGCAGCAGCTGCAACAGAAACTCGGCGGACTTCTTTGGCCAGCGACCCTGTGTGGTCTTCCACTGCTTGGCCTGAGCGCAACGGCCAACACCACCGTTGAAACGACGGAATGGCACGCACTCCTTCTGGTCGACGACGGCCTTCAGGAAACGCTGGGCACGACGCAGGGGCATGCGCTTGATGGCCTGTGCGGTCTCGTGCGTGTTCTGTTCAGAAGAAGATGAATAGATTAATAATATATACATTACAAATACTTTATAGAGTTTTGGTCTGTCTCTGTTGTTCCGATTCTAATTCTATTTTCGCTTTTAAGCTTTGTGCCACGCTACAGGTAGAGACGAGCGCATCGAGGGCAGTTCGCCGCTGTTTTAACATGGCTGGAATTTACTCTGGGCGCAAGCAACATAATGATGGCATGATAGGCACAACCATCCAAAGCAACTGCTGCGCCCATCTATCTAAAACTTGGGGGTACGACTAAGCGAGCTAATGTGTCGCGCTACAGGTAGAGACGAGTGCATTGAGAGCTGCTCGCCGCTGTTTTAACACGACTGGAGAATGCTTTGGGCACACTTTGGTTAACATGCACGCATCGAGGGCGAAACACATCAAATATTAAGCATGCCCATGGTAAAGTCAATTCGATGTTGTTGTTGTTACTGAGAGGGAATTGTGGACAGGAATTTAGAAAGAGCGCATCGGGAAGATTTCGATTGCGTTCAGCTGGAACTTGTCCAAATTTACTATAGCAACATAGCAAAAGCGAAATGCTGCAGTTTTGGCAGATAATTCACTGATTTAATGTTGCAAACAAACACTTGCACACGCACACACACACACACACACTAAACATAACCCCACTTTTGCATGGTGTAGCAGCGCAAACAACAACAACATCGAGCGGTTCGGCGTCCGTCTGGATTTCTGATGGAATCACTAGAAACTTACCTTGAAATGAACACGTAGATTGGGTCCGCGCGCCTTGCACGACTTGGTGGCGTTATCTGGCTCACGTGAGTAACGGCCCATTGTTTAATATCTACAAAATATAGTAAATATACCAAAACTTTAGTCACTTCAAAAAAAGGTTGTATGTTTTGTTGTATGCACAGAAAAAAAATATATCAGAAAATAACACAATGTTTGCAGTCAATTCATGGTGGTTTGCAGTTGGAAATCTGTGGTAATTTCATGAATTGCGCATTTAACACTTTGTTGTCTTTAATATTTTACGCGTTTTGTATGAAAATACATTTATATTTTGACGATGTATTAAAATTATTGCGGCTTTGCCAATTCAGCGTACCTCCTTCGTCGTGTACGAAACCGGAAAAGAACAAATGTCAGAGAGTTGGCGGCCATGCTTGATATCGATATCGATAATCATAACACAGTGTTGCATAGTGTATGCGTGAGCGATTATTGCGCGCAGTGTTGCACGGCGGCGGCGCACAAATGCGTCAGAACGCAAAGCAATGAGCTTTTTGTCAGGCATGCACAAAATGCGCGCACTTTTTTGAACACGAATTCAAAATGCTGATGATGTTGATCAACGACGCAGTTTTATTATTCTAGAAATCGTACACAGTATGCTTGAAATGTTGATTTCATTTCCTTCCGTCAGCAATCGCAGTGGCTATTAGCCAGTCATGCAGCCAGGCAGCCAGCCAGCCAGCCAGCAATATGTAGATATAGTAGGAATACGCTTTTGTGCGCATTCACTACTTGTACAAATTGCTTATGAGTGGTACTTGGCACAACCATAAAACGTTATTCATTTAAGCTCACTCGTTTAGTTAGTTGCTTCCCCACAATTTCTTTATTACAATTCTGCCATTTTGATATGTACTTACAATGCAAATTAATTGAATTAATTCAATTTGCTGCTCGGCGTTCCGTTGATTTTTCTCTTTCTCTCTCTCTCTCTCTCTCTCTCTCTCATATTTGTAGTTTTTATTTGTATTTTTTCGTTTTCGTTTATTTTTTTTTTTTTGTCATTTGACTGACTGATGGGCCGCATCGCCGCTACCGATGCTGGACGATGACGATGTTGTTCATATAATCCATGAGTATGCTTATAAATATGTATTTAAATTTTCTGTTGTTCCACAAGTTGTTGCTGATACACGCCCACTGTAGCACACAGTGCCTAATATCCGTACTTGTGCGCATAATAATGCAAAGAGAATGAAGAAGAAGGAAAACCAGAATGTGGCATGCATAAAAATATATGTTGTTTTTTTTTTTTTTTTGCAGCTTTGTCTGCGACTTGAGCTCGTCTCTTTGGAAAAAACATCGTCATCAGTTGGCGTCAGCGTCGCAGTCGCAGTCGCTGTCGCTGTCACTGTCTCCTGCTCTGTCAACGTCATCGTCGACATCGACATCGACGTTGGCGTCGGGGAGCAGACAACACAACTGAGACAAATCTAATTTACATGATCACTCGCATTATCATCCATTGTATTATAATCATTGAGCAGCGCGGCGTCCGCGTCCACGTCGGCGTCGACGTCGACATCGACCTCCGCCCGCACCTGCGCCTGCGCTCAGGCCATTGTTTTGTTTGGGGCTGCTGCTGCGGCTGCTACGGCAACTGCGGTTGCTGTGGCGAGTTCAGCGGTTGGCGCTTCCTAAGTGGATGACACTCAAGCTCATTGAGGGATCCAAATGGGCGGCTCGAGAGGCGAGTGGCTGCGGCTGCGGCTTCGGCTGCGGCAGCAAAGGCAGCGAGGCAGCGCTGCTGCACCTAGTGTACGGCAGCAAATTATAATACGAGCAAAACATAATACAACAACAATAACAACAACAACAACAAGATTCGAGAGCTCACACACAACACAAGCTCTCGGACTAAACAATGCGAAATATCTGAATTTTTTTGTTCGTTTTCAATTTCTGTGCCCAGTTTTAAAGTTCAAGCCGCGACATTAACACACGAAATCCGCGATAATCCGTGCCCCGCCGCAAAGCAAATCGAAGCTAGACACACAGACACACTCTCACAACAACACACACAGACAGACACACACGCAGACTACACCCACTATTTGCCCCTTTCGCTCGGGAATTTGGCTGCGTTTTTCAGAGCGTGAAAACCGACTTGACAATCGAATTCAAATTCGATATCGATTTGCTATCGAAATAGCAAATGCAAGCTCTATAGCAAACCAAAAGCAAGCTCTATAAAAAACAACAAGCAAAAATAATTAAAAAACAAAAAACAAATAAATAGCAATTTGGAAAATATTCGTAAAGCGAAAATAATCGACGAACACAAAAAAAAAAAAAAAAAAAATACTTGCGGCAATTATAAACATCGAGATTTTATTTTATTGTGCCTAGGAAAATTTTTCGCCCCAAGCTCAGCGAATTCTTGTAAATCAGACAAACGATAAATATTAAAATCGGCCAAGCGAGCACAAATTATATGTACATACTATACGCGAGTCCATATCCCCATATATAAATCCAGATGCCAATGCGAAATTATGAAAGCATAACAAACAAAGGAAGCGAAACAACAATAATAATAACAGCAACAACAACAACAACAACACAAGCAGCGAAATAACGGCAGCAGCAGCAGCAGCAAAAACAAATCAGCAGCAAAAACGCATTGGAAATTTATCGATTTCGCTTTTGGGCAAAAAAACAAAAAAAAAATCGAAAAAGATAATTGCGAGCGAGTATAAACAAAAAGCAGCCAAAGCACCGCAATAAAAGTCATATTTATGAGAGCAGAATCAACAAGAGCGTCTATAAGTACGTGAATGGTGAACGATATTTAGAAAATTTTCGAAAATATTTGTCGATCATCTCAGATAGGAGTGTTTCGAAAGCGATAAGCACGAAAATGAAAACAAAACATGGGCATGAAATTAGAATTATATGTTTTTCTTTTCTCTTTGCTCGAAATTATAACTCTCTAGGTCTCTAGGTCCTTCTATTCCAAAGCTATCGATTAATTAAGATGCCCTTTTTGTTGCCCCGCTACAGCTACAGGGTATTATAATTTATGCATTATATACACATGTACATCATGTACAACACATTCATCACAATCGATCAGTATTCTATCTGTAGTTATCGGAACAAGTTGCCTCACGATTCGCCACAGTTCAACGGCCCATGACGACCTTAGCGACAATTTTATCTTGGCCTTTAGTCAAGGCCAAAGCAAGTATCGGAACTGCACGCTTATAGTCTTCTACTTAATAGATATAGTACAACACGCGCAACTAGGAAGTCAAGATCAACAAATATGTCGCTATATGTTATGAACCTTATTTTTTTTTCTTTTATTTAATATTCAAATTGAAATTGATTTCTCTTCAAATTTGCATTCAAATGTTGGGAAATTTTTACACGCTCTTGCGCCTGATGTAGTTGTTGTTCTCTGTCTCTGTTGTAGTTATTGTATATGAGATGATAGTTATAGTAGGTAGATACATTTAAATTGTAGCACAATAAGTAGCTCGGGCTACGTGAGTTAACTATTCTACTATGGGAAGTGAGATCCGCATAAATCTAAATCATAAGGGCTGCAGAGCGTAACAAAGCAAAGTCTTTGAACCGGTTTGCAATACACTCGACAGATATATATCAAATATTTCAAATATATATCACATCAGACCCGTTTAACAGGCGTTAGAAGTCCGATGGGGCCTTAAAGCATCAGCATCATGAACAATAAGAAAAATGAAATATATATAATACTATACATACTATATGCATATATCTGCCGACCAAAATCGTCATCGATTCCCCGATGGTGAAAGCGGACTATTTCGGTTTATTCCAGACCCAACAGGTAACCTATATACAATGTGCATACATCTCAACAATACAGTATATGTGCTATATAGTCTGCATATGCCACTCAAACGTCAATCGGTTGATCTGTAGTGTTCGTTTTTTTCGCTCGGCCCTCGCTATGACCCCCAAGCGCAGACATCGCCCGACCTCCACCTGCCGCATCAATTCGAATAAGTAGCGTGAGTTACAATCGTATGGGTTCGACAGTAAGATACCCTACTTCCATACGGGAATTGTATAATTTCACTGCTACGATTGAACTATAATTTTGTTCCTTGCAATTTTCCTGAATGCTGATTGTGGTATTCCAAGTTTGAGAAATACTTTAACTACCTATGGCAAACAGGCACCTTTCTTCCAAATTTCATATCTCTAGCTCTTGCAATTGCTTAGATCTGGACATTAGTGATACTGAGCAGAAATTTGCATATACTTTATGGGTTTCATAAATCAAACATTTGCACAAATTTGGTATACCCTTCACTTGATTTATTTTTATCGCAGCTCGAAGGGTAAGGAAGGGAGACGGGTGAAGAGCGATTGGATGCGATTTGTCGGTCTGTCTGGGGGTACTTGATAATCAGGCGTCGATTTCCGCGAAACGTGAAAACGTGAAAGCCCAAAAAATAAAAAAGCCGCGTCACGTCAAAAATTTCACACAATTTTCACCAGTTTGCGAAAAAGCGAAAAGTTTATTTATTTTTGTCGCTACTTTTCGATTCTTTGTTTAAAAGTAAACACACTAATAGCACACATATTAACTATACCATATTTAAAGATGGCTAAAGGTACTGCCGAATAAGCTATACACTGAGATGCAAAAGAGAGAGAAAGTTAAAAGAGAATCAGTTCCTCTCTCCTAGCTAATCGATTCATACATTTATGCTGTACTTCCATACCCATATCTATGCAAGTCTTGTATAGTAGTTGATATACCCTGCGATAGTGTAGTAGGGTAGCGTGGTACACGGACTCTCACTCTCACTCAAAGTTCGCTTTTGACGTTGTCCGATGTCGTCTGCGGTCGATATACATGTGTTTATAGCATGATATATATGATAATATATGAGAAAAAAAAAAACAATACTCTAACATATCTATGTAGTTCCATTTGTGCTAGAGACCTGTTGTTATTGTTGTTTATTTTCTTAAAATAGAATTAATGTTTCCAAATGCGATCTATTTTTAAGTGACATTTTGCTTGGAGAACTCTGACGTAGGTAGGACGTCAAAAAGTGATAACTTGTTAAACCGGTTGCATTTCTTCAATAGATTAAGCGAGAAATTATGATATTAATTTCAATATTATATAAATATATATATATACAATATATCAACGCATTTGAAACGCATGCAAAAGCGTTTGTAAACAAAGATCCGCACATACATATACATCGAGACGACCTTCATGCACATACGTGTACTGTATGTAGGGTATACATAGTACAGCGGAATGTAAAGTTAAGAATCAATAAAAATAACAAAACTTTTCGGGCACCGCCGATCGGAAACAAAACAAAACACCACAATATAATACACTCGAATCGAATATACTTAGTCTGTATATATACTTAGTGATATATACATATATATACTTGTATAAAACTGAAATTTTTTTTCATTTTTCGCTGTTCGATTGGAAAATATTTCGACAAATGAGAGGCGTTTTGCCGCGCTCTTTCTCTGGGAATTCTTTTTTTTCTCGTTTTTTTTTTCTGTTGTCTAAAAATTGTTGTGTTATTTTCCAATGGAAAAATCCCAACCGCAAACGCACCCATCAAAATCTTAAGGCCTAAAGGGAAAACGTCTTTCCTCTCGGTCACGTCTTCACATTTGTTCGGTTCCTTCTGCCTTATGCGTTCGGTTAGCCGATCGTTTTTGTTAGATCGTACATAGATCGTGTATTCTGTTTATTTACCCCAAATCACTCAAAGTGCAAGCTTCAGCTCTAGCCTCACGTGCTGCGAAATTTTACGAAACTTGGTATTCTACATATATATGTATGGTATATATACTTTGGATTAAGTTTGCTTGGCTATAAATGATCTATACGATAGGATAAGTGCGTAAGACGCGCGCGAGAGTGTTTGTTTTTTTTTTATGTTTGGTTTTCTGTTTTTGTTTTTAAGATATTGTTTATATATAGTATATATTTTTGTATTTGAGGAATCTTGAAATAATTGTGTTTACATCACTTGAGAGACTAGCGAAGAGTTTAATCGATCTATTTTCAATAAACGTTTTATTATGCTCGCTGGAGGATTTACTCAGTAGTTTTCCCTCCAGATCACAATTTAATTTAATTATTTTATATTCCAAATTTGTACACTGATTAAAAGTATAATATCATTGATTGGTTCAGGAATAAATAATCTTAAATCATAATAAATAATAAGAGTTTTCTACATTTTCAAGTACTTATAGATAGCTTTATCAGTAACACCCATTTCTGCATATTTATATATCTTTTTGGTCTGTCTCTTTTGATGTTTAGCCCTTTCCTAACTCTCTTTTAACCAGAAATAATAATTCAACCTAATCTTTTGCCATATCAGTAGAGTACTCTGAGCGCGATACCATCGAAATTGCCTGCTCTCTCTCTCTGAAATCAAAGACAATTGTTTTGAATGGAAGAAACATTGAGGCGCTTTAGCAATAATAACAACAAAAACAAGAAACGAAACACCCAATACGACGCGCTGAAATACAACTACAACAACAACAATAACAAGAAAAATAATAATAAGAAATACAATAAATATTTGTCTAGGCGACATTGGCAGTGCCAGCAGTATTACAGGTAAGTAAAATGATAAAAGAAAAAAACAGATTATTTCCTTTATAATTATTGTATATATACTCATAGCTCACATATCAAATTAAATACTATAAAAACACTTAATTAATTTTGAATTTTCTTGGAATTCTAGTCTAATTGAATACAAATTCGCAGAAAACAGATATCGTAAAATTTATGAAAATTGGATTCGATAAACGAGGAATCCCGCGCGGTACAGTCACGTGTGCATCGTCGCATAGAGAGGGGAATTTCCCTATTTGATTTTTAGCATTAATAACTACAATTTTCCCCGTGCAACTTAATTAATTAATGTTTGCATACCCTATAGAGGGTTGTAGTTACGCCCTTCCCTACCGAATGGTTATAACTTGCAAGCTAGCTAAACGTCTGAATTACAGGGTATCTGCGTATTGTGCAAATTCGATTGGGATTCGATTGATCGATGCTGTTGATTTAATATTATTAATATGCGAACAATTAAAAACAGGCGAGTTGCTTTACATAAAAATGCAAAAGTTGCCACGCCCCCGTCCCTGCGCCCCTTCTCCCCTTGGCAGAGACTGTACACACTCTGCCGTAGGCAATGCAATTAAATCAGTTTAGTGCGCATTTGCAAACGACAAATTAATAGTTCATAAATTCACTTGTTTTGATTCACAATGATGGCGGGGAACAGTGTAGAATGGAATGAAAAAATATCGGGCATGTGTTTGGTAGCACGGGGAAACAAAGTGGAATGAAACGAACACGATTTCGAGCGAAAAAAGGATTGAGAAATAAGCAATTAATCAGTTTTTTTTTTCACTGTATCATTTTTTTTTTTTTTTTTTAACAAAGTGGAAATAAAAACATTAGTAGTAACAAAAAAGGGGAGATAAATATAAACCAAACACAACTAAAAAAAAAAATAAAAATAAAAATAAAAAAAAAATAAATAAAAAATGAAAATAAAAATAAATACATATACAAAAAAATTAATAAATACATTAAAAATATTTGTACTACCTGCATAGAGTAGCGTTCCCTTAAGATCTGTTCCTGTTTCTAGACTTATACAGGGTATCTAGCTAGTCGTTGTGCCTTCTGGCACATCATTCTGTCAAGTTCAATGTTATTTTGTCG
This sequence comes from Zaprionus kolodkinae, assembly GCA_018901885.1. Lineage (NCBI taxonomy): Eukaryota > Metazoa > Arthropoda > Insecta > Diptera > Drosophilidae > Zaprionus > Zaprionus kolodkinae. Next base: position 4,408 of record JAEIFM010000030.1, on the reverse strand, counting down.
CTTGGCCAATACGATCTCGCGTATTTATTGGTATTTATGATGCGTTGCGTTGCCAAGCTTTTACTCAATTTGTCGCGTAGGCGTAACATTTGCACGTCTTCCTCTCCCTCTCTCTCTCTCTCTCCCACCCACGCTGTCTGCAGGCAGCATCGCGTGCAGGGCTGTGCTGTGTCTGGCTGCGGCATCACGTATACGCACCATCGCTGTCGTCATACCTATTTATTGTGTGTGTCGGTTCGAACCGCCTTCAATTGGTTCGCAGCGGTTCAACCAGAGTGGGAGATGCCTCTTTTCTCTCTCTCTCTCTCTCTCGGACAGGCAGTGACTGTTCACAAATCACTGAGGGTCACTGTTAACGGTCACCGGTTTGCAGAGCATGCATTGCCCTTCGACAATGACTTTGTGTATTTCCCTTCCCATTTCCATTTTTATTCCCATTTGGCCTCCTCTGTCGCGTTAATTATGCAATTAGCTGCATAATTACATTGGATCTAAACCGACTAGCCGCCCCTATTTTGCCAGTATTATTATTTCTCTTGGCACATCATAAAAAAAAAAAAAAAAAAAAAACAGGGTGCATAACTCATCCCACTGTGGCTACGCTTGGTTTGTTTATATGACACACGTTTCAAACGATTATTTTTTGCCAGCAGATCTTAATGAGCTACCCATAGGCACACGCACTACCTGCCCAACTGTGCGGATCCCAACTGTGGGATAATGATATTACTTGTACTTTTCCATATGATGGATTATTCTAGAGCTTAAGAAGTTCAGAAGTGCAAAATTAATCGATTTATTTGTTAATTTCAACTTCCTAAATCGATTAAGAACGATTAAAATTATTGAGGTTAATCCTTAGCTATAAATTTGCAAAATTATTCATAACTTTTACGTAGTTTTTATTGCCTTTAATCACTTAGGAAGTTCATAAATAAAAAAAAAATATTATTCTAAAAGCATATAAGTTCATATTGATTATACCTATTGCCATGTTAATTTGGAATATATGATCCGCAGATTAATAACTGATTTTAACATACACGTATCACAGCTAGAGATTTCGAGAGACAGAAAGAAATGGATAGACTTATCGAAATAGTTAATTATCCTGATTTATACCGGAACGAATCGATAATATGCGCTGCAAGATCATGAAGATCCCTTCCCCCTCCCCTACGAGTCCTGTTCAACCTACCGAGCAATCCAACGAGCACTGGAACTGTCACTACAATTAGCGCGATTTAGGAGATTAACGTATATTATTATTATTATGATGATGATATTATGATGCAGGAAAGGAAAAACAAATGCTCGTGTGGCATCAAACTGATTATAATCGCCATAATATCTTATATATGTACAAATAATATCACAGAGCATGATATCTTGCTCGTTTATTCTGACTTGCTGCAGTTGCAGTTATAATTCAGTTATCAGATCTTTATGGGGGGCCCTTTGGCTCGTGTTGCTGATCTTATTTAACCAGTAGTCGGCAATATAAAATGTCGTTTAGCTAACTGCGTATGACACGGCGCCTGTTCTTACCGCACACAGATAAAGATATAGAAACAGATTAGAGACAGTCATAGTTAGTGTAGATAGTTAAATAATTATAGGCCCAATTGTAGAGACAAGTTGCAGTTCTCTATTAGTCTAGAGTTACGCATACAGTGGCTGTATATATGTATGTATTACTTTTAGATACCTATAAGGAAGCTGAGACTGAAGATGCAAGATTTAGAAATGGAATATAACATGCGCCCTGCAGATAAACATGTCGAGATGTCAAGATTGTAAATCAGATCGCTAAGTTGAGCTAACAAAATGCGAATGCGAATGCTGGAGAAAAACCACAACAACAACAACAACAACAATAGCAACAAATGCTAAATCCTATTCCTATTTGCATAAAGCGAAAACAAAGCAAGAGCAAAAAAAAAAAATTAATAAACAAGCCTCAGCGACATGTGACAATTGAGATATTATTACGATAGTTGTAGTTGTTGTTGTTGTAGTTAGCATTTGTTTACACTCTCGGGTCGGTTCGGTTGTGGCACACGAGATGCAGCCCAGCAGGAGCTATACTATATGTATTTATATGATATGATATGATAAATGCGTATACAGTATGCATATAGTCCGATGATTGTTCCAACTGGTATTCAAATGATATTCCAATACGCAATAGGTTGCACAACCCCATTTCGATTAACTTGTCCCATAGCTGCCTGTTTCGAACTGATCTAATATGTTTTGATATATACATCTATCTGATATATGCAGATATATATTAATCTGATATTATCTAAGCATTGCAATTAGTTTCATCATATTTTTCGACGTCATTCAGTAACTTTTCTCTCAGTGTATCAACCTATTACGGAAACTGTTTGAAGTTCTTCGTATAGGGTTCCTTCTATTGGTATCCTTAGTGAACAATTGAGAGAAGAAGCGAAGACTATTCTAGGTCGGTTCTATACGGTTCATGAGTTGCGATGGCACAGCAAGACTTGACAAGAAGGAGGAGATGTCTGCTTCGAAACCCATCCGAATTAGTCACTGCGAAAACAACCCAACCCTATGTAGTACTCCCATGTAGTATCTTGCGCGTCCAAAAAGTTTTCCATCTCAAAAAAAAAACCTCTTAGATTTATGCGCATATCTTAAATTTCTTTATATTATAATAAAAATATATTTTGTTGTTATTTTCACCAAATTTAATCATTTTTATTTGCAACACATAATTAGTTTAGGATCTTTTGATCCTTGTACGATCATCAAAATAGCACCTCGTAAAGTTCTTCATGTTGTTGTTTTCGTCGCGGCCTGTGGGCTAACAATGATATGCATAAAATGTTGATAAACAAAAAATGGAACCAGCTTCTGGCAGTTGTTCCCAGCAGCAGATCTTTATGATCTTCAAATCTCTCAATACGAGCTTCACGTGACGTCAATGGATGACCAAAATAGTAGGTGCTTTATGGACTTACGATCGTAAAGCTGAAGTCTGCAGACACTGCTAAAATGTCAAAATCATTAGCGCTGGACTTTGCAGTTTCTATATTTAGATGCTTTATGATCTTTGGAAACTTAAAGTAGAGTCATGCGAAAAGGTAATAAGTGATCATTATAAATCAGCTTTTCCTACAATAGATCAATACTTTTACTTTCTAACTGATATTAAATTATCAAAATCAGATCAGTTGTCTATCGATTAATCGATTTATTGCACGCAAGTCACGTGGTTGCCTCTTGGGATTTCTTTTTTTTTCTTTCTATTTTATTTTCTGTTTCTGTTTCTGCTTTTCTTGCTGCTGCTGCTGATATAATGCAAAGCGTATTACTTTATGCCTTAACTGTCTTAACTGGGGCCATAATTCATCGGCAGTGGCAACATCAACATCAACAACATCATCAGCATATAAGCCGCAGCGTCATAAAACATATATAAAATTGTGTATATTGGACTGACGTCAGGCCCACTGGAGTCAAATAGATAGTCGTATACCTTATACCGTATACCGGTCTGAGGTGTGTGCCAGAATAACACAATATCTTGCTTGAGCTGTGCAAACATTGTGCAACTGGCGAAAAAAAAATGAACAGAGATACGAGATTATTTTTGGGAAACTTTCGGAAACAAATGCCCGCTCGTTTATTCGGACATTGGGACAGCGGGACGGCGACGGCACGCGGCAAGCGATTGTGTCAGTTAAAGGACATATCTGACATCTGCCACCCCTCCCCCTGCCCCCTGCCCCTACCCCCTCCTTCCACCACCCACTTTACAGCCCTGGTCACGAGGGTTGCTTGAGGGCAACTGACAGCAACTGTCAGCCGGAATTTGCCGGAAAAATATTTGCACCGGCGTTGACAGCCGACACTGGATAAACATAAACAATGCTTTGGTATTCTCTGTTTCTCTCTTGTTTGTACAGCTCTTGCTCTTGTCTCTGATCTTGAAGGGTAATACTAGTTACAGTATTCATTTGAATAGCTTTTACGAATGCTTCGGAATATTTAAGTCAACTTTCTTTTTGTTTTTTTTGCGCTTTCTTGGTTATTTCAGAGCCAACTTTAGATATCTGAGTTTTCCTTTGGCTTAAAATATGATATTTTCCATTTGTTTTTTAGCTCTTCGGATTTATATTTAATATTTATTTATATTTATATTTATTTATTTATATTTATTTATATTTATTTATATTTATTTATATTTATTTATATTTATTTATATTTAAGAAGAATGAGCACATTTCTTTGAGAACTTCACATTCAGTCACTTTTTTAGGATAAAAAATATCTATATTTTACAATATGAATATCAATATGAATTTAACACAAATATATCGAAAAAATTGCATATTATCCACGTTTTTTATCCGAATCCGCTGCGGATTGGATT